>RDPX01000095.1:2053938-2104797 GCA_003991215.1 Morbakka virulenta | reverse complement strand
AATCTATCAATCTATCAATCTATCAATCTATCAATCTATCAATCTATCAATCTATCAATCTATCAATCTATCAATCTATCAATCTATCAATCTATCAATCTATCAATCTATCAATCTATCAATCTATCAATCTATCAATCTATCAATCTATCAATCTATCAATCTATCAATCTATCAATCTATCAATCTATCAATCTATCAATCTATCAATCTATCAATCTATCAATCTATCAATCTATCAATCTATCAATCTATCAATCTATCAATCTATCAATCTATCAATCTATCAATCTATCAATCTATCAATCTATCAATCTATCAATCTATCAATCTATCAATCTATCAATCTATCAATCTATCAATCTATCAATCTATCAATCTATCAATCTATCAATCTATCAATCTATCAATCTATCAATCTATCAATCTATCAATCTATCAATCTATCAATCTATCAATCTATCAATCTATCAATCTATCAATCTATCAATCTATCAATCTATCAATCTATCAATCTATCAATCTATCAATCTATCAATCTATCAATCTATCAATCTATCAATCTATCAATCTATCAATCTATCAATCTATCAATCTATCAATCTATCAATCTATCAATCTATCAATCTATCAATCTATCAATCTATCAATCTATCAATCTATCAATCTATCAATCTATCAATCTATCAATCTATCAATCTATCAATCTATCAATCTATCAATCTATCAATCTATCAATCTATCAATCTATCAATCTATCAATCTATCAATCTATCAATCTATCAATCTATCAATCTATCAATCTATCAATCTATCAATCTATCAATCTATCAATCTATCAATCTGTCTATTATTTTTGTAAGTGCCTTTTCCTAAAACGTTGGCAATCACGATGCCCCACTGGTTCCTCTTCTTTTGTTTCCTCAACACGTTGACGGCACTGACCCCTTTTCAATTTGATAGGTAATTCAAAAATGTCAGTCTGAGTCTGTCTGCCTCTGCTTCTTGTTCTTCTTCCACTAATATCTGCAGATAAGACGAAAAGCTCCTTCTAAATGATCTTCTCTTTTATTTGCATCTGTTTTACTTCTACGTGAGTAATTTTTTTTGTCCATGCTGTTCTGAGCATTCTTCTGACGAAACACATCTAGGTAGCTTGTATTCTACTTTACCAAACTATTCAGCCACAACCATTGATATTTATCTGCCATATCTTCAGTTTGTCTGATGAACTGACCATGCAACACTTTCTCTTTTCAGTTGGTTTTCCTTTCTTGTATGTTCCTCTCTTAAACTTACTTTCTATTTCAGCATCCTTATTCTCAGCATCACCTCTAGCTGCAACTATCAGTTTCTCCTTGCTGTCTTTCAGTGATTTTATAACCGTATCATCTGGCAATTTGATTCCATATGATTTTATCCTTTTACCCCTCTTTATTACTAATGTTGAACACTTTTTTATTCCAAATTCCATGTCAATATCCTTGCTAAACAATCTGGCTGGCTGTATAAGTGAATCACGTTCTTTTTCACTCTTTTCTTATAATTTAAGATCGTGCATGTAAAGTAAGTGATTGATCTTTTCTCTCTTTGTTGCAAATTCATATCCAGGCTTTGTCTTTTTCAATACACTGGTTTCGGGAATGAGAGTTATAAGAAATAAAAGGGGTGATTAGGCATCTCCCTGAAATATACCTCTTTTAATCTTAACCTCTCCTTGTGATTCATTACTACATGTCATCTCAATCCTCCAATCTTTCATTGTCTTTTCCAGGAAATGCACTAGAAGTATTGTTCATTCCTATGATACGTAAGCACTCCAAAATCCAGGAATATGGCACCATGTCAAATGCTTTCCTATAGTCAACCCATCCCATTGTCAAGTTCTTTTTCCTTATTCTAACCTCTCTGAGTATCATCCTGTCTATGAAGAACTGATCTGCTGTTTCTCTGCCCTTCCTTTTGCATCCCTTTTGTTCCTCAGGTAGAAGCTGATTCCTTTCTAAAATGAGTAAATTTCATCCGATAACAATGCTGTTAGTAACTTGCAACAAAGAGGTAAATGGGTGCCAGGACGGTAGTTACTTGCATTATTCCCCTTTGACTTGTCTTTCTGTAACAAAACAGTTCGACCCTTTGTCATCCAAGCTGGTGTCTGTCCCTCGAAGCATGCAATAAAATATTTCTCTAAATATTTATGCATTGTTGTAAATGTTTTTAGCTAGAAACCTTGTACACAATCTGGTCCAGGCGCCTTCCAGTTTGGTACTTTTTTAAGAATCTTTTGTATTTTCTCTTCCGTGATATTCACTTCAGCTTGTCTTGGTCAGTATTTATCCTCGTTTTAAGTCTTCTAACCACTTTGCGTCCTTATTGTGTTTGACCTCTGTACTCCACATGTTTGACCAGAATTCACTTGCTTCATCTCCATGCGGCACTTCACTTTTCCCTGCTCTCCTTCACTGTACAGTTGTTTATAGAATCTATCTTCGCTGTTCTTGAATTGTCTATTCTGTTGGCATTCCTTGGTTCTTTGGTTATATCTTGTAATCTTTTCGTTTTTGGCTTTAACCCTTTGCTCCTCTTTCACAAATTGCAAACCTTTCTGCTTGAACCTGTACTTTCTTTGCAATGCATCTGAATATTTCTTCTTAACTGCTTTCTTGTCAATTAAGGCATTTACTCGACCTAGACTCTGTTCAAATCTTTAGCTTGTCTGTCAAGCCTACGTTTCTACCATGATTCATTTCTTGTCTCTTTATTTTTGCTTTTTATTCCAATAATTTCTGTCACCATTACGGCTCCATAAATCAATCAGATCAATCAGATCATTAGTCTCGGTGATTTTGTTTACCTTAATCTGGACCATTACACTGTCCACCTTTTTCACTGCTGCATGCAGCTTTCCTTTTTCAACGCCTCTCAGTGATGGTAATATTTTTCTTTCTTTCTTACCTATCTTATTTAATTGTTTAATCAACTTCTTCTCTTCATCCTTTACTTCCTCACAAAGTGAGAAATAACCAATCCTATGATCAACACCTCTTCAAGTTCGAGATTTGATAACTAATACTTCTTTGTGATTTGATTCTTCTGATCTACTAATCTTTGTTCAGTAACTGGGGACATATCTCTACTAATCCACACACTATGCATTCTTTTCCTGTAACCACTACTGCTTGGATCACTGCTATAATAATACTTCATAACAATCCTGTTTTCATCCTGTAACCACTTTCTTCTGGTCCTCCTAGCAGTAGTTTGATGACGACCGATTTCATGTTGCTGGGCCATGAAACACCTGCCGGGCGAGAGACTTTCCAAGTGGTTCCAGTCTCATTCACGCTGTTGTTTGTTATACTTTGATAATCCATATTGCACTCTTTCGAGGTTAGTGAGTTTTTAGGTTACACTACCATTGGTATTTTTTATTGTGATACCATCACAAGGGAGGTTGCCGTCCAGAGCTAAAGAGTCCCCCCTACACATGAGACAGACTAACCCCCGCCGGATGCCAACCCGGTACTTCAAGGCCTCGAGGTAGGCTGACGGGTGCTACAGCTTGCTCAAGGGTGACCTGGAGGTAGTTTTGGCAAAGAGCAACCTCATTCGCCCACGTCGAAACTCCACAACCGGATGTAGTTTAATGTGAATACCTACCATTTATTTGCTCTGCTATTGTGTTTATGGTCTTACAATAATAATAATAATAATAATAATAATAATAATAATAATAAATCTATGCTAAGTTCAGATATTTATGTTGGAGATACGACAATAGTTCAGGTGTACTATAAGTTGTTTACTCCGAACCTTTCACACAAGAAAACAGAAGGTAAAATTTACAAACATTTTAAGCCCAACAGAAGAAAGGACCAACTTTTTAAGATACGAAAAATATCTAGGATCACAATATTTGTTTGGAACATCCAAGTTCCATTTTCTACTGGTATTTTAAATATTTACATAAAATAGAAAACTTATTCAATAGCAAGATATCTAGGTAACAGTAAAGGCATTTTATTTGTTGTATGTTGTTCAGTTCATCACTTATAAATTTATTCTTATAGAATAAAAATATCTTGACCAGCCTTAATTTTTTTTTTTATGGAATCGAATCTAGTACCTATGAGTGCTTTTTTGTTACAGTTCCTCAGCCTCTCGTAATTTTGACTTTATTTTTGTTGGATGAAACTAGAAAGACGATGCCATTTGCTTTTTAAGTAATTTCTTGCTAACGACTTGATATCAACTTATTGTTGACGATTTAAAGGATTTCAAATAGTTTTATGTCATTGTTTTTTATGCCTGTTAATAGTATCCTAATCGTTTTGCTCAAACTGTTTTTTAAGGATGCACAGCATTGAGAAATTTGCAATATCCTTTGATAGCTGATTGCAGCTGAATACGTTCCAGGGACTTATCTTCATATCGATAAACTTTGCTGATAGAGTAGCATTCTTCAACAGAGGATGACCGCTTGTGAACTATGAAATGTTTTACTAAGACATACTAACAATCCAGAAACTTCAAGAGCATAAAATTAATTGGAAATTTTTTTAATCTGCGTAATTTTATCGTTTTCTCATTTTATAGCACTTTAATTTCCTAAAATATTGTATATGCTTTGTGGTCATAGCGAATAGTTAATTTGTAATTAAGGAGACATGTCATTGCTTTCAAAAGTGTGCACTATAGAAATTCTTTATCTTTTAATCTGACTTTTCTTCTGAGTGTAGGTTGAGTAGTTGAATATATAACTAACTACTTTGACATCGGGCTTGTTCTCAGTGCATTATATAAAAGGAATGGTACAACAATAATTTCATTAAAATCGAACTAAACACATTTTTTGTATCATCAAATTAGGAAATGGAGTTGTCTGTTGATAAGGAACTGAAGAGGCTATGAAGAATCTGTAAAGCAACGCAATTATCCATTAATCTTTAAGGTAGTATTAAACCACCAGGAACTCTCGAAGTTATTTGTTGTTTCCCTGCCGATTCATTGGCTTTATCCCTCACTACAGTGAAACCTCTCTAATCGACAACCTCAGAAATCGGGAAACCCAGCAAATGGGGACAAAATCCCAGGGAACGGAATTTTTCTATATATTTTACCTCGCCAATCGGGACTAACGACCCGCGTAATCGGAGCGATTTTGTCCCAGGTTGCTATCTATTTGACATTTTAAAAGCAATTTTCTCAAGTTTCCCACGCAAGTAAAGCGTGTCATAAGCAATGCAATTAACAAATTTGCCGTCACCACCGTAGGAGATGTCACCCTGTGGTCTCCTGTAAAGGTGTTAAACCAGTCTCACCAGTGTTCAATGAGCTATGAAGGGGTGGAATTATGGTCATCAACAACACAATGGACAGCCTATTGCTTAGCCACGACTGGTGTAGCACTTAATGCGAGAGAGGCTCGTATCTGCCTTGTTATGTGTTAAGTTTCAATGGGCGGAGCTGAAGTCCGTTTGGAAAATGATGTATGGTCAATGGTGGTTTTGTTTACGCTGTTGACATATGTCCATCGTACCTATTGTTTATCTAAAGTGCAACGTTGAAATCCCTACCGACTTCAGAAATCGGGAAACCCGGAAAATCGGGACGATTTTGCCGGTGACGGAGGTTTTCCGATTAGAGAGGTTCCACTGTATTCTATTTGCATGGTTATCTATCACGTTGTGAGAATACATAGTTATTGGATTCTATTGTTTAAAAGTAAAACGTTTACAATTTGAGAAAATTGCACCCATCATTTTTTATTGCTTTCTTGCAGTCAAAAAGGATATCATTTAGATGTTGTTGCAATTCTTCTGCTGCTGAGCCTGCTTGATGTCATCTAAATAAATACAAAGAGTATTTATTTAGTATTCATTTAGTTCTAATATAAATTGTAATGTTGAGGTCTAATTTTGAAAACAATTGCCATAGGCTGACTTGAGAAAAAAGTCAACGGCGATTCATGTCGGCTGTCTGGCTCAGCATATTACTGTCCTTTTCTTATACGTTTGTGCTGGAGGATAATATAAATATTTTATTATTACTTTTGCCATTGAAATGAGACTGATCGTTATTCCTTTGCAGCAGATGGTACAGTGTGATAAATCTAAAACATTAATTCGACTCTTTGTATTTTGGCAATACCTCCTGTGAACAGTTTGTTATAGCATTTTGAATTAGTAGCTTTAAATAGTGCGGTAAATTTTTGCCAATATCGTCCGTTAATGTGGAAATCGTGTGAATAAATATAACAATACTACAGCATACTTTTTGCCATGATTTCGACAATGCATAAAACTTGTGTACATTTTAATTATTGAGGATAAAATGTAGAGTGTGTTATCACAAGATTTACTATCGGCAGATCACAAATTGCATACATTTCACACAGTCTCCGACATAGAACCACTCAGTAGATAATTAAGGAAGTAAAAGAGGAGGAATACAACTTAAAGAGCTAAAACAGGAGCAGGAATTGGAGTACAGTAGAAAGAAAAGTAAATTCTCAAATATTGATTGATGTTAGGTTCTTTTCATTCTCATTACAGTTTCTCTTCAGACGTCCTTTACTGCCAAAGAAGTTGTGGCTCTTATCTCAATTCAAGCAAAACTTTGTGTACAGAATTTTCTACTTTAAAAAGATATCTTAAAACAAAAAACATTGAAACTTACCTTCATCTTTAATTTGAATGTTTCTTCAATAGTATTCTGGGGTAAGTAATCTATCGCAGATATTAAAGTATTCCCTTCAGTATAACGTACAAACAATCACACTTTTTGTTCTACCTCTAATGTATTTGTTAAATAATCAGTGGCAAAAGATGAGAAAGGTGTTAAGTTTATCACTTAGCCAACAGAAGCTTGCTGTCTCAAGGAGGAGTTATTACCGTTGTTTGACATGTTTCAATCTTTATCCTTGCCGTCACTGTTTTATTAGCAAAGACGGGTACATCTTTGACTTCAAATGAGCATTTGCCCGTCCGGGAGCAAAATAGGCCCCAGGCTTCTAATTGCTTGCTTAGTGTCTTGAAAAGAACTCAACGAAATAGAGAACAATTTTAAGGAAACGATAAAAAAATTAAAATAACCAAGTAATGGGTCTTATCTAAGGAATCTAAATGTTGCATCACATTTTTAGAAAGTATATTTAGAATAAACAAGAAGGAAAATTCAGACTTTATATGATTCATGGAGTTACCTTTCATCTACTAATCCAAGCTTCTTTTGTTAATTAAGATTTACGATCCAAATATGTTATACCTTAAGTAAAAATAGTATTTTATGCCCACACACTAAAAATATATGTCTTACTTTTTCATTATATCGTGACTTCTCTCTGCAACCTCAGGCATAATCTTCTTTGGTAGACGTCGAAAAAAGATATTAACAGCAAGAAAATTGCCTTCTTTGATAGGAAATTTCTTGTTCAACTTTCATTTTGTAACAAAATAATTAAAAAGGTAAATGAGATAAAACTTGGGCTAACAATTACTACCAGGCGTTATTTTTATCCTCCTAAACATAGAAAAGCCATTAATGGCAGTTGACTTTCTTTAGTCGGGTTTAAGCACAAAAATGGCGACAATGTACTAAAAAAAATATCCAAATACATGTACATCTTCTGGTGCACTTAGAGGAAACCACTTCGGCCTTAAATGTTTAGGATTGTTTATTTTTCCCTTCACCTTGACGAGCATGACATGAAAATCAAATTTCAAGTTAAAGACCAGTTTGTTTTTCGATGTAGGACCAACAAACATTCAAATATCTCACGATTAAACATTTGCATATATGTAAAACAAAGTTTAAATACTTCAAATGGCCTGGTAATAATAGAAAATACAATGTGACGCATTGTGTTAAAACAAATGGTAGGGATGCTCCTGCATATGTGGACTGAAACTGAACCCCCTATGCATTATCAATTAAACCTATTTATTTAAAGAAGGAAAAAGCTTCTTTTACTAGAATAAAACACAAAATTTGTTATTAATTACTGGGGTAATGTTACATTTCATAAATCTTCTTTGTTGAAAACATCATTTTCATCTTCTTTTTCCTTGGTTTTAATATTACTGCCAGGTAGGGGGTTCCCTTTGTTTCTTCTTCAACTTGTTCTGTTCAGAACGTCATCTTCCTTCGGTCCTTCTCTCCCACTCTCATCTCTAATCTCAAATGTTTGGTATAAGCAATACGTGGGACATGCATCTTTAAGAATAGGATTTAGTTTCTAAATAAATACAATATTCTGAGATAATTTGGATGGAAAAAAACAACGGATTTTGTAATCATCAGCATTTCTTTTATTATTTAAACTTATGTAAGATAAAGACTCTTTTAGGCAAAATATATTTTGAAACTGCAGTGACTTGAATGTTTTAATTTTTTCATGTCAAATTAACTGGCACATATTATTTTAGATGCCAAACTGAAGATTGGTTTAAAAATGTACTTGCATTTTTTATTTGTACTTGTACTGCATGAAAACGAAAATGAAAATTACTTCCCTAGGGTGGTAGAGAAATGTCTATCTAAAATTGCGATCATGGTGTTATATCATTGGCTTGGCTTTTCTAAAGTGCACGCATCAATCCATCGAGTAGCAGGTGGTGTTGCCGACTTTACCGGTGGTTTTACATTTTCTTTTTTCAGAAGTACTGCGGTTTCTTTCTGACTTGCAAGCAGTTTTATACTAATTCCGAATATGTTTTGGACCATAAAACTGGAAGACGGCCAAAACTAATTAATAAAAAAAATTGACGCAAAAAAAGACGCCAGAAACAGGTAGCTTTTAAAACTAGAATGGCATCTAAATTTATTTACAGTAAACGTCTTAAAGAATAAAAATAAAATTCCACTCTATCATTTAAGATATAGTGTTCATGTAATTAAGCAGGAATTTATACGGCTTGTAGAAACTGTAAGATTAAAAATGATACTTGTCCTTTAAAATTTTTTTTATAGACGACTTTTGATGAAAATATACTTGTGAACAGTTATTATCTTGGTCAATTATTTCATGCATGAAATGAGATGTTGTACTAAAGGTAAGTTACCTACCGGAATTAGGACAATCTTCTCGTAGGAAATTCCCGTCGCTACCTATAAGTATAGCACCAGCGACACGTATTCACCATTCGAAATGAATAAAGTATTTGATTGGCTATTTAATTTTCTTCTGATCTCTAGTCTTGAAGGCTTTTTCGAGTATTGTTAATTGTACAAATATGTAGAAATATGTACAAATTTTCCTCTTTCAACTATTTCCAGAAGGTATTACTTATCTAACATACTGTTAAACATCAATTTAACACCACTTCTCTAAATACGCTTGCCCGTTAATTTAGGCTTGGGTGAAAAATAAAAATTTTAACAAAATATTCTGTTAGCAATTACTAAGTTTTAGGGTTAATAGCTACACATGGCATAAAGCAATTAAGTGTACATTTCTGTGAAGAAAGGACAGGACAACATCAAGCCAAGAAATAAGGATTGAGGTTGGACTTTAAACACTTTAAGTTATATGATGAACAAGAGCACTCAAAAGCCAAAGTGTTCCACAATCTACCAATCCGAAATAAAAAACCGCCCTCAAAAAAAGATTTATAGCCGCGAGAGGCAACATTTTTATAAAGATGAAGGCTGTGAGTGAAACGAGTCACAGGAGATGGAACAATTTGAGGTGGTACCGGCACAAAAACCTCATTAGGACACTTTCCATGATAATACCTGTAGAAACGACAAAGACAAGCCACATTTTATGGATAAGACAAAGGTTGAATAGCAGCAGTAAATTTAAACATCAAATTACAAATAGTTTTGTGAACTTGATGAAGAACATTCACATGAAATAAGGAAGTATCTGTCCAGATGTGAAAACAATTCTTTATGCAAAGACAAATATGATAAAGTTATTTAGATGCAGAATGGCCTTTGACGTAAGGTCCTCTCTATCGCGTTGCGAAGAATCAATTTGCCTACAAGCATACTAATTTATATATTGAGTATACAAAGGGTAAAAACAATCCAGGAAAATTGACACACTAAACAACCTCATTGATTGACATTCCTCAAGCGGAGAAGCAACTTCACCAGAATTAACATGTGAAAGTTAACTCATAAATGTTAAAAAGAAAATGATTGAGCGTTATATCGAAGGACATCAGCAGTATTTACGGGGCTTTCAAAGAAATGAGCAAATCCCTTTTCCATTCCAGAGCACCCTTAAGGTCACACTCTGAATCAAGTTATATTTGTTCTTGCTCTGGGCGAAAGTAAGAGTACAAAATAGTTTCATCAGCATAGATATTGATGAACTGAATCAAATTATCGGGTTGATGTAAGAAAGGGAGAGAAGTAGACCTTTGAAGAATGCAAGCGTTACCTGAAAACTCATAAAATGCATTGACACGCCTATTAGGACTTGAGAAAAATAGATGAATGATACCAAAGACCCTTCTACAAATACTGTAATCATAATGCCAGAGTATAAACCTTAACGAAATACCTTGAAAATATCCAGGTATTTAGCACTCCTTTTCCAGACTTACCAATAAACCGCTAGACTGTGTTGTGACGGCCAGCAGAGTGAAACAAAATTCACTCAATTTGTACTAAACACCAATGAAAAAGTCTGGGTTTTAAAAAGATTACACCAATGCAGTGTTAATAAGTTTTTCAAAGATATTGGTAGTAACAAACATGGATCATCTGTATTTCTGGAGGCAGTAACAACATTAAAATTTTTCAAGGAAGACGGGAAAGATTCTAAAAGGCAAAAATTGAAAAGTATGCAAGGTAAGAAAGATAGCACAAGACCAAGACAACTCTTATCTCTCAAGAGAATTACCAGAATTAAATCTAGACCAGAAAATTTAGATCGAACAAGCTCATAAATAACCTTTGCAACCAACCTTAGATTGATAGCACTGGCCTGCCAAGTTTTAAAGGTCAACAATGTGATAGCTGTTTCTAGGGTAGTTTGGTATTCAAAATCCAAAAATCATACTCATTTTGTCTAATCAGGTCAAAATTTTGAGATAGGAGGGTGTAAAAGAATTGTCGTTATTGCCCTTGAGTGCTATTTACTACCTTTAGTTTTGGATTAAGTGGTTTACAAAAAGCATACATATTATCTAACAAACTGCAGAAAAAAATATTACATATTGCACAAAAGCTAATCATGGATGAAGGGCCTTTTTAGTGACTTACTCTTGTGCTGAATAGCCACCAAGTCTCGTATCAAACAATAATAGTGGTCTGCAAGAAGTTTCACATCCCACCGGCCTTAGTAGCGTTCGCTTATGACAGGAATGTCTTGCTGGAAACGCTCTCCCTGTTACTCACTGAATTCTTCACAGTTCTAAGCAAAATAGTCTACGTGGGACCATAGTAAATGCATTTTGACTGACATGGGGGCCCTTAACGTTTGGAAGTTCTTCAGGTGTTCGTTGACGTCCTTCTAGTATTCTGTAATCCGGTTTTTTCCAAGAAAGGTTGTTATTACTGACAAGCGAAAGCCAAACAGACAGCTCAGCTGCACTCAGCGCATAATCGAACATTGAACCTTTCATGAGTTCCGGTATCTGAGGCCCATCAAAAATGCCATCCTTAGCCTTAAGCTTGTCAAAGCTTTTCCAAGGAAACTTTTGCTGAAGAAAAGTAAACCCACTACCTTTCCTGTCCATTGCCTTTACAAAGTTCTTTATAAGTCCCATATATGTAAGGATGGAAGTAATTTCTTGTTTGGTCCAACAAGAGCGCGAGACAGAACATTGTGCGAACCAGGTTCTAACCCTTCTTTTAGGGGCTATTTTTGGTCTGATATAATGTTGATCATTAGCCCGACTGTCCCACAAACACAGAAAGCATGGATACTTTATGTACCCACCCTGTAGTCTTAAAGCCAATCCCACAATCTTAAGATCTCCACAGATCAACCAAGCATGGTCATGGTAGTTCAGAGCAGACAGCATCTAATCTATGTTGTCGTGAGTTTCTTTCATTTGCACAGAATGACCAATTGAAATCGAAGGGTATTTATTTCAGTTATGAAGAAAAACTGCCTTTAGACTTTTGCTTGACGAGTCAATGAAAAGTCTGTATTCTGTACCAACATAGTCTATCCCCATTGATTTCCTCAAATCAGCGATGTTGTTCCAGTAAACCAATGACAAGTCTCTCTTGATTCTGAAGTACTGTCTAAATCCTCTATCATGCTCTGGATGGCTTTAGAATGATGTTTCCGGTTTCAGCAAAATGGTTCTCAAGAAGACGAGAACTCAGAAGCAGTACCGATTCCTTTGAGAGGTTTATGTCTCTTGTCATGTCAATGAGATTTGCTTGTGTTGAGACTGGGACCGATCATTCTCTTCTGACATGTATTCTTCACCCTGTGTTCTGTTATATGTGTTGTCAGATTCTGATGTAGAGCTAGATCAAATTGCAACTTCTAGCTCGGAAACTGTTAAGTCTGGACCATGAGGGACTGGTCCTATGGCAGACATAACATAAGGATACTGAACAGAATGCTTGTTCTTGCGATTGATTCCTTAAAGATTAGTGATGCAAAAATAGCAGTCCGTCACATGATCTTCACCCTCTCTCCACACAATAGGAACACAGAATGGCATACTTTTCTTTTTGTCATTTCTCCAATCACGCAAGTTCTCAACACATTTTTTGCAGCTAACATCGGGGTACAAATGCTTGTCCTGGTCTCTAAGCTAAACTCTAAAGTAGGCATGACATGCCTTCTTTACTATATCAGTTAATTTTGCAAGGCGACCAGAAAAAATCACATTACCACATATATAAATGAACCTGTTAGGATGATTTATTCATTTGCGATCCATTTTTCTTGATCTAAAGTATTAAATAGAAGCACTACATCTGTTCCTTGGGAATTAAAGTCACATTGATTGGAGTTCAGCCCTCCTAAACAATAAATGACCATCCAGGTGTAAACAGAAAAAGTTTCAGTTTCATCTTCCTTATTGTAAAGACAGTGCAGATATGGTTTCGGACCGAAACTGCTTCAGTTCCGTTTTCTGTAAAAATCCCTAAAGATTGGGCCAGCTACAGCCCTGTTTTTCTTGAAATGAGTACTATTCAAACTGCACTAAACACACCTAAAAAACTTGACCTGACCAAGGAAAATGGATAGTATCTTTGGATTCAACGCACCATAAAATATTCAAATCAGTTTGAAAACCATCGACCTTTGAAAAAAGTTTTAAACGCAGGCCGGTGTAACAGAGTCAAGAATTTGATCAGTTTGTGAAAGGAAACCTGTCAAAGAAACGCTGGTGTCATAGAAATATCGGGGGGAAAGGTAAAATTATCAGTGATTCACCCAGAAGAAAGAGAAACGCAAACATTATAAAAAGTAAAATTGCTGGAAGTCAAATAACTATTGCAAATAATCCAAAAATCTAGACTTCCAGGTCCTTGAGAAGGACTGGATATACAAACGCGATCAGTATAACAACATTTAACATCAAAAATCACATTTTTGCAATAATCAGTAGCCTGTCTGAAAGATACTCAAGATTTACCAGTTAAACCAAACGAAACTGAACATAGAAATACAATGAGCGAAGGCAGAAGAAGTGAGTATTGAGCTATGGAGGAGAATAAGGTTTGGCTTTGTATGTACGACTAGGAATAAGTGTTTTAATGCCAACTTAAACCCATTGTGAGAACTCAGTTGAAACATCAGAAGCTTTTTTACTAAAGACTGAATCCCAAGAAATATCAACAAGAATTGACAAGATCCATTTGACGGTGAAGTGGCTTGTCATCAAGATTTGAAATAGCTGCCTTAATCTACACATTGACAACAACATGGTCTGATGACCCACAAATCAAGAAGCTATACAACGGGGAAGATCAAAGATGCAAATAGCATTTTTAGGTCACCAAAGACAAATATATTAGTAGTCTGATACATGATTAGACCCTTGTCAATTGAGTCTGATATTGTCTCGATAACTGAACAAAAGTCAAAAGTGAGAGATAGAAACAAGGAAAAAAGATAATAATAGTCTGAAGAAGAGATGATCTAAAACACATGAAGGGCTTATCTTTAGATTCAATTTCTTTAATTCTAACAGCTACAAGATCCACTGTAGTATAGATCCAATCACCATGAAAATGAGTTTAGATGTAGTCAAAACAATGGTTAATAGTGATCAACATGAAGTTCCCTATTATTTGTACCGCAACTTAGGGTTGTCTCACAAACTGCAAGGGAAAAAAGAATGTAAGAATGAAGCAGAGCTACAGCTAAAAACAATTTGTAAAGAAGACCTCTGACATTACTAAAAGCAAAGGGGAGAATACTTTTTCAAGAGGTCAGTATTTTCTGGGTCCCTGTCTACATTACAGGTAACAGAAAAAATATTTTAAGGTTTTTTACAATTTTATTATCTTTTTGGAACTTTAATCACAGGTGACGAAATAGCTGGTAGGGGTGCTTGTTCTTGATCTGTATTTTTCTCTCGTTACCGAAAATGCAAGTTCATTCAAATAACTTTTAATTATCATGTTAAGCCAATTACTTGAGTCAAATTAAAACATAACACACAAGTTAAGTGGTCTGAGACTACAATAAAGAAATAATACATGAACGAGTTCGAATATACCTCCAGGCACACTTTCATTGGACCAAACGAACTCTCTTTCCAATTAGTTCAAGCCTAACTTTCTCTCTGTAAAATATCCATCAGAGGCTTATCGAAACGCATAGAATATTCTTTTTGAAAGGTCAAACATTGAAAAGGAAACATGTGCTACTGTAAGCAGGTGAAATAATGATGAGGCTGTTGTTTGATATAAACAGAAAAACTTTGCTATCAGTTTATTTTGTGCAAACACAGATAACAAATACACAATATTTAAATCAGCAGTTATTTCTTATCAAAGTATTTTTCACAGCAAAAAGTATATTTTTTCTTTTTTTTTCTTTTTAAAAGTTTTGTTGAGTTGAGTAGCATGAATCTTCGATCTATAGTTTCAGGCATGTTACAAATGCTATTCAATATCAAAATTTTGCTTACGTACACGTCTGAGTAACGTTGAAAGATAATATCCTCGTACTTCAGTAGTTCTTTTCTAGTAATCTGATAGATAATATTCTCTCTAATTCTGTGGATGAATTAAAAACCATTGGTGTCATTTCATTTAATGTGCGGTGAATTTTTCTGAGTCAATTTTAGGTTATATACCTCCAAAGGATTAAATTCACTCAGAAACAACCAGAGCTTTAAATCCATTTCTTTGCAAGTTCACATTTAGAGAATCCGGATTAGCCAAGTTTTATAAATATTTTTTAACCACTACTAACGATATAAAGAAACATATAAACATGAAAACGTTGAATAAAAAGGCTAATGTTCATAATTTTTTTTCTGAGAAGTGAATAAACAAGGTAAGAGAGACCAAACATTAAACCTGACCTGAAGAAAATCTGGTTGGACGCAAATACCCTTCTTTCTATTTTCAGAATATATCATTTTTCACAGTTATTTATTTTATTTATGCATTTATTTTTGCTTTATGAAACACTTAACAGAAGCTTTTAATTCAAAATGTGTCAAAAGAGAGGTCAAATCCTCTTGAAATGCTTGAACTAAAAAATTTGATCTTTAGTAAGAAGGAAGAACGTAATTGTTTATAAGATTTCAACTTAAAGGTGGAAATAGCGCCCTGTTCGTTCACACCGAACATAATGAAGGATTGGCTGTTGCACTAAACTTGGCGAGTGGAAATTAACAGAGACTTTTTTATCATTTTATCAAACCATATCGTCAATTCAAAACAGAAACTTAATCTTAAATTGAGTTTTATTAAGTGTACAATTTAGTACTGTTTCGAAGACACTATATTTTTTCATTTTAAATCAGGTAAATATTGATTTATTTCAGGATTTTTGACACCCACAGGAATTATTTGCATAAACTCGGGTGAAAGGTAAAAAAAAAGCTATTTCTTGATTTGGAAATTAGCGAGAAAAGAGGAACATTTGCTATGCGAGTCTAAAAATAATACAAATTTTGTTAAATTGAATTTTTTGGATAGTTTTATTTCATGATGTGTAAATTTAGCATGGTTGATGGATTTTTTAACAATGTTTTATATTGACTTTTACGTCAACAGTATTTTTATATATATTTTTTCAACTACTTAAAATTTTTCGGGGACGTGGTTACTTTACAGCATTTGTTGGGCGCTGTCAGAAAATTTACACACCGAAAATGACAACCTAATTGCTTTGTTAGGTTTAATTTTGCTCACACGCTCGCTTGTACGAAATTTTTTGGCAGTCGCAAACACATAGCCTGTTTTCAAACTCTACGTTGTTATCAGGACAAAGTTTAGCCTTTCTAATTTGTCCATGCTTTGGAACCCTGTGTGTTATGACCACATTTAAAGATTCCGTTCCTTTACTAATTAAGAAAGTGGTTGTTGTAATTCTTCCTACTCTAGCTAGACTGAAACACAGTTTAAGTAACATATATATATATATATATATATATATATATATCTGTCGTTTGCGTAATGCGGAGCTCACTGCGCATGCGTAGTTTGAGCACTCTGACAGGATCCCACAATAACTTCTTAAGCTGTGCTTGCTCCGGCAACATGGCCTGAGAGTTATGTCTCAGAAACTCTGTGCTGCACTGATGAACCCCCAACNATTGCTTTGTTAGGTTTAATTTTGCTCACACGCTCGCTTGTACGAAATTTTTTGGCAGTCGCAAACACATAGCCTGTTTTCAAACTCTACGTTGTTATCAGGACAAAGTTTAGCCTTTCTAATTTGTCCATGCTTTGGAACCCTGTGTGTTATGACCACATTTAAAGATTCCGTTCCTTTACTAATTAAGAAAGTGGTTGTTGTAATTCTTCCTACTCTAGCTAGACTGAAACACAGTTTAAGTAACATATATATATATATATATATATATATATATCTTCCTCTCCTGGTAAGGCTAAAGTCCCTCAATATGAGATAGCGGGTGTAACACGACGCTAATTATTGCCCAGTCCTTATGTTGGTAAAGATGACGTAACAAAACTTCCTTAATGAAACAACTCTTATACTCATATGCATTTATGAATTGTAAATAAATTGCCTTGAAGAGGAGGAAAATACTTTGTGTTATTAGTAGATTTGTGGATAGAATAACCAAATCCACAAATCTTCTCTCTTATATTTATTTGCAAATACTATTCATGTTCATTATTAATTGTATCTTAAGCAAATGTGCAAAGCGTAGAAGAGAACATCAATGTTTGATGCAAATTCAAGTAATGTTTTTCATACAAAGCTACGAAAATATTAGCCAAGGCTAGTTTCATTGTAGACTCCGTCACTACATGATTATTTAAAATATGTCACAATTTTGATGGCACTTTCTTTAAAATATTTGACACCAACGTTTTAATGATTTACAGAGGTTTTTAAAAGCTGAAGATCGTCTGTGCTTATCTTTCGTCATTATCTATATGATGAATTTTACTTTAAAGCAGAAGTTGCACCAACTGTTTCGACATACTGTTTTGTTGTTTGAGAAACATAAAAAATTTATCTAATATATGAATCATGTATTGGAAGTTAATGAAATATCTTTTTGCGTGTACCAGCTAGTGTTATACTTATTCAAAAGGAAAGAATATTTTTCATCATCAGTTTGGATTAAAGCTGTTTTATGAACTCCGACGTTTCCTAAATATTAATAGAATGTTGCAGAATATGATTGAACATTTTAAGGGTTGGGCTAGGTGACCTTGACATAATTAGGAATTCTAAATGAAATATGACTTCTTTGTCTTACTTATTGAGATTGCATCCATACGTACAGAAAAGTATCTAACATGTTTCAAATCCCGAAAAGAAATGTTGAACAGTTGAACTCATGTAATTCGAATCTCCAGAGGGATTCAAAATCTGTTCGAATTACATGAGTTTCCAATTAAAGGAGTTTGACCTTTTCTGATAGAAAAATGATAAGAGATTTACGGGTTTATTAATTATCAGTGTTGTGGCATCCTGCGGAGTAAAATGACGAGTATTAATTGACAATCAAGTTGTTATTTTGAAAAATAGGTGTTGCAAATACCTTCCTTATAATCTCATTTTTTCCTCATAAAAGTCCATGATTTTGCTCTGCTTTATATTAATCAATCTTTTCTGGTTGATCTTTTCGGACATTTGCAACAGCAGAGTATCAAGCTTTGAATCAGTCTCAAACAACGTCAGTTTCTTCAGAGTTTCTATTGCCTCTTCTATCTCGTTTAACGACGGGGGTGAAACTGGATCATTCTCAGCACAGTCGTCATTGTCATCGTCAGAGATGGCATCAACTTCAACGATTTCGACTTCTTGATACTTACTCACTATTTCTGCAACAAAAAACTGACGCGATTGGTTGGTCGTAACCTTTATGTCAAAATCTGCAAGGAAATCTGCATGTAGATCCTCAGGGGCCATGTCCGGTTTGACTTTGCGAAGTTGGTCCAAATAAAAAATCCATCTCATCCAAAGCGTTACATTCTTTCATCAACACTTTCATCATCTAAACCATTGGCCAAATCCTTCAAAGGGTCATCATCATCGTCTACAGCAGCTTTCTGAGCTTCTTCTGAAATTCCCGACTTTCGAAAACAGTTTACGATTGTCCCTTTAGATACGTTATCCCAAGCTGTCTTGAGCACCATCATGGCTTCTAGGATGAATGTTTTTGGCAGCTCTGTCTTTTTGTCCAACGCTCTTATGAGCTTTCGAATGGCAAGGAATCGGTATTTGGCCTTTAATGACCTAAGAAATAAAAAAAAAGAAAAAGAAAAAATATGATAGCTACCCTACATGAAATATGCATTTTAAAATTAAAGTTCTGTTAGAAAGATAAACATTCAAGAAAACAGTTACTTTTTAGAAAACAAACAATTGTTTTATTTTTTTGTATGTATTTCAGTAAAAACTTTGACACATTCTTATACTTAAATATCTAAATAAAATGATTATAAAGGACATAGATTTAGCTGTTTCTTTAGAATTTCTAGGTATTTTTCTTCTCTTTGGAATGAAATTGTGCACGGTATTTGCAAGCCTTCACCGTCTCCTAGATTGACTCTTTTCCCAGTGACAGTAATATTAGCAATGTTTGTTGGATTCGCTCGCAGAAAGTAAAAGATGGCTTTAGCATAGCGACCAATCTTTCCTTTTTTTAAATGGCCAATAACATCTTTCGTTACAGCAACAGCATATTTATCGATTTCATTTTCAGGTTCAGGCCGTGTTCGCAAGCTTTCCCCAAGCACTGGTGTCCATTCACTCATGTAAGAATGATTCCCTTAATCATTGATTCACACTTAAACTCTCTAATGATCACCAGTGAAATTTCATAGCTCAAAGAAACTTTTTTCCCACAGACTTCGATGCTTGTTTCCATATCTTTTCTATGCACGTGTTGTGGCTGCACTACCTTTACGTTCATTCACGTTAAAAGAAAAAGTGAAAACTTCAAATGCTAATCAAAATATTCGATATTTCGTAACATTGCATTGTCTTCCCTGGCTGTTTTAAAAGGATATAAGATTAAAAAAGTAATGTCAAATCAGATACAAAAAACATAGGAAAACATACCTGATAACCCCTTGATCCATGGGCTGTGTACAGGAAGTTGTGTTGGCGGTAAAAATTGTGAAATGATCACCTTTAACCCTGTGACTTCTGGGTGTGTAGGGCAATTGTCGACAACTAAAACAATCTTTCTGCCTTGCGAATAGAATTTAAAGTCGAGCTCTCGTATCCACTCTTCAAATAGTACACCATTCACCCATGATTTATTTTGAGATCGATATCAACAAGCAAGGCTGTGTACGTTCTTGAAGCATCTCGGGCTCGCAGACTTTCCTATTACGAACATCGGAAGTTTTTCGCCGATAGCGTTGGACGCAGCCACCCCAGTCAGGCGAACTTTGCTATGCTTTTCGCCTGCGCAACGTTTTCCACGCAAACGTAAAGACTTGGAGGGCAGTACTAGATAAAATAAACCATATTCATCAGCGTTGAAGATATCCCATCAAATCGTACCTGGAAAGAATTGTTGGGAGGGTTGTTTCTTCCCAAGGCGCTGTCATCTCTTTGGTGATTTTCTCTGATTCACCAGATACCTCCTTGAAAGTGATTCCATATCTATAAAAAGATTAAAATTCTTTATTTTTTGCTATTATTTCATGGCGGGATACATTCGAGGAGGGAGTAAAAAGTACAGTAATGGTACACAAAATATAATCTACCTGTCCTACCATCCATTCGATGCTGTAAGGTCTATATATTCGAAAGCTCTTGCAAATTCGTGAGCTTTTTCCAACAAGATCGGACCATTGATTGGGATGTTATTTCCACGCATTGATTTAAACCAGCTTAACAGGGCTTCATTTAACTTGTCATATTTGTCTGTTTTAATCCTCCGTTAGCGTTTCAGAGAGGAATTTTCGAAAGCTTCAAATATTTTCTCCTTATTTTTCTTCCAGTTTGCCAGTGCGCTAGAGGGAATATTGTATTCCTCTGCAACAACTTTGTTCAGGCGCCACTTTGGATGCCATTGCTGTAACAATGTGAAGTTGCAGCACTCCACAACAAACAAAAACACTAAAACGTTTTTCAAAACATTCGATTTCGAAAAAATTCGAATTTTAGGACTTCAAACGGAAAAAAAATTTCAAAATTCGATCACGAAACCATGAAATCTGTTCGATTTACATGATTATTTGAATTACATAAGTTCGAATTATAGGAGTTTTTTCATAAGGATTTAACAGTAAACTCGGACGGAAGAATTTGTTCCATTTACATGATTATTCGAATTATAGGAGTTCGAATTACATGAGTTTAACTGTATATTTTTGTAATCCACTAATTCGATTTACCGCACCCTACTCGAATAAGCTCACCCCTCGAATAAGTGCACCCTTTGCAACCCAAAAAAGTTCATAAGCGCACTCCCTCAATTAAGAGTACCCCCTCAATTAAGCGCACCCTCTTTGGCAGATTTCCTTTTCAACAACCGCACACTTTTTTCAAAGTAAAAAATTGAAGGTCAAGAATAAAAGCACAAAAAATATATTTTTTGTGAGTATATTCTATTATGTTTTTAACATAATGTGCGTAAATCACAATGTTTATATGTTTACAGATATCTTTGTATTTGTCAATTTCACTTTTGAACTTTTCAAAAACCTTTTCACTTGCAGTTCGGACAATGAAAGTAGCAAGTACAACTGAGCCATTTTCCGGCTTTCTTGCACCAGATACTTCACATAAAACAACGTTTGCAGAAACGGATGTGAGAAAAGTAAACACCAGAAATGACACTTTAATAGGAACATCCAACTAGCGATTTCTGTCCTGTTTGTTCACGAATTAATTCCACCGAGTATTCGTCATGTTGTTTAGCTTTATCGCAATGATCTTCTCTGCAATACAAAGCTTCCCCAAGAATAGGCTTCCATATTTTTTTGTATACATGATGTCAACAAATCACGGATGAAAAAGTCAGTTCGAACATTTTCTTCCAATTTGCAGGTCGTCAACGAACCATATTTCTTTTTATCACAACACGTTTGATTCTACGTTATGCAATACATTGACTTCAATTTGTGGTGCACGATTCAAATTTCAGTTGTTTTATTCTTAATCAGCATTAAGCATGGCGGGAAAATGGCTTCAAGCACATTCTACAAGGGGATGAAATTAAATAGCTGTACGATGAAGTTTAAACTGGATGAAGTACGTTTTGCTGAGAAAAATGGTAATCAGAAGGCTACAGAGTAGTTTGGAGTAGCTTGCAAAAGAATCATTGAATGGAAGATAAACCAAGATGTTCTTGCATGCGTTGAGAAATCCAGAAAACGCAACGAGGTTGGAGGACGAAAACCACTCGACGAAGGCATTTAAAAGAACTTGGCTGAGTGGATATATGACAGATGAGTCAAAGGTCTTCGTGTGTGTGGCAAACTATTTTGTGCCAAGGCCAAAAGCAGATATCAGGAGATTAATCACCAGCCGGATCCTCGTGATTGTGCTGTATCCTGTGGGTGGCTACAGAAGTTCATGAAGAAGTATTCTTTGTCATTCCGAGCAAAAATCACTCAAGCTCAGAAGGATCAATAAAACTTGATTGATAAGGACGTTGATAGGAGCCATAATGAAAATAAGGTCTTCATGATCTGTATTATGCTACCCCTGCAACCGTTTCTCTAGATTACCGTCCCGCCTGTTTGTTTTGTTATTTTGTTTCTGTTTACTCTTATTTTTTAACTATTTCGGATAATATCATGTATTAGATTTTTAACATTTACCTTTGAACATTTGTGTTTCTTTGTTAGTGGCGAATAAATACATACATACATATTTTAGACATTTAGTGCTTTGTAAGTTTACTTAGTACTGTTTGTACTGATAAAAATACTTTCGACATTTAGTGCTTTATAAGTTGACTGACTTTTCCAATCAGCGCACTCACTTAAATACGCGCACCCCCTGAACAAGCGCATCCTTTAGAATTCACAGAATTATTTATGTGCATCGTGCGCTTAATCGAATAATTACTGAAATCAGATTATAACAGAGTTCTGGTGTTTTTTAAGCTCTTTCACTCTGAACAAGGCTTGAACGCCACATCGGTGCAGCCGTATGCTACCTATAACCAAGAAACGAACTCGGTTTATCAGAGGTTTTTACTTAGAAAAACACTTGACCTTTAAGTAGAAAAGTGACTAAATTCTTCATTAGCCTTGTCATCGTAAGGTGCCTTACCTGCTACTGACGTCTACAACCAAGCAGTCCCAAATCTCCCTGTTCCTTTTTTATTGAAATTGAAAAGGAAAGTAACCCTTTACTCCTCAGGAGTGCGATTGATTACAATTTTATAAACTGGTATCCAATAATTGATTTTCTATATATTTATTTACTGTATCGTTTACACCTTTGATTTTCTCTTTTAATTACTTTGATTGGCCGCTGCTGTCTTCTCTCAGGGTGTATGAAAATCCAAGGTTCCTTTCATTATATCCAGTATAATATAACATAAATCTAATAGAGTCCGCTAACCTTCTACGGGTTTTGTGCAATCAGTGAAACTCATAGCAACTCAATGAAAGTTTTAGTTATTTAAACCACGATATTGCTGCTCTCCTGTAGATTTCATGCAGCAGGTGTAAGGCTGTATACATTGACGAGATTAAAAGCTGTTTGCGCTTCAAAAACACTTATATTGCTGCTAAAAATAGGGACACAAAAAAGAACGAAAGAAATCTTCTTGGGTGAGAATTTAGCTTTGATTGAAAAAACAAGCTGGTAACAGGCATTAAGCAAACAATAATCGGAGAGTGTATGCTTGAAAAGGTAAAAGAACTTTCTACTCAGTAACTAATCAACATCACATCAATGATGCTCCCTGGCATTTACGTGTGATGCAGTTAAAGGCTTTGAAATAAAGATAATTTTACATCTGAATAGTTTATCCAACCATTATGACAAGATAGTGTCATCACTACAGGTACTACTGTAATGTTTTATACTGAAACGAAACCTCCCATCAACGCATTAAAACTAAATCATAGGTCACAGATAATGAGTGAAACCATATCAATATCTACAGCAAAGGTTACTTAGTATTATATACCGCTAATTTTTAATATATTTTTTGAAATGTTTATACCGATAATAATCTAGAAGAGACTTGCTGCATCAGTACAGCGGTTGTATCCATCTGCCTTTAAATAATTTCAAACTGACTTATAGTTATTCAATTTTAGGGGTTTTTGTTACGAGTGGTGCATCAAATAATACTTATCAGGTTGCTTTCGCTATGAAACGTTACAAAACTCTTCAGTTGCCTCTAAGTCATATATGTCTAAAATTAATTTTCTATTGCGGTATTCAGTTTCATATGCAAAAGTTGGTTTACCATAAGAAAACGTATTTTAGCCCAAAATCAATAGTTGTGTAATGTCGTTTTTCTTCAGCATGGTCTGCTTTTCATTAATATAAATTTCCTTTCACTAAATGATGGTAGCTTTGTTGACTTATTATTACTGCAAGAGCGTAATGGTCCAGCTTAGAATCTTAAAGGTTCCCTAGTACTATTTCCAATGTCAATCTTTGTTGTATCTCTGAGAATTTACTTGTCTTTATTCAACTCGTCTTCACTAATACTTCCTCTTTCCATACGGAAACTTACTTATTCTGTAAACTGTGTGCGTGGTTTCTTCACATTTTTCTTTTACTAACCCTTAGAAGCCCAATATTTACTCGTGAGCTAATTTTCCATTTCCTTTGGATTTTATTTCATTCCTCTTTAATAATATTTCTCCAGCTTCCAACTACTATAAGGCTTAAAATTTACCGTTTGTTTGGAGGACTGTTAATCAAAAACAGATTGTTTAAGTCTCCCGGTTTTCAAATATTCCATCAAGTGGGTATTACTGGTGACTAGTCATCAGAAATACAGAAATACATAATTTGACTGTTAATTTGAACTGTGGGAAATAGATATATCTGTTTCAAAATACAACAAAAATCATAGCTGCATAAAATACTTTAGAGGTGCATTTTTCAAGGATATAGGCAATTTAGGGTTAGTTCTTAAACCACTACCAATTATGAGGGATTTTATGTGAAAAAAGTTTATACACTAATAAATAGTTGTCGTAATTGTATTTCTTCTGATACCTCAGCCAGACTGTGACATTATACATGTGTATAAAAGGAAGAAAAAATCCTGTATAAAAGTAGATTTAATATATTTAACATGACATTGCTTTCACATTTTCTGACAAAAATCTTTAACGAATACATTAAAGTTTTGTACCTTTGATGTGATTTCTAATGTTGATTTTTGCTATAATTGTTTGATTTTTTTCATGTACGGTCAATGCTTTTTGCTTATAGGCATTCTTTTAATTTTACCATAAAATTTATCTACTTGAGAAAATAAGAGTTACTGTAAACTCTGGTTTACTCAAACAAGAGGTCTGTGGCAGTGTTCCCTTCATACAGGATTTTGTTGGGTATAAACGATTATCGTGGTCTGTTGAGTACAAAGGATAGCACTTTGTATCGCTGTCCTCAATTACCCAGGCATGCGCTGTTGTCAGAGTCCATGATTCTCAACCATACCGAAGAATAGACCCTACAGAGGCTCTAAAGACTTTGATTCTTCTCGTTAATTTTGGTTCTAATTCTAATAAATGATTGTCAACCTTAAAATACAGTGTGTCGTGGGTCTCATGTTTTTCCATTCCGGGTCTTTGAATTCTGGCATGTTTGTAAATCCTCCTGGGGATATAAAACTGTCCGTCTTTTCAATTTTTGACTGAGGTGCAACTAGGCCTTTCAGAAGATGGGTTAGGGTGTTTAAATTGAGTTTTACATGCAGATAAATAGAAAAAAATTAAGAATTTTTGGTCCTTCATTATTTAAAGCAGCTTTTCTTTTTAAAGACGTATATTCTAGAAAAGCAGTACGCTGGGCAAAAGTAAGTTGTGGCAGGACCCCTACAGATTACCTCCTGCTAAGTAGACATTCCAGAGTTCTGAAATCTGACGAAAAGAGCTTTTACCGTAATGTATAGTCCAGACAAGAATTCAAAAGAAATTAGGTCAGGGATCACCTTGAGAAATACTTGTTTCAAATAACTTTGTTTTTCCTTATACAGGAGAGGTTTAAAGAGTCATTTAAGGGACCTTTTTAATACAAAATATGATTTAGACGCATATATTTAGTAAAAGAATATAAGTATATATTTTCGTGCAAGATATAACTAGGAAAATCCTAATAAACATTTAATACTAACGTTTTGTAATTTTAATAAAATTGAAAACAATTGTAATGCTAGGCGTTTAGGTTGGTTTAGGCTGGTTTAGTTTGGTTTAGGTTGGTTTAGGTTGGTTTAGGTTGGTTTAGGTTGCTTTAGGTTGCTTTAGGTTGATTTCTGTATTCGAAAAACAAAAGAATGTAGAGAAAAAAATTAATCGGATAACGATAATTGAAAAATTAGTCTGGTTGCTACCTTTGATAATAAGACATGAATTAAGCATGTTATACAGGTATAGAAAATACAAAAATACATTTAAACCTCATTTGATAAGGATTGATTTGACCCAATACCCCAAAAGTGATTACAAAAAAGTTATGAAGACCTGCGTGATTCCAAAGCTGTCTTTGTAATGGAAGCGCTGTAATAAAATATTTGAATATTTGAAGGATTTGTATTGTTTCTTAGCATCTGGCTTCTGTAGACTTATAAGTAATATAGTCTATGAATTTTCGGTGGTGTTTCATGCGTACAGACCTTAATTCTGACTAGAACATTTTTAAAAAGTAACGCTTTAGTTTTCGTCATCTGTACTTGAATATTTTTATAGACTGAAGGTAAATAATTTTGCCTAGCTCTGCAGCTTTTTCTCAACAAGAACTGTAAAAAAATATAGTGGGATGAAAAGCTGTTTATCGATTATTAAGCCGGTTTAGCAGCTGCTTAGTTTAACTGAATAATTTGTCCAAAATGATAAACTGAACCTCTCTTGGTTGATAATGCAAATTTTAAGCGAGACATTTAACGTCGAAATTAACATTCTTTTAAAACACTGGTGATAAAATAAGGTGTGTTGCTGTCAGAAAAGTTATCTTTTTGAATGTCACAGATAATGAAACATACTTCAAGGATACACAGCAGCAATGAACAGAAAAAATAATATTTTGTCTGCTTTGTGGTCAATAGAAACGTATTTATAGAGCATAACTTGACTGCATATGAATTAAGGAGTGCTTACCAATAACCCTCTAAAAGACTCAAGTACCAAGGACAACTAGAGATTATTAAACCCAAAAAATGAAACATTACATTTAAATCATTAGCATCTTTTTACTACAGAAATGTCGAGTATTTCTGTTGAGCAAAAAGGTAGAGAAATAGTTCTGTCACCTCCACCAAGATATCAGAGTATCACTGAGTTTATAATTTTCGATCCTCCTCCCAACTATCACGATATCAATGGGGAAAAGCAAAGGAGTGATGAAGAGGTAATTTTTAAATATTCTTAATTTTGTGTAAGAGTTAAGTAGTACATAGTTCAAGTAGTAACAATTTTTTCCCCTGCAACTAAAACGGTTTTACAGCACAGGGCTAAATTCTAGAAGAGTAAAAATGCTCTGAAACCATTTCAGCTGATTATTCTTTTATTGTGCTGCTACAGTATAGAGAACCTCATTTATTGCAGTAAAGAAAGAAATAGGCCTCTGAATAAGTTTAATCCATTAAAACATATGTTGATAGATTAGATTAGAACATTGAAAGAGGCACATCATAGCACTGAAGAATGTTATTTCATAAAGCTATGCTGCTATGCTTTTCCAATTTCCTATATTTGTGTGTATTTTACAAAAAAACAAAAAATATATTTCGGTGGTATTTTTTAGAAATAAAGAAAATAATACAAAATATCTGGGAAAGGTATCGCGAATCTTAAAAGACACACACCTCAATTTACCAAAATAATAAAACTAAGAAAAAATTGTTTTTAATATATTATACGTTATTTTTGCAGGGGAATAATTCATATACTGTTTTGTGTCATTTTTTGTTTTTGATTTGATAATTAATGTTTAAAAATTTATATTCTTTATATATTTTGTTATTTTGAAATAAAATAAAATCCGGGTTAATTTTAGTCTTCTTTACCATCATCACTCATCTCTGTACCAATTTTGAGCAGGATTTCTTTATTCTAATTAAAGAAAATAAAAAAGCTCACAGAGTACTAATGTTTTTCTTAGTGTGATTAACTTTATTCTATAGTTCTCCATAACTAAAACGTCAAATTGTATTTCAATTCTTCTCTGTAGCAGAGGTGATATTCTTGGAGATGTTTCTAGTTCTTTATTAATCCTTCATCTCTAAGGATGAAAGAAATGAGCCAAGCATTTATTGTAGTAGACAGTGTAAACTTGTCTGTCAAATGATTTTCAAGGGACTAAAATACTTCTCCAACAAAATAATTCGTCGTGTCTTTATCATTTTTTTTCTAAACTATGTTTCAAGTTGACAATACTTAAATACAAATAAAATCCATTCAACTGAGTTAAAACTGTATGCAATAAATAACAGTTTTTACCTTTCACCCGGGGTGAAAAGTTACCAATTTATTCTGATATTAGTGCATGTTAACAAAAGGAATTCCGATCTTCATGATATGAACGCCTTGCTTTACAACCATACGCTTGGTAGCTAAATAGGTCATCTTTTCATAAATATCTTTTGGGAAAAGAATTCTCGAATGGTTTGTTCGCGAACAATTTTTTTTTATAATTGGTCACAAGTTCTTTTAGTATGTAACAATAGCGCTATTATCAATAAAAACTGATTTTGTGGTTCTCAGAGAAATCCAGAGTAGGCAAACGCAACTACTGAAAGTGTAGTAGATACAAAATCATTATTACCGATGAGGCAGTGTAAAACGGATTCATAGGAGCAGTCTCAAAATTCAAGAAAATGTCTTCAAATTAAACAAAAGTAAAGTGTACTTTTGGGTACACAAGTATAAAATCGATTTAAAAACAAAAACATATATAACAACTCCAGGAAATGGGCTATGAATGATTGCTGATTCTACCGTAAAAGCTTAAAATAATCTGGCAGCCACAGTAATAATCTAAGATGTTGAGGTGGAAAGAAATATATTTACTCCATATGCAGGATTTCGTTAGAGCATATTTGATAGCGAAATCAGTTTGTAGGCCACATATGCATTTTTCTTCTGTTTATTATACCACGAAAAAATAGCAGGTGATAAATGTAAGTACTGTCAATTTACGTAGGAGTTTGAATGAGGAGATTACGTGACGCTCTTTAGAAGTGAAAACTGACTGCTGTCTACCAACGGTAAAAATTCAAAAATGCTTCTCCCGAGGTACAATGAAAAAACACTGCACCAACAAGAAGGTGACAATTTCCTTCGTTTATCAATTAATAGTAATAGACATCACAAATGTTAAGGCTGGAACAGACATTCATAATAAGCAAGGAACTTTCCTAACTCCCTTTTGTAAGGTGCCCTCATTGCCCAAAAGACAGGAGCGATTGTGTTAATGAGGAACCAGCTTGTATTCTTGATGTAAAGTGCCAAAGGATGGAACACATATTTTTAAACCAGTGGAATTCACTGCAATTATCACTTTTAATAAATGAGAACGACCAGTGTTAAGCAATGCCTACATATATATATAGTTATGGAAAGACTGATTGATAATTCTGAAAGAGCTGTAAACTTTATATAATCAGTAGAAATTTGTCAACAACAAAACTACTATACATTAAACTTAAAAGAATCAAAACGTTTCTTACAACTGAAGAAGGAACAGTTACAAATGTATCACGTTTTGGTTCTGTTAGTGTGATACAGGCAGGTAAAAGAACTTTTAAAAAGTAGATTTTGGAATTGGATACTTTTTATTGGAAATTACAGAAGCACAGAGTTCTTTTTAATAGTAAAAATTTAGTATTGTATTGTTCAAAATTATAGCTTTCACTTGTCTTATTTCCTAAAATTCTCTGTACATGACTAGAACTGATCCATCATTTAGCATAGAGTAGACTCAGCAACTTCCCAAAATCACATAATTGGTTAGTTAAAATTTTTGAAAAAACATTTCAATGACATCTAATGCCTTCATTAGAATAAGTTGGAAATCATTGGAAATTGAGGCTTCAGTTGGTTGGCAATGTTTTTGCTACAAAAACTAAACTTTTCACCATTAACAGGCATATATCTGCAAATATATTTCCTGTTTCATGGCTACTACTATGCTTAAAAATCAATACATTCAAACAATTGACATGCTTGCAGCAATAAAAGTAGTCTTCCATTATAATGTATATATTTCTCTTAAAATCGTCTTACGTCCCCATAAGACATTAGTCAGGGCTTGTTGGGAATATTTTTGTCATTTTTGGACTGGAAAATCTTCCTGCTTCCTCAAATGTATTCAATATCGTTTTGGAAACCTTGTCAAACCTTTTCTTGTTAAACAACTCCACCAAGTTTGACATCGTTTTGAGGTTTCAACTCTTTTTTTTCAGGCAGGAAACCTATTAGAATTCTTCAAGCGACCTATATTTGGTTGTTCCTTGCTTGATAGTTTTCATGCTGCTTATAAATTTTTGCAACAATTGGTCATCAGGATTTTGTTTTAAATATACAATTTTGGAAAAAATCTTGCTATTCTACTAGCTTGTATCAATGGTCATTGAAACTTTGGCACTTTCTACCATACTCTTAGTTTTCTTTTGATTTTTTCTTTTTTGAAAATTCTCTGTCAGCAATCATCTTATTTTGATTTTTTCCCTTTCTTTTCCTTTCTTAACTTCTTGCAAGCATTTTTTATTCCAAGCTGTGCTTTTTCCGGATGATAGCCTCTCAGCCTTTCCCTCCTTTTTTAATGTAAGATATGGTGAACTTTTCAATGACATACGTGCTGTATTGTCATATTCCCTGTCTTTTTTCACTAGTTCCCATACAATTCTGTTCAATTATAAGCATATTCCTTTACCTATTTCTTTCACAGAATATTCATTATATAAAGTTCGCAAGTTGTCACAGTCAAATTAATTAACAAATAACCAAAAAAACACAGGTTTGAAAAAAAATTGCTGACAAGTTGAATAAAGTTATAGAAACTGAAAGCAACGACAAATTAGACCAAGCACTGAAAATTTGTTTTCCGCAGTGTAGAAAAAATAATTTCCTATGACTGGGTTTACTTTGGTGGATAAGGCATCTGTTTTTTACAAAATACTTTGCCCTGAAGAAGACAAGGATTTATTTTTGCAACCACTGGATTTTGTATTCGATTTGGAATCCGAAGCTTGGCAATTGCTAGAGGGAAGTTTAGTGCTGATAAACTGCAAATGTGGCAACTGCAAAAAGCTTTTAGATTAATTGAAGGCTTTGCTTCCATTTAAAACAGTGGCAAGTGCAAGAGGAAAAACCCCTCAAGAAATAAAGAAACCAAAGGACAGAATCACAGCAAATGCGTGTGCCAATGTTAAGTGCAGCATTGAGATGCCTTTGCTTTTCATTGTAAAGTACAAAAGTCCTCGTTGTATTCATCTTCCGAAACATAACATTTGATTCGACACTGAAATTTGTGGCTTCATGAATTTTTTTTTTCTTTGCTCAACGCAAATAAACTGACCTAGAACCTAAAGCAAAAGCTATTCTGTTTTGAGATAACTTTTCTTTAAGCCACAGGTTTAGTCTCTTTAAATAAAAATAACAGTTCCTGTTATTTTCGCCCCAATGTGGCCTCATTAATCCAAGCAATGGATTAAGGCATTTTAAGTGTACAAAGCGAGATCATCGAAAAATCTTCTTCGCCATTATCTTTTCAAAGGCTCCAGTGGAAGTTTTACCTTCCTTAAATCACTAAACATGCTCAATGTTGTGAACATTATTTCGGTGTCCAATATATATCCACCTTTCTAGTCCAATCTGGCCCTCATAAAACACAATGTTTATTCGTATTTGCGTTGTTCTTGATTTATTATTCATACCTTGAATTGAAGGATAATCTCAGACATGATAAGCAGTGATAAAATGGTTCAGCAAATCCCTTGTTTACGAGCCAAACTGGAAGATGTCCCTTGCTTTAATTACTTTGGGAGGCTTCTTACTTTGATTTTCCAGTGGTACATACTTTGTTTTATGTAGTTTTGAAAAATCGAAAAGGAAAATGACATGCTTAATTATCCAACTTTTCTGAGTATTCAAAAGGCAAAGAGAACATTTCAGTTCACCATCTTCGGATAATCAAAGATATACTCTACTCCAACTGTTTTTAATAATCTTTTTGTCTTTCACAACCTATTTTCAAAATTTTCTTTCGCTACGACATTGCCAGTACTAATAATGGGAAAGAAATTTTGTTTTTATGAGCAAGAAGGTTTTCATTCTCAAGGAAAATTTAGCAATCGAAAAGTTCCTTTGTTTTAAATTGATGAAGTTGCTCAAGTGAAGTGATGAGAATCAAAATTTGTTCATATCGTGCAAAAAGACTAATTTATACATTGATTGAGTCTAGGGTGCTGGTGATGCCCTTTACATTGAGACCTTGGCATCACAAAGGAAGGTATTGAATTTAAATTATTCTTGTTATTACACAAGAGCTTTCTAGAACTGTTATCAACCTTTCTTCTATTGGCATTTTTTTATATTTTGTTCATCAATTAAATTAGTCAATTAAACATTCTACTTGTTTTCCATTAGAAAACACTAAAACCTACATTCAAAAAGAATACAAATTATTAAACAATAAAACTAGGTTATTATGAAAAAATCTACTTTTTTCAAAGTCATCACCACTTCAAAGTAGGAAGACAATTTTAAAGGAGTTAATGATCCTGTCTAGGCTGTACTAGTATCCTGAGTGGACATTGTAAGAATTAGCGCAAATGTAACAGCAAATTATGCAATAATAGCAAAAGTAATAGAGCAGACACAAACAAATCTGACTAATATGATGTAGAAAAAATCTTTTCACATTTTTTTGAAATATTAATCGCTATTAATTCTTCCAAGTATAAGATTATCATTTCTTCAGTCAATACTTAATCATAAGAATTCAAGAATCGTTTGAGTGGTAAGAGTAACACTTTTTTGTACAGTGAGGCACTTTTTTAAATAAGGTCTTTAATTCCGATTTGAATTTTTTCATGATACCACAGCAAGTTTTTTCCATATTAGATTTGTATATAATATTTAATAGATAAATATTTGAAAGGTTTTGTTGTCCAGTCAATTTTAAATGTTTGTTCACCATATTTGTTTGTTTTAACTGGTGGTATCGCAAGTATAAGTATGTAAAGTAAAAACATCTGTCTTAGAATAAAAATGAATATAAGGTTTCAAAATTGTAATACCACAATTTTGGTATCACAGTGTCCATTTATTTGGAAATAATTATTAACTTTGGAAATTTCTAATGCCAATAAGTGATTTTGAACAAGATGATTGAACGAACATATCACTTTGGATATTCTTCTTCTAAATCTGGTAAAGACTTTTCCTTTCATAAGCTGAAGTGTAGTCTCGTGAAAAGGAATTTTGTATCAAATTGTAGTGGAATAAATAATAATATAGTCATATTAATATGATGGTAACCAATCAATTTTTTTACTTTGGATTCCCTACATTTGTTATATTTTGTTTCTTTGATTAGTTCTAAGTAATAACCCCTTGGTCAACATCAAATTATCACCTTTTATGATGTTCAACTTAACGTATTCTTAGTGGGCTACAAGCCTTACCAAAGTATGCAATATATATATGTATATTTATATGTATATATATATATGTATATATATATATATATATATATATATATATACATATAATCCATTGTCAAGTCAGGTCTGCTCATCTGACTGGAGACAGATTGGGGGTTTTGCTACTGGTAACATGTATCCAGTACAACACGTTCAGGGTTGGGTTGTTGGCGACTAAACCCAACTAGAATCCTTTGAGTATTGGTGAGGTGGGGGCTTGACACCCAGGTGGAACCAAAAACAAAATCCATCTGAAGGGTGCTGGCTCAGAACAGCCACGGTAGTGAAGGCGGATGAGTCAAAACCTCCATCTGTCAACGGAAGTCGTCTAGCGGAAGAACAGTGAAGAAATGGTGGTCACCCCTGTTCCATCTTGCAGAAGGCAATTTTGAACCACTACAGAATTAGTCTAGTTACACCATGAAAATGTCAAGGAAACATCAGGTCAACAACAGCTTGAAAGAGAATGCTTTGATGAAAGGCAGGCTCTCGCTCGGTAGGAATTCCCATTTGCAGTGGGTGGAACCCGACCGTCATCAAGCTGCCGCACAAAAGAGAAATACGAACGTTAGAAAAGTGTCTTTGAAAATAGCCACGTTGAAGTGAGAAATTTGTGCCAGTCTGGCAAATTGGATAACCTCGTGAAAGAAATGGATAGACTCAAAGTTAGTATTCTTGGGATAAGTGAGACAAAGTGGACAGATACTGGATTGTTTACATCAGGATAATGTTCTGTGATCTTCTCAGGGGGTACAACTCATGAGAAAGGAGTGGAATTTTTAGTAGTTAATGTTATATCTAAGAGTCTAATTGTAAACTGGGGAGTGTCAGAAAGAATTGTGCTAGTGAAATTGGATACAAAACCGTTCAATCTAGCTATAATTCAAACCTATGCACCATATTCAGACAGTGATGACAACGACATTGTTGCATTTTATGAAGATCTGGAAAAGACTATAAAATATTGTAAATCAGATGAGATCACCATGGTTATAGTAGATATGAACGCAAAGGTTGGAGAAAGAAAAGTTGGAAATACTGTAGGACTACATGGACTAGGGGTAAGGAATGAAGGAGGAGATCGATGGATTGAATGGTGCAATGAACAAGATCTTTTGACTGCAAATACGTGGTTTGTGCAACCTCCCAAAAGGAGATTCACATGGAATACCAACCTTAGAAAAGTGTCTTTGAAAGTAGCCACGTGGAGTTTAAGAACTTTGTAACAGATCCAGTCCAGGAAACAAAGCTATGAATCAAATTGACTTCATCACGATTAAAAAGAGATTTAGAAATGCAGTGAAAGACACAAAGACATATCCAGGAGCAGACATCAACAGCGACAATGCACCAGTTATTAGTGCAATTCATATAGAACTTAAGAAAATAGAAAAGAAGCATAGGCCTAAGGAACGTGACTATGCAACACTTACAGAAGACAACAACATCAAAACATTAAAGACTTGTACACGCTTGAAGTGACCAACAGGTTTAAAGAGCTGAAGGAAGGAGGGGATGAGAGCAAGACCAAGGGGCAGGTTTTTCAGACAGCTGTTGTAGGAGCAGCAAGAGAAGTGATAACACTAAAGAAGAAACAAAACAAACAAAGCTGGATGACAAACGTAATTCTAGATTTGATGGAAGTGAAAAGGAAACACAAGATCAAGAATGAACAGAAGTATAAGGAACTTGATGACAAGGTCACGAAAAAGTGTCTTGATGCAATGAAAACATAGCCAAATAGCAAATGTGATGAAATAGAGAAACAGAGGCATACAATTCACAAAGAAATGCATAGATTCATCAAGAAAATATGTGGAAAGAAGGGGTGTACCGCAACTAGTTGCATTAAGTCGAAAAATGGAGTTTTCATCGTAGAGAAGGATCAAATTATTGAGAGATGGACTGAATATATCACTAAATTGTTCAAAGATGACAGAGGGGATCTGGCAACTATCAACCTGCAATTTGACAGCCCACACATTCTGCAATCAGACGTGCATGGTGTTTTACACAGTATGAAGACAAACAAAGCAATTGGACCCGATGAGATAAGCGTAGATTATCAAGAGCTTAGATGACGTGGGAATAGTCAAGTTAACAGAGGTGGTGAATGTGATATATAACTCTGATGAAATACCTCCAGAACTGAGCAAGTCCATCTTCATAGCTCTTCCGAAGAAACTTGGAGTAGTACTCTGTGAGCTACACAGGACAATAAGCTTGATGAGTCACGTAGTGAAGACCTTGTTGAAGGTACTGTGGAAGACAGCAAGGAGTAAAATCAAACCAGAAATACCAAAGTTGCAGTGTGGTTTTTTTAAAGACTGGAACCAGGAATGCAATTTTCATGCTAATGATGCTATTGGAGAGGGCTACTGAAATGCAGAAAGACTAGTACCTTATGAACATCTTAAGTAAAATTAACATCGACGGAAAAGACCTGAGAATCAGCAATCAGAGATGGCAACGATGTGGGTAAATTTGTTGAAATCAAGAAAGTTATGCGGCAAGGTTGTGTTCTTTCGCTAGCCCTGTTTAATTTCTATAGTGAATGGATTCTAAGGGAACTTTAAGAATTACCAGGAGTAGTGTTTGGTGGAACAAGAATTAAAAACTTGCGGCATGCAGTTAATACTATTCTTATTGCAACATCAGAATCTGACCTCCAGGAAATAGTAAATAAAATTGTGAGAAAAAAGGACTGTTTTTCAATTGAAAGAAACTAAGTGGCTTGTAGTTACAAAGAATTACCCGTCTGCAACATCAAGATCCATGGTGACACTCTAAAACATGTGAAAGGATTTAATTATCTTGGAAGCTTGATAACATCGAGTGTGAGATGCAACAAAGAGATAGAGAGGGGGATGTTAATTGCAAAGGGAACTTTCGCAAGAATGAGCAACCTTCTATGTAACATGAAGATCACCTTGAAAACAAGACTTGGAATTCTAGATTGTTATGTGCTACCTACGTTGAAATATGACTATGAGAGCTGGATAATATGTAAGGGAATGGAAGATCGTTTGCAAGCAACAGTCATATGGATACTCTGGGGAATGATGAGAATCCAATGGACAAGTCACACCACTGATATAGTAATTTTAGAGAGAGCGGGTAGACAAAAAGTTATTTTAAATGCAGTGCGGAAGCAGCAACTGGAGTTTTTGGCCATTGTACGAGGAAGGAAAGCTCAGAGAGCTTAGGAAAGATAGCAGGAAAAAGAGATAGGTGACGGCAGAGAATAACATTTTAAAGAGTATTGCAGCCTGGACCGGAGTGTAGACGATCAATCGTCTGAGTATGGCAAAGAAGAGGACAACCTTGTATGTTTTCACTGTTGCCAATGTCATTGGATATGGCACTTAAGAGAGAGAGAGATAGATAGATAAGTAATCATCATCATCATCATCATCATCAGCCGGTCGAATCGATTAGGATTGTCTTATGGCTGGTTCTGATAATATATATATATATATATATATTAGTAAACTCGAAAAATAACTACAGTTTTTGTGCAACAAAAAGTTTTACGTATTCAATCATCAGCAGGTACATACTAAATGTTTACAGACAGAAAATATCCTATACTACACAAATAGAACTTTTCATACTTATCTTTGCTCTTATAGTTAATTAGGGTGTACTGGTTCCCGTGGTGGCATTTAGCAATTAATTCCTCTTGTTTATTTAGTAATTTGGTTTGGTTTGGATTAATCATAATTTCTAGCTAATTCTAGATACTTTCTAGTGCAAGCACAACAGGCATTGTTCTGAAATATTATTATAATCAGGTACAGATTTTATGATCGACCAATCGAGTTATGGGTTACTGTTTCCTTTATCAATTTCTTGCTAGACTTTCCCAGTTGTCCAAGTTCCCAGTATACCCATTTTTCAACAAAATATCTTAAAATAAATAATAAAATATAGTGTACCAGCAGATATAAGCTGATAATGAACCTGCATGCTCAAAATATTGCATTGATTAATGCATGCCCTGTGCATGAATAAGTTTGTTGGCTGTTATACAACCCAAAATACATAATGTACATCTTTAGTAAGCTTTTTTTTTATCGTAGTTTACTCATTTGTAATCACTTTAACATGGCAGGTATTAAGCCCTGATGAGAACGAAAAAGTGTTAAGTGCAGGGCTAGCAACCGCACCCTCTTAAAACCTCAGGTTACTGCAGAAATGCTAAGGATAAAGCAAAAGACTACTAACTTGGGAAAGAAAGGAACTTCACCAAGAGGACATAAGACACAGGGAGGTGAGAACCATGAGTCAACGGAAGCTCCTTAGATGACTCCCCATTAATCGACAAGGACCATTAATGTCCAACCATGGAATGGGAGGACCATTCTAGATTTAGACCTTTCAAAGATGTTTGTAAGCGTTGAATCCTGCTAAAACTATGTAGTTTCCCCTAACAGTTGTTTGGATTTTAATCAGCAGATGTAGCAAAAAAATTAGATTTTATGAAGAAACAGTTTGCTGTCGCATACATATTAATTTCCATATTCAGTAAAACAGTCTGATTTTGAATTTAGTAGGATGAAATTATCACTAACGAATAAACTGAATCTCTTCACCACGCCCATTTATAATAAACTGTAAATATTCACATAAATGACTAGTCAACATGTGTCATATTGATTTGGAACACTTCTCATCTATGTCAGTTTTTTGGAATACTTTATCAACAGCAAGAAAAAAAAAATTTTGGCTCAAAAATAGAAACAACCTTAGGGGGATTTAGGTTGCCTTTTCACCTGTTAAACAAACTAATCGCAGGTAAAACACAAATGAGTTACTTTTTATACTGTACGGTAGTACTGCAAAAATGTTGTGAAGTAAACTTCTTAAATATTTTTAGATACCAATTATTGCTTCCAATACAAATCGGTCTTTATTAATAGATTTCCAAGATGTTAACTTTTTTGCTATGATTAAGGGTTTTAATGTTTCTATTGTAATTGAGGACCTTGACAGATGTCTGAGAGGATTTTCAGTTGGGCATTACCATATCTTTGTAATCATTTAAGACTAAAATAGGTCCTGCTATTACTGTAATATATGTGGTCCAATAATCTTACCAAAGAAACAGCATACATGTTTATTGAATACAGAATAAGAATAAATCATACCAAGCTACTCCATTGTTGTTCAATAGCCAACTTTTACATCCTTAGTTTATTCCATGCCATTCCTGCAGTTGTATTAACAAGAAAGCTTTTATAAGATGTGTAAATCTTTTAAAACCACAAACAAGATCAGAGCAACTAGCCTAGATAGTACGATCTGTTTTTCTGCTTCTTTACAAAAAAGCTTAAGGTCAATACAAACAAACGCCCATCGTAAATAAAGTTACCTTCATTTTGGTAGAACGTGTTTTTTTGTTGACACTCAATTGCATCATTACCGCAGACTCGGAATCACAACTCAAGCGATATTTTATCGATGAGGAAAACATAAGAGAGCTCTAAGAACAAGCCACAACATTTGTGATTGGCTTTCACAAAAATTAAAGAGCAGATAAAATGTTTTCAATCTACAAGCAGGCAAAAGAGAGAAAAATGCAAAACCTTTCCCTAAAATTAAACAATTAAGCAAATTACCAGTAAATATTTAGTACTGTTGTCGTACCTGTGAGTTCTAATTTTGTTTGTGTGGACATAGAAAGTTTGCTATATAAAATGAAAGAAAATGAAAGGGTTTCCAGTACAAGATAAAGACCAAAACAAACGCAAAACTGGTATTGCATCACTCTTGAAAACCAATTGATCCCTGTCAACACGTAGTTCTCCATTGCGGAAATAAAAATACTTTGAGCAAGTCACTTAAAGTAGTCTGACGATGGGAAATATATATATATTTGGAAACGTAGCTGAGGAAAAACTTAGACTTACGAGGTTATTAAGCTCCTGTATTTATTTTATTCTATGTTACAGATTTGTAAATCAAACTTTTGTAATACTAAATCATCAATAAGACAGCACAAAATTTACACTTGATCTTAAGAGACTCATTCTGTTGTTTTTTAATTACTGAAAACAGGACAAGATAGATGATTACTTTCTTCTGGGAAAGTTTCCTGCTTATGGGAATACAAATGTATTTTACCAAGTGTCTCTGTCACAGGGTATTACTTGCTGAGGGTTCCAGTTCAGATAAATGCAGATAAAAACCGGTGCAATAAAATAATTGAAGAACATGCTCTCCAAATTTTCATCTGATAAATTATTCGGAGAAATAAAAATCTCAGGAAGTGTTTTTAATAAATCCTACCCTAATGAGGTAGAAAACGTTATTTTGTACCAAGATTTCAATTTTTCTCCTAATATTAATTTTTTAAACTGTAGTCCTATTTTTTGCTTACACTCCTTTTTTAATAATTAAGAATACCCTCAGATGTTGTCACAAAAATAATTTAGAATACATATATGTTGTTGGACATGAACATTTGGATTATGCGCTATTGATAATGCCATAGTATTTTTATTGTTACCACGGACCAATGTTTCATCACTGAGAATTTCATTTACTCCTTTAAATTCACTTTCCTTTACTTTCTTCATTCACTCGAGACCCAGGTAAAACATCGACACAGCCTTTTGCATCTTCACAATAAAGTTCTGAAGCAAAATTACCTTATGCCAATATTACTGGTTTTTAAGCACAGATCTATCCCATTCCTATTGAATCAGAGTAATCAAAGAAACTTCGCTACTGACATGATTTGACCAGTGTATGGAGGTTGAATACATTATATCACCAACAAATTCCATTCTGTCGGCACTAAAGCCTGAAAATGTTACTATCAATCAAATATTCACATTTTTGTCTAAGTAATGGTTACCTTTGACATCGATAACTAGCAAGTTATAGCTTTGGTGCCAACATTCTTTTCCATATTTATTCGTTAAAGTCGGGAGATGTTGATGAAGAGGGTTTCTGAACATAACCTCTGACTTATCCCCCATATAGGAAGTATCAATTGAAAAGAAACCTACGGTTTTAGTTGTACTATACATCCAATCAGTCTTGAATGTTCACGTTAGCTTGTTTCATATATATGCATGCTAAAATATGATCTTAGTCAATCAGGCCTATACATGTGCATCAACAATTATGCCATAAATTAACACACACTTTATTCATACCCTGTAGAATACCTTCCTATCTTCTAAATTATAGAGGGTTTTGGGCATTGATCATCAGTGAAAAGCGTTTTTTTGAATACTATTACCATTCTAAATGCTTACAGTAAAGGTTTACTCTATATATTACTTGTAATTTTAACTTTTAGGTCAATCTTTAAATTAGAATGTGTCTGTCAGTGGAAGATGAATGTTGAAAAGTAACACTAAAAACACATACTTTGAGCCCACATATTTGAGATTTTTGTTTGGACAGTTTGAATATACCAATTTCGATTATCCAATCAATTTTTCACATTTTTTTGCTATTAAACCAGCTCATTGTTTCATACTATTTAAAAATTTGTCAAAATTTGAACAAAACACTGTGACGCATTTTTAATTAAGGCCTGTGTTAGAAGCTATATAATCGAAAGTCTTCCAAAACATTTACATAACCAAAAAAATGTTGACAAAATTTGCTAAACATAGACAACATTTAATTCAAAATGTATCTTTAAAGTACCAAAATTATATCATTAAATTTTATTTAAAAATAAGAAAAATATTTTAATTATTTCCAAAAGTACAGAATTTTTTTATAAACAGCTCATTGATGATTCCTATAAATGCTCTAGACTTACGGTTACATTGAACCTACTACTAAATGAAAAATAATTGCTCCATTTAAATTTGCGATTAAAATTCGTTTTCTAGGGTGATCCTTTTTTGAGAAATACCAATGGATCCACATAAAATGGTTTACTGTGGTGTGCTTATCCTATTTCACTTGGTACCACTCCTCAATGTTTTGAAACGTGATGGTATCATTCTTCTTATTCCCCACTAGCATCACGTATGTTTTCAGGAAAATACGTTTATATTACTCTTTAAAATACTAACCTTAATGTTTATATTTACAATTAGCAATCGCAGCCATTCATAAGCCTTTTGACAAGAGCCTCGTAGTTTTCAGACCTGTTATCACTCAGGAATCTTTCGACAACTGCAACAGAACACTTTCAAGCTCTTTTCCCTAGGTCAATCATAGTAGCCTTAAAATTGTGACACCAGCAAATAACCCAGCTTTCTTGTTGTCATATGATAGAATAGGGAATGCATCATATCTACATATCTCCAGCGCTTTTTGAATAGAGGAAATTTTAAACTTGACCATAAATCCAAACTTATGGAAAGAGGGAGGAAAATGATGCATAAACAATTTACTGGTGATATGTCTTGAATTTTTAAGTCATCAACTTCCATGGCTGTCGTTTTTGATCAAGTTGCTTTAGCCCGAAGATTCTCTCTAGCTTTGCTGCCCCATTAGCATCAGAAACAATGATTTTTATGTGTCTTCTTTACCATTTTATGGTAATTGTTTTTGATGAGATTCCTAACCTTGGTTTGTTGGTATTGTCTTTTTATTCATACTAAATAACAAATTAAAACAGAGCTATAGATGTTTCCATTGTAAAGTAAAACTCATTTTAAAGCTCTCTTCGAACTACTTATAACTGATCTTTAATCGATAGGCTAATACTGTAATTTTCCAAATTTGCATCGTAAGGCTCTATGAAAATCCACTATGAATTTTAAATGAGTTATGACTTTTTTCTCTCCATTTCGAAAAAGCATTATTTTGATATCACTCTTTAGCAAGTGTTTTTCTCTTTAATTCAAGCGCAGTTTGAAAGAGTGTACCGAGCACTAATTCACTGTACCCTGAAATCCGTAAATTTTGGACTTGCTATTCATCCAGTAACACAAAGCTGTTGCTTGATGAATAGCATGGTTTAGACTGGTATTTTTATTTTATTCCTAGTTTACCTGCTATATTTAGAGGTTTCCATTAAGCAAAAGTAGCATTGTCTTATCTGGTCTCTATGTTCACACAGTTTTACGAGAACCATAAACCCTATGTCTCCTTGTCTCCCTTTTGGTCAATTGGCTTAAGTTCTTGCTGCAGGTCTTCCAGATTCTAAGAGGCCTTGGTAACTGAGTCAGGAGTCATGGTATGCTAGAGAGAATGGTCAGACAAAAGTAGAGGCTGTACGTCGTTTGCTTAGTATAAAATAACTTTCATAAACAAAAACAAAATGGGTTTAAATCATTTAAGCATCTGTGTCTACCGTTGAAATAAATAAATCATGAATAAATTTTTTGTAACATTTTCTCCGATATTGAGATCTGTCAATCCAATACTAAGTTTTAATATTTCGGAAACTGAGAGACTCTTGCTGCGGTAGCAGTCGGATCAAAATATTATCAATTGTCACATTTCTAACACCTTTTAAAAGTCCACAGTTTGTATTCCAGCATCAAAATACTCGTATGAACAAGAAAAGTAAAAGAAACTTTTGTGTTTAAGTCCCTCTATCTTAAACACAGCCAATCAACCGCCCCCTAAGGAAAAAAATAATGTTGTGCACAAAAACATAATTTTTTAAAGAAAACACTTTGAAATTAGTCGGGTCCCTTCCCTTAGATAGTAAAATAAATATTACACTGGATAGAATTACATCTAATGAGCATTGCAGAAATGCTGGCGTTTCTTAAGGCTCTATTGATCCAAAACTTTTCCTTCTTTACATCGATCACGTTTCTGGTTATTTGCTTCAGTTCATCAACACCTGTGCTCATGACACTACGTTCTACTCTGGCATTAGGCACAAACCAACTCAGCAGGAGCAAGTCAAACTTGCAAAAGATTTAGCATCGGACCTTCATGCAGTGAGAGAATGAAAAGGAAAGGAAATCGATTTAACTGTAGACAAAATGCAGCTCATTTCGTTTAGTATAAAGTCCAGTCCTTGTCACCTTCCAATATTTATGGAGAATAATTCTGACAGTTACCCTGATGAGGTTGTTTTCTCTCTTGAGAAATGCTCATCACGGACGTTTTTGTTATTCTTTCTTCAATCTTTTGGTAAGCCTGCTTCTAAAAGTGTGGGTTCTTTGCATTGCCCCATAGTGTATCTTACACCTGAGACCATATTTTATCTTAATGAAACACTATCCATTGTCGCATGGAGCTCTATTCTGACATTTCGATTTTAAGGGAGTTCGGAGGTGTGATTCTAACTTGACAAGTTCGATTCTTGCTTCTACTCTTCAATGTCTTCTTTGTCTCCTCAGCAAAATGTAGTTTGTCTTAGTTCTTTCAATGGGTAATATCAAGGTAAGTATTTTAAGGGCCTTTCCTTGCTTGTACCAGCTCAGTTTGTTGCATCTTTTAAGACTTATTTCCTAACATCTTTCTTTTCATGCACATGTTGTCCCTTGTGGAAAGTTCTACTATCAATGTAGTTTTTTCCACAGATGGCTTGATTAAAGAATTTATTTCCTTCTGAGTGCTTTGTTAAATCATGACAAAAGACAATTAGTTTACCAGTTGACTTTTAGCTTACATACAACATGGATAATTGCTTTGCTGCTACTTTGTCTTGGCATATGTTAATCTTTCCTACCAGCTTACACACACACACACACACACACACACGCGCGCGTTATTGTAGAAAATAGCGAAAAATTTAACACTTATCAAATAACTTTTGTTGACAGTTTCATAACCTATCAAAGATTTTATGATAATTAGAAAAAAAACTAAGTTACTATCAGTGACTCCAGTGGTCTCATAAGACGTTTCAAGGAGATACATCTACGCTTTTAAAGTTTCGAAATCCTGTAAAAATCACTTAAAAAACAATTTGAAATACTATCACGCCTGAGACAGAGGTAACCTTTTCTAGTTTGAATGTTAATGCACCTATCATAGAAGATCAAGTAATAGGGCACTAATTTAATCAATTTCGTTTCATCGTATATAAATGTTCGAAAAAACAGGCTCCATTAATTAAACAGACACTTTGTTATAACCAAAAAACAACAACAAAAATAATGATACTGATTTGTAAATTGTAAACTAAAAAAAGGTATTTCTACAAGTATAAATTTATATGATAACAGAGACAATAATAACAATTGCAAAATTACACAGTCGTGCCAGCTGTTGTTAGAAAGCATAAATCGTCAACACAATTTCGAAGGAAAAATACAAAAATACTATCAAGAGAATGCCAGCCTATAAGTTCAATACAAGAAGAAAAAATTTTGTATAACAATCTAAATGTACTTAAACTATCGCTAACGATGTCAGAAAATATATTGTAATGAACGCTCTAATGGTGAACAAAACTTGTTTTCCTATCTACTTACGATTCCTGAATAAAACACCATGCAAAGTCACCTTTGCATCCAAAACCAACAAAGCCAATAGAATGCATTTGTTTAGCGAATAAAGAGAACTATCTTGATCTTCATCTCTTTGCATGAAAAACACGTTAAAAGGTTAAAATGTGTTACTAGTTACCAAAAGTGATGAGTTCTTAGTGCATACGAAAGAAATCAGCACTACTGGAGAGATATACCTGGATCGTCATTTCTTTGCGTCAAAGACACGTAAAAAGGTTAAAATGTGTTAGTAGTTATCAAAAGTGATGAGTTCTTAGTGCGTACGAAAGAAATCAGCACTACTGGTTAGAACTACCTGGCTCTTCATTTCTTTGCATCAAAGACAGGTTAAATGAAGATAATGTGTTACTAGTTATCAAAAGTAATGAGTTCTTAGCCCGTACTAAAGAAATCAGCACTACTGCAGAAAACTACCTGGGTCTTCATTTTCTTGCATTAAAGACACGTTAAAAGGATAAATTGTGTTAGTAGTTATCAATAGTGATGAGTTCTAAGCCCATACAAAAGAAATCAGCACTACTGGAGAGAACTACCTGCATATTCATTTCTTTGCATCAAAGACACGTTAAAAGGATAAATTGTGTTAGTAGTTATCAAAAATGGTGAGTTCATAGTCCATACAAATGAAACCAGCACTATTGGAGAGAACAACCTGGATCTTCATTTCTTGGCATCAAAGACACATAAAAAGGTTAAAATGTGTTAGTAGTTATCAAAAGTGATAAGTTCTTAGTCCTTCCAAAAGAAATCAGCACTATTTCAGAGAACTACCCGGATCTTCATTTCTTTGCATCAAAGACACGTAAAAAGGTTAAGATGTGTTAGTAGTTATCAAAAGTGATGAGTTCTTAGTGCATACAAAAAAATCAACACTACTGGAGAGAACTACCTGGATCTTCATTCCTTTCCATGAAAGACAGATTAAAAGGATAAATTGTTTTAGTAGTTATCAACAGTGATGAGTTTTTAGTCCATACAAAGGAAATCAGCACTATTGGAGAGAACTACCTGGATCTTCATTTCTTTCCATCAAAGACGTGTTAAACGGATAAAATGTGTTAGTAGTTATCAATAGTGATGAGTTTTTAGACCCTCCTAAGAAACCAGCACTACTGGGAAGAACTACCTGGATCTTCATTTCGTTGCATCGAAAATGCTTAAAAAGATGAATTGTGTTAGTAGGTATCACAAGTGATGAGTTGTTAGCCCATACTAAAGAAACCAGCACTATTGGAGAGAACAACTTGGATCTTCATTTCTTTGCATCAAAGACACGTTAAAAGGTTGAAATGTGTTACTAGTTATCAACAGTGATGAGTTCTTAGTCCTTCCAAAAGAAATCAGCACTATTTCAGAGAACTACCCGGATCTTCATTTCTTTGCATCAAAGACACGTAAAAAGGTTAAAATGTGTTACTAGTTATCAACAGTGATGAGTTCTTAGTCCTTCGAAAAGAAATCAGCACTATTTCAGAGAACTACCCGGATCTTCATTTCTTTGCATCAAAGACAAGTAAAAAGGTTAAAATGTGTTAGTAGTTATCAAAAGTGATGAGTTCTTAGTGCATACAAAAAAACCAACACTACTGGAGAGAACTACCTGGATCTTCATTCCTTTCCATGAAAGACAGATTAAAAGGATAAATTGTTTTAGTAGTTATCAACAATGATGAGTTTTTAGTCCATACAAAGGAAATCAGCACTATTGGAGAGAACTACCTGGATCTTCATTTCTTTCCATCAAAGACGTGTTAAACGGATAAAATGTGTTAGTAGTTATCAATAGTGATGAGTTTTTAGACCCTCCTAAGAAACCAGCACTACTGGGAAGAACTACCTGGATCTTCATTTCGTTGCATCGAAAATGCTTAAAAAGATGAATTGTGTTAGTAGGTATCACAAGTGATGAGTTGTTAGCCCATACTAAAGAAACCAGCACTACGGGAGAGAGTTACATGGATCTTAATTTCTTTGCATCAAAGACGTGTTAAAAGGTTAAAATGTGTTACTAGTTATCAATAGTGATACGTTATTAGTGCATACAAAACAAAACACCACTACTGGAGAGAACTACCTGAAACTTCATTTCTTTGCATCAAAGACAGGTTAAAAGGATAAATTGTCTTACTAGTTATCAATAACGATGAGCTCTTAGTGCCTACAAACGAAATCAGCAATACTGGAGAGAACTACCTGGATCTGCATTTCTTTGCATCAAAGACAGGTTAAAAGGTTGAAATGTGCTACTAGTTATCAATAGAGATGAGTTTTTAGCCCGTCCTAAGAAACCAGCACTACTGGAGACAACTACCTAGATCTTCATTTCGTTGCATCAAAAATGCTTAAAAAGATGAATTGTGTTAGTAGGTATCACAAGTGATGAGTTTTTAGCCCATACTAAAGAAACCAGCACTATTGGAGAGAACAACTTGGATCTTCATTTCTTTGCATCAAAGACACGTTAAAAGGTTGAAATGTGTTACTAGTTATCAACAGTGATGAGTTCTTAGTCCTTCCAAAAGAAATCAGCACTATTTCAGAGAACTACCCGGATCTTCATTTCTTTGCATCAAAGACACGTAAAAAGGTTAAAATGTGTTACTAGTTATCAACAGTGATGAGTTCTTAGTCCTTCGAAAAGAAATCAGCACTATTTCAGAGAACTACCCGGATCTTCATTTCTTTGCATCAAAGACAAGTAAAAAGGTTAAAATGTGTTAGTAGTTATCAAAAGTGATGAGTTCTTAGTGCATACAAAAAAACCAACACTACTGGAGAGAACTACCTGGATCTTCATTCCTTTCCATGAAAGACAGATTAAAAGGATAAATTGTTTTAGTAGTTATCAACAATGATGAGTTTTTAGTCCATACAAAGGAAATCAGCACTATTGGAGAGAACTACCTGGATCTTCATTTCTTTCCATCAAAGACGTGTTAAACGGATAAAATGTGTTAGTAGTTATCAATAGTGATGAGTTTTTAGACCCTCCTAAGAAACCAGCACTACTGGAGAGAACTACCTGGATCTTCATTTCGTTGCATCGAAAATGCTTAAAAAGATGAATTGTGTTAGTAGGTATCACAAGTGATGAGTTGTTAGCCCATACTAAAGAAATCAGCACTACGGGAGAGAGTTACATGGATCTTAATTTCTTTGCATCAAAGACGTGTTAAAAGGTTAAAATGTGTTACTAGTTATCAATAGTGATACGTTATTAGTGCATACAAAACAAAACACCACTACTGGAGAGAACTACCTGAAACTTCATTTCTTTGCATCAAAGACAGGTTAAAAGGATAAATTGTCTTACTAGTTATCAATAACGATGAGCTCTTAGTGCCTACAAAAGAAACCAGCACTACTGGAGAGATATACCTGGATCTTCATTTCTTTGAATCAAAGACACATTAAAAGGGTAAAATGTGTTACTAGTTATCAACCGTGATGAGTTCTTAGTCAATACAAAAGAAATCAACACTACTGCAGAGAACTACCTGGGTCTTCATTTCCTAGCGTCCAAGACGCGGTAAGAGGATAAATTGTGTTAGTAGTTATCAATAGTGATGAGTTCTTAGCCCAATCAAAAGAAACCAGCACTACTGGAGAGAACTAACTGCATATTCATTTCTTCGCATCAAAGACGTGTTAAAAGTTTAAAATGTGTTACTAGTTATCAATAGGGATGAGTTCTTAGCCGGTACAAAAGAAATCAGCACTACTGGAGAGAACTAGCTGGATCTTCATTTCTTTGCATCAAAGACACTGTTAAAGGATAAATTGTGTTAGTAGTTATCAATAATGATGAGTTCTTAGCCCATACTAAAGAAATCAGCACTAAGGGAAAGAATTACATGGATATTCATTTCTTTGCATGAAGGACGTGTGAAAAGGATAATATGTTTTAGTTGTTATCAATAGTGACGAGTTTTTATCCCGTCTAAAGACACCAGCACTACTGGAGAGAACTATCTTGGACCTTCATTTCTTTGCATCAAAAACACGTGAAAAGATTAATATGTGTTACTAGTTATCAAGAGTGATACGTTGTTAGCCCATACAAAATAAATCAGCGCTACTGGAGAGAATTACCTGGACCTTCATTTCTTTGCATTAAAGACGTGTTAAAAGGATAGAATGTGTTACTAGTTAGCAATAGTGACGTGTTCTTAGCCCGTCCAAATAAATCACCACTATTGGAGAGAACTATCTTCGATCTGCATTTCTTTGCATCAAAGACATATCAAAAGGATAAATTTTTTTACTAGTTATCAATAGTGATGAGTTCTTAGCCGGTACAAATGAAATCAGCACTACTGGAGAGAACTACCTGGATCTTCATTTCTTTGCATCAAAGACACGTTAAAAGGATAAAATGTTTTAGTAATTATCAAAATTGATGAGTTCTTAGTCCATACAAAAGAAATGAACACTATTGGAGAGAACAAGCTGGATCTTCATTTCCTTACATCAAAGACACGTCAGAAGGTTAAAATGTGTTTCAAGTTATCAAAAGTGATGACTTGCTAGCCCATACAAAAGAAATCAACACTATTGGAGAGAACTATTTGGATCTTCATTTCTTTGCATCAAAGACGTGTTAAACGGATAAAATGTGTTACTAGTTTAAAAGTGATGAGTTCTTAGCCGGTACAAATGAAATCAGCACTACTGGAGAGAACGACCTGGATCTTCATTTCTTTGCATCAAAAACACGTTAAAAGGATAAATTGTGTTAGTAGTTAACAAAACTGATACGTTCTTAGCCCATACCAACAAAATCAGCACTACTGGAGAGAACTACCTGGATCTTCATTTCTTTGCATCAAAGACCCATTAAAAGGTTAAAGTGTGTTAGTGGTTATCAATAGTGATGTGTTTTGAGCCCATAGAAAGGAAATCAGCAATACTGGTGAGAACTAACTGGATCTTTATTTCTTTGCATCAAAACCGTGATAAAAAGGTAAAATGTGTTACTAGTTTTCAATAGTGATGAGTTCTTCGTTGATGAAAAAAAAAATCAGCACTACTGGAGAGAACTACCTGGATCTTCATTTCCTTGCATCAAAGACACGTTAGAAGGTTAACATCTGTTACAAGTTATCAAAGATGATGAGTTCTTAGTCCTTCCAAAAGAAATCAACACATTTGTAGAGAACTACCTGGATCTTCATTTCTTTGCATCAAACACACGTTAAAAGAGTAAATTGTGTTAGTAGTTATCAATAGTGATAAGTTCTTAGCCCATACAAAAAAAATCAGCACTACTGGAGACAACTACAAGGATCTTCATTTCTTTGCATCAAAGACACGTCAAAAGGTTGAAATGTGATACCAGTTATCAACAGTGATGAGTTCTTAGTCCATACAAAAGAAATCAGCACTATTGGAGAGAACTACCTGGATCTTCATTTTTTTGCATCAAAGACGTGTTAAAAGGTTAAAATGTGTTACTAGTTAGCAACAGTGATGAGTTGTTAGCCCATACAAAAGAAATCAACACTATTGGAGAGAACTATTTGGATCTTCATTTCTTTGCATCAAAGACGTGTCAAAAGGATAAAATGTTTTAGTAGTTATCAATAGTGATGAGTTCTTAGCCGGTACAAAAGAAATCAGCACTACTGGAGAGAACTACCTGGATCTTCAATTCCTTGCATCAAAGACACGTTAAAAGGTTAAAATATGTTTCAAGATATAAAAAGTTATGAGTTCTTAGCCCATAAAAAAGAATTCGGCGTACTGGACAGAACTACTTGGACCTTAATTTCTTTGCATCAACGACATGTTAAAAGGAAAAATTGTGTTAGTAGTTATCAATAGTGGTGAGTTCTGAGCCCATACAAAAGAAATCAGCACTACTTGAGAGAACTTCCTTCGATATTCATTTCTTTGCATCAAAGACACGTTAAAAGGGTAAATTGTGTTACTAGTTATCAATAGTGATGAGATCTCAGCCGGTACAAAAGAAATCAGCAATACTGGAGAAAACAAGCTGGATCTTTATTTCTTTGCATCAAAGACGTGTTAAAAGGATAAAATGTGTTACTAGTTATCAATAG
>RDPX01000095.1:1957758-2038338 GCA_003991215.1 Morbakka virulenta | reverse complement strand
TGGATCTTCATTTCTTTGCATCAAGGACGTGTTAAAAGGACAGGATGTGTTAGTAGTTATCAACAGTGATGAGTTTTTAGGCCGTCCAGAGAACCCAGCACTACCGGAGAGAACTACCTGGATCTTCGTTTGTTTCCATCAAAGACGTGTAAAAACGATGAAATGTGTTACTAGTTATCAATAGTGATGAGTTCTTATCCCATACAAAAGAAATCAGCACTATTGGAGAGAACTAACTGGATCTTCATTTCTTTGCATCAAAGGCACGTTAAATGGTTAACATGTGTTACGAGTTATCAAACGTGATGAGTTCTTAGCCCATACAAAATAAATCAGTACTACTGGAGAGAACTACCTGGATCTTCATTTCTTTGCATCAAAGAAGTGTTAAAATGATAAAATGTTTTACTAGTTATCAATAGTGATGAGTTTTTAGCCCGTCCAAAGAAACCAGCAGTACGGGAGAGAACTATCTTTGGCGTTCAGTTATTTGCATCAAAGACACGTTAAAAGGTTAAAATACGTTACTACTCTTAAATAGTGATGTTTTCTTAACCCATACAAAAGGAATCAACACTATTGGAGAGAACTACCTGGATCTTCATTTCTTTGCATCAAGGACGTGTTAAAAGTACAGGATGTGTTAGTAGTTATCAACAGTGATGAGTTTTTAGGCCGTCCAGAGAACCCAGCACTACCGGAGAGAACTACCTGGATCTTCGTTTGTTTCCATCAAAGACGTGTAAAAACGATGAAATGTGTTACTAGTTATCAATAGTGATGAGTTCTTATCCCGTCCAAATAAATTACCACTATTGGAGAGAACTATCTTCGATCTGCATTTCTTTGCATCAAAGACATATCAAAAGGATAAAATGTGTTACTAGCTATCAATAGTGATGGGTTTTAGCCCGTCCAAGGAAATCAACACTATGGGAGAGAACTACCTTCGATCTTCATTTCTTTGCATCAAACACACGTTATAAGGATAAAATGTGTTACTAGTTAGCAATAGTGATGAGTTCTTAACCCATACAAAGAAATCAGCACTACGGGAGAGAACTACCTTCGGTCTTTATTTCTTTGTTAAAAGACACGTTAAAAGGATAAAATGTGTTACTAGTTAGCAATAGTGACGTGTTGTTAGCCCGTAGAAAAGAAAACGTTTTTACTCTTTAACTTTTTATAAATCTTTTCAAGATAAGGATGAATGATACTGAAACGTTAAGAGATACAGGAGAAGAGGGTATAGCAGGGCAGGTAGCTAAAGTGGAAAACAAATTTTGGAGTCGAGCATCTGCTATTCATCAACTTTTACAGGCTTTTTATTGGTATTGGTTTGCAGGAAAGGGTGAATTCTAACGATTGCTTACATTCTGACTTATCTTCTACATTTGATGCAGCATACTAGTGTTTTTTATCAGAAAACAAAATTCAAGTAAAATAAAATTTTCCCTCACTTCTACAGAGGTCAGTAAAATGATCCATTGGTAGGAACATTTTTTGAATCAATCTATGTTAAGGAATTGTCATTACACTACTGTACTGCTAAATTATTGCAACAATAGCTTTAAGATCTGTTTAAGGTAGACAACCTTTTTTGACTAAAAATTAAGAGCTACTAAAAATAGGCATGAATAAGTCAGGTAAATGAAGTGGGAGACAAAAGTGCATGATATATTATGTAAAATCTTGAACCATTGATCATTTTCCAGGGAAATAAGAAGACAAAAAGAATTCTGGAGATTAGAAATACAAAAAACAAAATTTATAGCGTAAGTGGCATTCTTGCACTTAAAAACCTAGATAATGAATGGGTTACACTTCAATGACGATCGAGTAACGCGATGGACAGTCTTAAAGAGTAGTATAAGAAAACAAAGCTCCAAAATATACTGACTATGAAAACATTTGTAAGATAGGAACAAAGTTTATTTTAAAAAAAAATTATATCTCTATGAATCACCACTCGTCCTGTTGCTATTCTGTTGCCATATCAGAATTGGTGCTTCTTAACTTATCCTGATGTTCTTGATCGAGTTCAGAAAGGTGTTTGTAATTTGCTAGGTATAAATCATTCTGCTACTCTTCAACCTTTCTGTCATCAAGGGCATGTAGCTTGTCTCAGTGTCTTCTTTTGGCACTATCACGAGAAGTGGTCTGATGGGCTTTCCTCCTTTGTACAAACTGAATTTGTTCCACCTGGCGTGATTCGTTTATCTCAATATCTTCATTCTCATGCATTTGTTGTGCCTTGTTGTAATAAATCTTTCTATGATTGTAGGGTTTTTTTCCCTTGAACTGAAAAGGTGTGAAACTGTTAGGGTTCTGAGTGCTTTTCTTCATCCTATAAGTTGAATGTTTTTAAGTTTATGGTTAACTTTCATCTTTTGGCTTAACATTCTTTTTTCTTATTTTGTTACTTTTTTCTGTCATTTCTTCATAGTTTCATACACCTGGTGACATTATGCTTTGTATGGTTCTTAATCCATAAAAAATTGTAAACCTGTTATGGTTACTATGGAAGCAAAATTACTGAATGGGACATGTATGGTCAGTCTTTGCTTGCAACTTGTGCTGTTCCTTGATGTCCAAAGCCTGTCCTACAAAATTGGTTCATAGTTGATTCAAAGTTTCTTTTATGATTTACAAAGTTAATAATAGAGATTTTAAAAGACAAAACAATTTATACTAACGTTAGTAGGGATTACGAGATAATAAAAGAGATAATATAAATAAAAAGCTTGTTGTCTCTAATTATTTTTTTATAATTATTTCATCATCACTTTCTGTTTCTTTTGCTGGCTGTTATGTTACTTCATTTGGTCATGCCTATAACTATGACCAACGAAAATGTTCACAATATAAATAACTTCAGGACTAAGTAAACAGAATAAGGGATGGATTTTGTATGACCCTTTTCTTTGAAGCATTTTTAAAAGCCCCACAATGTTTGATCTGTCAACAGGTTCTCATAAATGGTTTATTTTTTGTATTTTCCATCAAGAAAATAAAACTCTTATTTTCCCCATTCAATCAGTACTTTTTTAACGATTTCAAACATTCTTCAAGAATTTTATATATTTTGCTGAGTCACATCGAAAGGTAATGATCATAATTTTTCCTTTCCTGCCATCCGGTTGTAAAGCATTATATGTCACTTTTCCATCTTTTTAGCAATTTGAGGTTAAAGGATGTAATTTGCTAAACTTGAAACAAAATTCTTCCCCTGTTCAAAATTTGTCATTCAAAATCTCAAATTTTAACTCGTTCTTTCTTGGGCTGAAGAATGTGTACAGCTTCTATTTTATTTGTTTCTTTTTTATTTGGGGGAAAATCCTCAGGAGACCTATAAACTTTGTATATTTGATTTTCCTGTTTTTCATAGCTCAAGAAACTTTCCAAGGAGGTGACAAAACAGTGATTTCTTAGTTATTTTTGGACATTAAATTTGAGACAGGAAAAAACAAACAAACAGAAATTGGTGTCTGCCTTTATAATTTACATTATTGGTTATCATAGTCTGCTTTAAAGGAAAAATAATTTGATGTGGTTCCTTGCAAACGATGCAAAATCGTCTGTCATCTTAATATAATTCTGCTTTTTTTTCTCTTATTTCTTCCACTCTAAGCAAAACTGGAAGCCATTTCAGTGCTGAGGATTTCTTCTCTTATTTTAATTTTGTTGTACTCTTTTTATCTTTTTCTTATGTTGTTTTCTTCCTATTTCCAATTCTATCTCAGAAAACATGTGCAAGCTAAATAGTATGGCACTTACAAAGGAGAGGCACGTTATCTTAGTCATCGAAAATAACTAATAATATCTCCTCAGCAATCAATTTCCTTTTTAAAACTACTTACCTTTAAAAATAACAAGCAGTAACAGCAATGTTAATAAACACTGACAATTACAACCTCAGATATTTACAATTTTTTACTGCTTTTAAGCTAGATTTATTAAGAAAACAATATTTTTTTGTTTTATTCGTGTTTGTAATGTAATTAATGTTGTGACTAGACAACGTGGAATTAGGTTTTGTTGTAGGTAATTAGCTAAATCTTCTTCTTCTTTAGGTGCCGTGTCCTTCCAGAACGTTGACGATCATGTTTCTCCAGAGCTTTCTGTCCCTCGTTCTTCTCAACAACTGTTCCTCAGTAGTGTTGGTCACTGCGGCTATGGTCTTCAAAAACTTTATTCTTGGTCTTCCTCCCCCTTTTGTCCCTTTTATTTTTCCGGTTATTGCTAGGTTCTTAGAGCCTTCTTTCCTCATTACATGTCCGAAAAACGATAGCTGCCTTTTCCTTATGGTCTTCATGAGTACCTTGGTGTAGCTGGCTCTTCGCAGTACTTCCTCGTTACTTATATGATCTGTCCATGGTATTCTCAATATTCTTCTCAGCATCCACATCTCAACTGCGTTTAATCTCTTCTCCATTTTTTTGTGTGATTGTCCTGCTTTCACAGCTGTATGACAGAACAGGAAGAACATAGCACTTCATTATCCTTATCTTGGTTCCTACTTGTATGGACGAGCTCTTCAGCACTTTCGACATGCGCTGGAATATCTCCCTCGCCATGGCAATCCTTCCCTTGGTCTCGTTATCGCATCTGCCGTCTGATTGGATCATGCTGCCGAGATAGCTGAACCTGTTGACATGCTGTATTCTTTGTCCAGAGAACTCCAAGGTACAGTTGACCTGTTCAGTCTTCTTCCTTATGGCCATACAAAATGTCTTCTTTTGATTAATGCTAAGACCTTTGACTGCACTCTCTTCAACAACAGTGTTTAAAATGTCCTGGAGCTTATCTGGCGAATCTGCGATGAGGGTGGTATCGTCAGCGTATCGAATGTTGTTCCAGTTGTATCCACCTACAGTGAACCCTTTATTTTTCTTCAATGGCCCTCATAATGTATTCACTATGTAAATTGAACAGATCTGGGGATAGTACACTCCCTTGTCTAACGCCTCTTCTTATCTGGCAGTATCTTCCAACTTCGTTGTTAACTAGTACTTCTGCTGTCCATTCCCAGGTAAATTCCTCAGTATTCTAATATCTTTCCCATCGATGTCCAGAGATTGCAATATGTCCAGCATTGCTTCGTGTCTCACTTTGTCGAATGCTTTACTATAGTCAATACAACATACAAACAGGTCTTGTTGCATCTCTTTCGCTCTTTCGGAAAGCATTCTCATAATGAAGATGGCAATCTGTGTGCCTGCGTCTTGAACGAATCCAAATTGATGTTTATTAATCTCTGGCCTGGATGCTCTGTGTGTTCTTGCCATGATTACTCTCATAAGGATCTTGGTGATATGCCTCATGAGGCTGATGGTTCTGTGCAGTTCACATCCTGTTGTCCCTGGTTTTTTAAGCAAGGCTATGAATATAGATTTTGACATTTCCGATGGTATTTCGCCGCTGTCGTAGATTTTGTTGAGGATATTTGTTACCTTCTCTACTCCAAATTCTTCTTGGTCTTAGATGGCTTTGATGCATATGCCATCTGTTCCCGTGGTCTTGTTTCACTTCATCTTCCTGATGGCTGCTCAAACTTCACTTTTCAGTATCTTGGGACCGTCTAGAGGTTTCTTGATATCTGATTTTCCACCTCTGTCGTCCATAAACAGCTCTTCTGTATATTCTGCCCATCGTTCCATGAGCTCCTCTTTTTCCATCAACAAAGATCCGTCTCGTCCCTTGAGACAGCCGCTTGCAAAATATGATCACTTTCCTACTAGCTTGTTGATTTTCTTGTGTATCGATGTAGAATCAGAGTCCTTGTATCGTTCTTCTTCGGCACATTGGTCATTGAGCCATTCTTCTTTTGCCTCTCTACATTTCCTCCTGATCTCGCGATTCAACGTCCGATACTGATCCGAGTCTCTTTGTTGTACATTTTGTCGTTCTCTCATCAATGTTAACCCATTAAACGCCAAGCTCGTTTTTTCTTCCAAAATGCTTTGATTTTTGATATTTTAGACCTCAGTGGCTATAATTAACAGATATGTTTTCAAAATTTAAAAAAATTGGCCCAATCTACGAAATTTGGGTGGCAACTTAAGTTGCCAATGGCTGATAATGAGGTCCAAATTTTTGAAATTTTCAAATCATGAAAACGCATGAAAAACAATTTTTATGCAATGAGCAAATATATTTTCAACCCAACAATGAAAAGTAAAAGTACAAAGATGGTACAAGTGTTTATTGATGATAGGGTTTCATACATTCTGGATGCAAACTGACGTTGCACTTTTCTCATTTAAAAATGGTTCTTCTTCCACATTCTTTGCATCGGCAATATTTTGAATCACCTTTCACGAGTACATGATTCAAGGTGTCAAGCTTTATGCTTTCACCAGCTATTCCCGATGTGTTCAAAGAATGTTGTGGGCGGTTTCTCCTAAACTTCCCAAGACTTTCTAGCACAAGATCACGCAGAAACGTCAATAATGGAGCATTATTCCCGTGAATATTTCGATATAATCTCCAAGAATATACAGCTGATGCATTTATTGATCAAGAAAGAAAAGCCCACTACCACTTTTTGGAACGTATCCGCACACGATAGGTTGATACAACTGAACAAATAGATCTACACCCCCCATATTGGCATTATATTCCTTAAATGGATTCGGCATTAGTACATCAATATGCTTCTTTTCAATTTTTGACCAACGTTTTGCTGATGTCATCGGGTTCAATGACAAATAGTGAGTACCGATAATGACATCTTTGATATCTCTCCAGACAATAACTACGTTGTTTCCAATCGACGTATAGTCGAATCTTCCCCTGGTTTCCTTTTGCAAAGCAACTTTTTTCTTTAGTGGTGTTCCCTGCAGTCTGTTTTCTCGGATAGTAACTACCGCATACATACCCATGTCTGTCAGCTCGTCAAGTAACGGCAATGTAGTAAACAAGTTATCCATTGCCGCTCTGGACCCTTTAGCTAGATGGCACTTTTCTATCAAACCAAGAACAGCATCAGGACCTTGCCCCAATCCTGTTTCTGGCAGCTTGGTGTCTTCTCCACAGTGTGGTTTTACACGAACAAGGAACCCATCTGAGGAACATAGACACCAAAGTTTGAAACCAACTCTTATAGGCTTTCCTCCAATGAATTGTTTTGTACCGTGTCTGCCATAATATGGTATCATACTTTCATCAACAGCTATTTGTAGAAACAAAAGTTTCTGTTCAAAATGTCAAATAAGGGCCTGACTTTATAGTAATGATCATTATCGATATTGGTGTTATCTCGGATATGAAGATTACTAAAGATTTCACGAAAACGATTTCTTGATATTGCTTTTGAAATTGCCTCATTGTGAGTATCAGGTGAATTAGACCAATACAGATCTCGATAAGGCACTTTGAAATAACCAGATAATAACAAAATACTAGTACTTAGAATCACCTTCACTTCTTCATTGGTGGCTGGAGGATTTAGCCCTTTGTGTTGGCTTGCATATATTGGCTTGCATATAGTTATCATTTCCAATAAATCATCACTATAGATATTCCAAAATGCATCAAATGGCGTTTTTATGGAACCAGAGAGTTCTTCTGGTACTTCTTTTGGATCAGTCAATTCAACATCTCTTTCAATGTCGGTTTTTTCCCTTTCCTTTTTTGTTTTATGTTTGCTTTCTTTTTCTTACATGGCTGCTGATCTAAATCATTATTATCACTACCATTCTGGTCACTTTCATTAAGGTTTTGCCTGATAGTGTTTGTTGAGCAAGGCGTCCCTCGTTTTCCCTCGTTTTCGTCATCTGAAACATCACTGTCACAATCTGTTACAGCTTCAGCTCTTTCAATAGGTGGAAGTATAACAATCTCATTTTCTTCATCAGTGTTTGCATTTGAAGTGTATTCATCATCACATTCATCATCCCAATTTATTACTATATCGATAACTTCACCAAGAGTAAAATGTTTTTTGTTTTCCATTTCTAAGATGTAAGAGTAAAATGTTTATTGAAATATTCGTAATATGCACCCAAACTATGCAAAAAGATGTTCCTGCTGAGATAAAAATAGTAATACAGTCGAATTTGATTAACACTCGAAAAATTTAGTAAAACCATTTGAATTTGAATAACATCCCAAAAGCGATTTCACTAAAGCTCAATTGCCACTAGACAACTTTTTTCGTGCAAAGCGAAAAACATCACTATTTTTTTAAAATTAATACTTTTTTCTTCAAATTGATACTTTTTCTCTTTTTTTCCTTCAAATCGCTACTTTCTAATTTGTTTCTTCAAATTGATTCATTTTAATCTTCACAGCTCGCAACTTTCTGGTGCAAACATGTGGAACAAAAGTTATGACAAAAGAAGTTCATCACGTGGAAATAATTATTTGATTGAAAAATGATCTCCTTAACAGCCATTGGTAACTTTAGTTGCCACCCAAAATTAAAGCCAGGACTGACTAAGAGCATAAAAGTAAGACTATGATATTATAAGCTCATCTTATTCCAACATCACATAGTTATGAAGTATATAATAAAAAAATGTTTAAGTAGCACAATTTCAGGATTAGTGGACTTCTTTAAGTCATTGCCTATGCTAACAAAAATTTCCTTCCGCACCTTCGTCTTATTATTTGAATGGATACTTTGTTAAAATTTAAGAAGTGTGCCAAAATTGGTTTTAAAGTACCATAGGATAATTGCTAAGACATGTCTAGTAAAAAAAAAGGCATTTGATTTTTGTGAATTTTAAATAATGGGCTAAATGCATGGTGGCAACTAAAGTTGCCAAGGGCGTTGAATGGGTTAAGATTTCGGGCTTCATCCATCTGTTCTTCGTTTCTCTCTCGATTGGAGGTATTAGGTTCTCCGCTGTTTCCACTACGTTTCAACTGCATATCGTTCTTTCATCTCTTCGCTTTCTCTGAGCAAGTTCCACTGAAGTTTTGCAAATGCGGCGTGGCACGCTTTAGCCTACGCAATTTAAGTTTGATGGTGCAGACAACGGGGCTGTGGTCGCTGTCGCCGTCAGCTCCAGGATAGCTCTACTTGGAGCCAGACATGAGAGTTGAATGACTTTGGGAGACCAATGGGTCCATCCACCCTGGGGTCAGCTGATGGTTGCCACTGGATGGTACTCCCTTCGTACAACCCATACACCCCATTTAGCTAAATACGTACTTAAAATAAGAAAACAAATGTGTACCCGTGTTTAGGAGCTGTCCCTTAAGTACCCTATTACATATATGTAGGAATACCTAGAACAGTCAAAAAGGTATATACCTAACCCAATACCAGCATCTTAAATTCTCGCTTTAAAAGAAACGTGTTTTGCAGTAAATAAGGGTGACATCCTTTCCGTGACCAAGGGGTTTTTATCAAGATTTAACAAATAAAATTACTCTGTATCCAAGTATTTTGATGTCCTATATGTATCTTTTAACTTGTGAAATCGGACAAAGAGCCAAAATGAATAGAAAATTGCACTCAGTTTGGAAGTTTGCTCTTTTAAAATGTAGAGTTACACAATTGGAGTTGTTATTTACCAAGCAAATCAAGCATTCACTCCCCACCTCTAGTTTTTTCTTTACGGCTCTTGGGTGTATTATGTATGACCAATAATTCATTTTTATGTCTATCTTATCCAAGAGATTTTTTCTTATCATCCACTTTTTAGAATGTAGACATCCATCCTCTTACAACATTACCAATACGGTTTCCACTAAATCTTGACAGTGTGATTAAGGGTGGACTTTGCTCTTGATTGTTTAAAGAAAAACCTCTTTTGACTACACAAGGAGAGCAAAAAACGATAAACCAAAGATGTGAAAATTTGTTTTCTTTTATCTCTTTGCAAATGTCTTTGGTTTAAACGAAAAACAACGAGATAAGGAACAGCTCTCTACAATTTACCGACAAAAGGTACACGAGTAGAGCTCTGGTATTAACGAAACTTTAACGCTATTTTTTCCCTTGAATCGTTCCAATTTTATTACATTATTTATGTATACTTCCCAACCGCTGCTGATAAAGATCTATAGTTACAGGTCTTCCAACTGCTACGTCTGATCACTTTGCATTACTTTTTGTCAATTTTTCCTTTTTCTTCTCCCTTATTATTCATTAAAGGATATATAAAGTCTAAATAATTTTCATGCTGTTTCTATTGCTAGGGTAAGAAAAGGAAAAATAAATACTACTTAAAGTCCTCTGAAAACATTGGATACCAATTTTTCTCCTGTCACCAGCTTTGTGAATAACAATAAGGTTCCATCAGTTTATCATTTCAATCTATTACTGTGATTTTCAGGGAGAGAAGCCGTGGCTTAATGGTCAGTGCAACTGCAGCGTAACCCCGAACAGGCAACTTTAGAACTTCACAAAAAAAAACATTCGTTGGCGTCAGGAAGGGCATTCGGCCTAGAAATTGCTCACCGCAAATTCCAAGGGCACCGTCTAAGCCCCAGTCGCTGGGGAAAATGACGTCAAGACCAAAAATAAAACAAAAAAACCCTTGTCATTTACAGAGAGGTGCGGTAAAGCGAGAAGATAAAAGTAAAGCAAGCTGAAAGGGCTGAATGCGAAGCTTCAATCGTAAAATGAAGATTAGATAATTGACAGATAAGGTATCTGTCAGTTATTAAAATAGAGTATAGTAGACTATTTCTATTTGTGGATGGAAGAATTTTTACAAACTTAGCTACTAATACTATCATATACTACAGTGATAATCAGTGTGTAACTGTAATATTGTAATATAATGTAGCAAGAAATGCTAACTGTATGTAACCAAAACCAGATGAATACAGTACGTGTTATAAATACTAATAATTTGCCTGTAGTATAAAAAGAATGAAAAATTATTTTCATTGACATAAACATGCATCAATAGAATTAATTGTTCCTTATTTTGTAGAATTTCGAAATTTGATGATAAAAATGATAATTTTGAGGTTTTCGAAATTATCATTTTTGATATTATCCATGTCTTCTTGTAAAAAGACATAAAGTTTCCTTATTCCACTCCATCCGTTTAAAAATTATTTCCTGATATCACAGGATGCAAAATAAGTTTCCTTTGCAAAATCAGTTTTATAGTTAAATTAATTTACAGAAATATTGACTCCATTAACCTTTTAATGCGTTGAACTTGCGGTAATTTTGAATTCCAGTAATGACAGCTAGTTACATCTTCGGTATCATTATTTTCTTTGCAAATACTAGCATCATTTGAACACTGACGTAGTATTTACATACTTTTATTTCAAGGTATTAGCAGCAAAATTACACTTTAAAAGAACCCTGCCAGCAACATGAAAATTTTTGAGGAAGTAATATTTATTTATTTTTTTTTCAGGATTCTTCGTTGGGAAAGTTTTCTCTGCGGGATTCTGAAGAGTTTCTTAACACGGAGATTTCACAATTGAGACGAATAGCTTTGATTCTGGTCTTTTCAATGCTTGGCCTATTGATTATTGTATTCCTATGTATAACATTTTTGTAGTAATTAAACATTTCTTTTTCATTACTGTGGTAAATTTATTAGAAATTGTTATTTTTTAAAGAATTATTAAAATATCTTAACGAGTTCAAAACTTCCATGATTTTGTTTAAGTTCTAAATTACATTAGTGTGGGTATTTCATGGGATGATTCCAGGAGAAACAAAACTAAATCTGGTGCACTCCTATGTAAAAAGTAGTACTTATCCTAATTCAGGACATTTATAAAAGTACCCTCTCAATGATATTATACTTTTTAATCCACCCCTTTTCACAGATATTTCACTTTAACTTTTCAAGTAGAACTCTCTTTTACTAGTTATATACTGTTAGCAATATAAGTTTTTTGGGATATGTTTTCTATAAAGAACTCTATTTTTCTAGAATACCTTACTTTAGGCAAAGAACCACCACATTTTCAAAATCCTAGCTCCTGGAACTGACAAAAGGTTACTCTCCTTTCTCAGTGAGTTTAAGAACAAAGATAAGTATCGCTTTTTCCATAGGAGTCCACTCACCGGGGTAAATGTAAAAGTCATGGATGTATACAGGGAATGCCTGATGTCTTTGTTGTATTAAAAATAATGGACAAGAGATTGGATCGAAAACTGGGTGACAAATGAAGAAAAGGCTGCATTCAATATGATCGATGACTTTTACAAAATGGACTCCAACTATTCTTGATAGCATTAACTTAGAAAACTTAAAGAAAATAATAAAGATGAGTTGCTGTTTATTTCAGTTGAGAATTACAAAGAAAGATAATCACATTTTAAATATCTGGAAATAAAGAGCTTAACAAATAAACAAATTCAAATTAGACAAAGTGATCACATTTGAAAAATGTGTGCAAGAGTGCCCTTATAAGTTTTTGCTCTCGCTAGCTAAAATACTCCTTCTAAATTGAAAACAAAAAATCGTTTTACTCCTTGACACAAAATAATAAACCATAAAAGCCAATGTTACTACCTACACTTTTCCTTGTTTCATCCCTCTATTTTTGGGGGTGCTATCTCTTTGTGGAGCACATAGTGAAGAGGAGCCCCTAAGACATTAAGGAGATTTTACTTGATAGCAAAGTTTGATATTCAAAAGTGTTACTTCGAGCAAATAACTCTACTTTCCTAGGATGTTATGTTTGTAGCAATGGTTCTTTGGGAAAAAAAATTTCTTCTTCTGGTAGCAAAGAAAACTGTTAGTGGAGTGAGTTGCTTGAAAAACAACACAAATCAAAAACTTCGAATTACACAATGATCAACAAACCTCACATAACANCTATCTCTTTGTGGAGCACATAGTGAAGAGGAGCCCCTAAGACATTAAGGAGATTTTACTTGATAGCAAAGTTTGATATTCAAAAGTGTTACTTCGAGCAAATAACTCTACTCTCCTAGGATGTTATGTTTGTAGCAATGGTTCTTTGGGAAAAAAAATTTCTTCTTCTGGTAGCAAAGAAAACTGTTAGTGGAGTGAGTTGCTTGAAAAACAACACAAATCAAAAACTTCGAATTACACAATGATCAACAAACCTCACATAACTTTGTTCAAATTCTAGGTTAGTCAGACGAGTTGCCAAATGAAGCTGTAAATGGCCAATGATAATGCTCCCAGGCTCAGAGTATCAATAAACAGAAATATTATCTATTGTTGGAAAGGAGTTTCCTATCAAGTCGCTTTGGTTGCATCAAAGTAAGAAGAAGAAAAAGTAATAAATATATTTTTGGCTATCAGTAAATTGGCCAGTTGTTCTATGGTATAAGAGCAAAAAAGAAAAATAATTTGCTATAGATCAGCCAATTAATGAATTTGGGACTTTGGTAAGTAATATCTTTGAAATAGGAGGTTTTGTTTATCTTGACGTTGTAGCTGGCAGTTTAGAGGGTTGAAATTTAAGCAGAGTTTTGTGCTTGAATAATAAATTATTACAAGAAATGCATGTAAATACTTGTTATACAAAAGTATTACAAGAAAATGGCGAATGGGTAAATTTGTCGCCCACAGGTGTCAACATAGTGATAAATTTGTCAGCAGTCTGGAGGGAATGACAGGCAAGTTATAGATAGGGAGGTATTATCAGGGAAATTGGGCTGAACCGAAGTCCCGAGAAAAAATTTTCATTGTCACAGCAGTCGTGAAGGATTCCAATATTTAGAGAAAGGATTAATGGAAGACCGTGTGGGAGTAGGTATTTGTCTTTTTCAATATAAGTAGAAACGTTGACAATAGAAACAATGAATTTGAGTGCAGTGTCGTGTAGTGATGATCAGGAGAAAGTAGTGGAAAGTTGAGGTGATTAGCAAGTAATCTGGAGAAGTTTGTGTGTGTAATGGATGGATATTGTTAAAAAAATGTGTTTATTAATGATATAGACCCCGTTGCTAACAGCAAGATAAAAAATTGTAGTAATTTTGTTTTGAGTCAATTGTGATCAAGTTTAATTATTTTCAGAAAGGTGATGCTTTCCCGTTTAAATCTATGAAATGGTGAACTCATAATTTGACGAAAACAGTTTTAATTGGGATCAGGATATACAATTAATAAAAACTTGATTAGTGGAGCTGGAAGGGAATGAAAAACAAAAGTTTTAAGGTACAACATCTACTAGTGCAAGAAAGCTGACTAGAAAAACCCGATTCAGTAAACACAGACGTGGCAAGAGACAAAGCCCTAGAAACAGAAGAGACGAGTGACAATGGTTTGACTTCGCAGTTTATTTCTGTCTGAAAATCAACAATGCAGCTAATGAAGAAAGCATTCCATTGGTGATAAAGAAAACAAAATAAAGTGATTAAGTATACCTATAAACTTTAGGTCAGCTCTAAGAAGAAGTTGAAACACGATAAGCTTACGTAAAAAAAGTATCAAGCTCACTTCAAATTATCAAACTTACATAACAAGACGTAAGTGCTGCAATAATATTTCGCGAAAGGAATTTTTTATGAGAAGGGTATGGATTTATCAACTTCTTGGCTATTTAATATCTCCGGCTGGAGCCTCTTATGAGTCTCCTGTCCTACACAAGCCCGAGAAAAAGAGGAGGGTTGAGCGTGGCGCAGACAACCTTATTTTGTAGAAAAGCCCCTGTCACAGAAACCAACATCAGAAATAAAATTTAAAATCACAGTAACGAGAAAAAATATTGCTAGTAGATCGGACAGGTGATGGATGACAGCTAAAGCCAACAAGGAGCTGGCAGCCAGACGGTGAATTCCCTGAAGCCCAAAAAAGGACAAGAGTTGTATGCTGGAATGTTAGTGAAGAAGTTCGATGCGTATGGGTTAGACTTTTTTGGAATTAGTGAAGCAAGATGGACAGGAGATGGAAAAAGGACGCTAGCATCTGACTACACAATACTGTACCCATGTAGAACAGCCAGCCAGCACATATAGGGAGTTGCCTTGACTGCTAGCAGCAAGGTGTAAAAGACCTTGTTAGGGTCGAAACCAATGAGACCTTGACTTATGAAGGCCAGTTTCAACTCTAAATACACCAAGCTAACTGTAACAGTGCGTTGCCCTCCAACTAAAGATGTGGAGGAGAACGACAAAGACATTTTCTACAGACAATTTCAAGCTGCAACAGATGAAGTCAAGTTGCATGACATGCTACTAGTCATTGGAGATATGAATGCAAAAGTTGGCGGTGTGAATAGAGAAAGAGAGTGTTTCATCGGGAGAGGGTGTTGTGAAGATATCAACAACAATGAAGCACGCATGTGTGACGTCTGTCAAGAAAATGACTTGGTCATAGGAGGAATATTATTTCAGCACGGAGATATTCGTAAGACAACGTAAGCATTACTAAATGGGACAACCAAGAACCAGACAGATCAAATCGTTAACAGAAATGGCGAAGTTCACTACAGGGCATGAAAGGTTGTAAAGGAGCTAACATAACCAGTGATCACAACCTTCTTGCAGCAAGCGCCACCCTAAAGCTTTGCATAACAACCTAGCGACAGGAGAGAGGAAAACGGCTTGACTCTGTAAAAGTAAAGGACGAAACCACCAGAGAAGCATTTCATTAGAAGGTTATAATCCACTTTAGAATATTAAGGAAAGAACAAGAGATGGACATTGACTGATTCAGTCAAGCCCTTAGACAAACTGGATAAAAGGTTCTGAGATTCGAAAAGAAAAAGAAAAGGAAAAGTGGATCCAACCAAAAACATGGAAAAAAATCAACGAGTGGAAAGAAATAAAACAGAAGTGTATGTCTACAAGATCTGACACCATTAGAGAAAAAGGTAAGAGAAAATGCTCTGAGTTCGAAAAAATAGTGAAAAAACTGGCCAAAAACGACAAAAAACAGTAGGTAGTGAGACTGGTAGACGAAACTGAAGGGGCAGTGGCAAGACAGAACCTGAAAATTTTGTACCAAATTACTAAGGAACTGAAAGAAAACTTTGGTACTAATCTAGTAAACGCCTTGTTAAGGACAAAAGTGGTATCCACATTTCTAGTAAAGAGGAGAAGATTTGAGCCTTTAGAGGCTGCAGATATACCACCAGTGGAAGAAGATGTGAGCATCAGTGTCGAGACCCCAACTGTTGAAGAGGTTAAAACAGAATAAAGAAACGAAAGGTGGACAGACGGCTGGGTGCACGGTGTAACAGCTGAGATGTTAAGGACAAAGAAACCCCAGTACTGCTAATTGAGATTTTCAGCCAGATATGGGAAAACAAATCACCACGTGGGTACTGGAAAGTTTGCCTGATCGTAAAACTGCTCAAAAAAGGTGATCTTACAGACTGCAACAGCTGGAGAGGAAATTTCTCTTCCGTCATTCAACTGTAAAGTCTTTACCAAGACCATACACAGAATACTTGCAGATGCTTTGGATCGTTACATACGTCACTAACGGGCAGGATTCTGTCTGGGCAAGTAATGCTCATACCACATATTTATGCTACTGCAGATCCTCCAGCAAAGCAAATAGTGGAACGTATCGCTGCATGCTGCATTCATCAATTTATAGAGAGCATTTGACAATATCCACAAAGAATACTTAAGGAAGATTTTCTCCCGTTATAGTGCTCTTCAAAAGATGGTGAACATATTAAAGATGCTACATATGTACTTTTCGTCGCAAATGATTTGCAACAACGAGCTATCTAGCGTATTCAGGAGTAGGGGAAGGATGCAACCTTTCACCTTTTTTTTTGCCTTGGCATGGATTACATTATGAAAATGACTCTCGGCAATAAAAGAAAGGGGCTTCGTTGCAACTTTACTCTTTGCCTCAAGGACCTCGATTTTTCTGACGATGCTGCACTGTTGCATACCAACACCAAGACATCAAGACAAAGACTGATACCATGGCACGCATAGCAAGAAAGATTAGCCTAAGATCAACCCCGGCAAGACTAAACACCTGCAGATAAACCAGAGAACAGACACATCTATAACATAAAATAAAGAGGAAATTGAAATGGTTGAGCACTACCTATCTGGGCTTCAAGATGACCAAGAATAAAGACACTAACAGTGAGATCAGAAAGCACATTTTAAATGTCAGCTAAGTCTTTTCAGCACTACGGAACACCCGGAGAGCCAAAAATATCTCTGTGAGGGCAAAGATCAGGCTATACAAGAGCAATGTGCTAAGCAGACTCCTCTATGGTGCAGAGTTATGGAAAATGATAAAGAATATGACCCACAAACTAGTAGTCTTTCAAAATAGATGCCTCAGAACGATCCTGAAAACTTTCTGTCCCACGTCCATCTCTAATAGTGAACTCCTCAAGTGCTCTGAAAACAAACCTGTTACCCAGTATGTCAAGACGCGGCGATGGAGATGAATCGAACATGCACTCCGTATGCCACAAACGTCTCTGCCAAGGGTTGTTCATGATTTTAGGGGCCAGGCCGTAGAAGGAACAGAGATCGACCCAAAGATATATGGAGAAGGACAGTCGAAAAGGAGATGAAGGAGCAGGGAAAGATATAGGGTTGCCTGGAAAGGTGTGCTGCAGACAGATCAAGTTGGCCAGCTGATGTGACGGCCTTATGCACCACAGGGTGCAAACAGAATTATGTAATTTAGTAAGGTTGGTTAATGGAAGCAATGTGGTCAAGAATATTAATTCCACTACTCGAACGTAACTAATTTATTTCTTCAAAAGATGCACCTTTGGGTGAATCCTTTAAACACTTCCTACCTAGCTGTTATTAGAATTTTTGGTTTTAAATCTTAATTCTTTTTATTTATTTGTTACATTTTACTTTTAGCTATATTTTCACTAGAATGTTCCAGCTTAAACGACTACTACGTCTAATAAAGAATAAAGTTTATTCAGTCTTCTTGTTTTTTGGCTACGTGGCCAATCTTGCATGGTTTGCCAAGCAGTGTCTACTGTTCTTGTACGTAATATAAAGTAACACTGTCTCCGAGGGCTATCATTACACTGATTTTGACCAAGCAATAACTACTTATACACAATAATACGTCAGAGTGATATTGAAAATCCACTACCTTCATGCAAAGCGAAAGACGGCAAGAACTACGTCATGTTAAAATAATAAATCTTTGATATGAACAATGAGAAAGTCATACAAATAAATATTCTACATAGAAATAATCATATTACATTTTGTTTTCTAATCTGGACGTTTGATTTTTACATAACATACAATAAAAGGATTAGTAATGTATCATAGGTGAAGAGGGCAAAGGTTAACACAGGTATCTTGCTGAAGTTGAAAACGCAGGTGTCGTTTCTTTCTAATGCTAATAATATGAAAAATAAGCGTCTATCGAACTATTTAATTAGGCATTTATCATAAAAAGTTCTAACTAGCAGTAACCTGTTTTAAGATAAAATAGTTCTCCAAGATAAGCTGGTAACAAAAACCTTAAAACTGGACTTAAGGTTCACCGGTTTCCTTAGAGTTTAGATAAGAGAAATGCTCCGGCGAAAAAAGTTCCTACTCGACTCACTGAATTTCAAACGCATAGTTGTACGTTCTAACCATTTGATATATTGTAAAATGAAATCCAAGATTTATTTTCAATCGTTAAAAATAGCTTTCAATTTTCTTAAGATTCTGTTAAAAAATGAATTGAAGAAATAAATAATCAGTGTAAAAACAGCATAAAAAAATAAAAGGGTTTCTTATTGACAAATCCAAATAGCAGAGACAGGAAAAAGATTATTGATAACAGAATAAGTTATACCCAATGTAAAGAAGAAAAAAAGAATATTGAAATGATATATTTTATTTTATTTTTCATTGTATTTGACTGGATTGCAGCCCAGTTACCCTGGATGTAGTTTTTGAAATGGGGATCTAACGAAAAATAAAGGGGGGGGAGGTCAAGCTGATATAAAAGGAATCGGAAACTGTGAGTTTTCTCCAGCAGATCTAATAATTGATTAATCTCTGATATCCATGACAATTCTGGCATTACAGGCGGTTTTGATAGTTCTCCTGCTGCAGACAAAAAAGTACTCGAAAGAAAATGAAGATGTAGAAACTGAATATTAGAAAAATGAAGCAGGAAGAGAAGAAAAAATGACAATATGTTTGTTTTCATTTACAAATTTTGATAACATACCTTTTTGATAATTATGCATCATCTTCATTGAAGCTCTTGAATCGAACATGTTTTTTGACACACTGTTCTTGATTATGTACACTTCTTGTTTCCACGATTGATGTATTTAATAACTGTTGGTATTTGATTCAGGGGTCTAAAAAGAAAAATAGTTAACCTTAATTAAAAGTTGACAGCAGTGTGCTAACACTTGTAGATTATAAACTGAATACACAAAATTAATGATCATTAAAATTAACTGAGCAATAATGATAAAATTAGATTTCTAGTACTTCATGCCATCTACCCGTGACATCTACTGTTACTGTTTGTGAAAACAAAAAATTCAGATTTCTAGGTGATTCTGTTAACTATAGAACCAAGTGTCATTATTAAACTACGTTCACAAAATCGTGTACGTAAACAGAACTTTCCATCAATTCAATTCCCCTACAAGAATTGTTCAAACGATGGTCAATGTAAAATATGACATGATATACCAGATTAAATCACTTGGCTTTGTGCTGGACTGACAAGTAGAAATATATTCAACTGGATGATTTCGGTAAGTAACAGGCAAGGTAAAGAGGCAGATTTTCCAACAAGTATTTCACAGAGATGAAGATTCACACATTGGTTTACATAGATGCTTTATGATACACACAATATAATGTGAAACGTTTTCGCATTATTAATTTTCTGTCTGGGTAAAAATGTACCAGTAAACCTAACATAACATGGAAAGTGACAAGACGTTATTGTTGAAATTGTTTTTGTCTCTGTCGTTATCAACAATGACTAAGGACATCAAGCTGAAGAAGGCAACAGGATATTTTGTGTTCTGCTGTGACTGATAGTCCCATCCTAAGGAGGTTTTGCCTCACGCTGGGCTTAAGGGGCACGTTGGGACGATTAGAACTTCGTTATGGGCTTACGATCCTAAGGTTTTCTTCGTTCCTCCTTAGCCTTTTTCTAGTCGCTCAAAGAGTTATATTTTCTTAAGTTGCTTAATAATCAGCCAGAGAGTTCAAGTGAATTTTTTCCCAGGTGCTCGAGAAATGTGGTGATGTTGAAACATTATAATATGCTGAAGAAGTACAGTAGGAAATTGCTAATCAGCAACACAAAATCATGATTTTTTAGAATTACCTACAGCTGTTTTCTTTAAGATATGCAAGACTCAACATCAAAAACCTTAAAATAAAGACAGGTCTTCTCTTCTTATTAGAAAAAGTGAAACATAGGTCATGCGTACTAAAGAAAGTAATATAAACGTTTTCCAAACGATCAACAGCAAAATAGTCTCTTAAGTAGAGGTAGTCTGGAACCTAGTAGAACTCGTATTGAAAAAATGGTCAGTGCCTAGGGTAAAATTCTACTTATAGAAAATGGAGAAAAAACAAAAGATAAGAAAATCTTAGCATAGTTCATCTACAGAAAATTTGTACTAAACAACAGCGCACAATATCAAAACAATTAGTTTCACCAGAGTTACTTAAAGAAATTTTTACACTTAAGAAGCCAAGCACAAATTTTGTCTCCTGCAATTCCAAAAGAAATAAAACAACACTGGACCAGGATATCTCAAAAAAACAGACAGGTTTTTGAAAAAGCAGGGGAACAAGAACCCAAATTCTGAACTTAAAGATGATAATAGAAAAAAAGCTAAAGAGGAACAAAGATCTCTATCTTTGCTTCATAGACTATTCGAAAGCTTTTGATATGGTTGTGCATAATAAGCTATGGGCAGACAAGAAAAGGATCGGAGACACATGGAGACTCAGAATGGTTTACCATCGAAAAGGGCGTAAGACAAGGTTGCATATATTCCAAATATGTCATGAGAGACGCATTAGAGAGATTCGAAGGTGGCGTAAAAGTAAGTGGAAGAGCTTTCACCGACTTTAGATATGCTGACGACGTAGTGTTGACGGCTGACACCTTAGGTGAATTGCAAGAGTTGGTTAATAAAGTAAATAGAAGCTCGGCAAGTGCTGGACTGTCGTTAAATGCAAAGAAAACGAAAGTATTGAGGATCGTATCCGGGGAAGTTAACAACAGAGGCAACATTTTCGTAAACGATCAGCCTATTGAAAATGTGATGCAATTCACCTAACTAGGGGTCCTCATTACGGCTGATTTGGACGATACCCCAGAAATTAAGAAGAGAATTGCTCTCGCCAAAAACGCAACTTCAGCTCTTGCAAAAGTTTGGAAAGATAGATCGATATCTACCAAGACAAAAATGAGGCTACTCAATGCATTAATCTTTCCAGTTGCGACATACGGCAGCGAGATCTGGATATTGAAGAAAAGTGACAGAAGATGAATAGAAAGCTTTGAAATCTGGTACTATAGAAGAAAAGATAAGAAATGAGGAGGTTGTGCGAAGAACTTCATGCCACAAGAGACTACTACCAACTTTAGTGGGACGGAGACTCTCGTATCTTGGACAGGTCCTTTGTAGTGACACCTTGGAAAGGTGCTACTAAAAGGAGCTACTAATAAATGTAGTTGTCAGTACAAGGAGAAGAGGTAGGCGAAGGACCAGATTTATGAACAATGTGAAAGAGGAATCCGGACTCACCCTGGTCGAAGCATTTAGAGCAGCACACAATCGAGTCAACTGGAAAGTCATGACAAGAGAAGCCACGACAGTTAATTCATGAACTTCCCGTATTCAATGATGATATGACGTAATTCCAAATCTGTTTATAAACAGTAGTCGGACATCACATTTTTCCCTCTTTCAACGAACACTGTAACCAAAAAGACTGATAACGCTTTACCGATTACAACTAGGGAAAGCTACAGAAAAAGTCTTTTCCAGGTAAGACTGATAGCAAATGCAATGTATTTATAAAAAAGCCTTAATTTTCTAATTCCTTGAGAAAAGAGAGGAAATGTATCTTATAGAACCAAGAATACCTTTTTATCTTAGATCTCTTAGAAGAGTAGTTCACCTATGTACCAAAGATTTAAAATTTCTGCCTGATGTAATAGTCAGATTGTCTTAGTGAGTTCATCTCTGGAGTCTCTCTCCAGAGCTTTTACTCAGTTGCAATTATTTGGCGGAATTAACAGTATCTTCAATTTGGTTTATTTTAACATAAATGTATTTAAAAGTGAAAATGTATAAGAATAACAATGTGTTTTGATCATGTTCTAAATGGTCTAGAAATCGATACTTGAGATTGGAGGATATATGGAAAATATATATATATATATTATTGTACACCTACCTACAAAGGAGAATAAGAAAAATCTAATGTATGTAATAAAATTCCAGTACATACAGTTATAATTTCATCGATTCATACTATGAATGGAAAAAATTTCTTGAGCGTGAAACAAAAAGAAATATCTTCCTAGTTTACTGGGTTTATAGAGTTCTCTGTAATGAGGAAATTAAAATTAAATACTTTTTTAAGCAAATGAGAATCATTAAATTTCAAATCATGTAAAAGGAGTAAAAGGAAATGCATGGGTTAAAGTCAAACAAATTCAAATCTGCTTGATAAAAATGTATCATAAATAAAAACAACTTATTCACATAAATGTCTATTGAAGTAATTAATCCAGGAATAAATTATTTCCAGAAAGGTACATCTTTAGAAGTTTTCGGATTTTTTCATGTTCAGTACCGCTTTCATGGTTCTCACTTTACTGCTGACCCCTTGACTACTTCCACGGTTAGCATCTAGTAATTCAATTATCAATCGGTGGAGAGTTCTGGAACAGGAAGTATCTGATAACCTTTAACCATAGTAAGACCGAACTTATCTCACTAGTTAGTAAAATCCTATTCTTATCCAACTTTGATTAAAAGACCTTAAATGAAATGCACTTGTTTGCTTGGCCAGGTCCAACATTTTGTCATTCAGATCCCTTTCGACTGGGGTCAGAGGCACCTCTCTAATTCGATTTATTCTCTTGCTTTACCTCTACAATCCTAATCCTATTGACTTTATGTAACCAGTCTCATTCTATTCCATAGTTATTATCAAGTAAAGTGATCTAATAGGTTTTTTTTTATTCCGAATCACTTTCTGACATTTCACCTGACTCGCTACTTACAGGGTCTTTTTCTATTGCTCTTCCAATTTCACGTAAATAAGTCTTTTCCCAAATACGGCCTTTTTTTTCTTATTCTGTTGAATTTTCTAAAAACTCTCTCATTTAACTGTTTTCCTCTTCTCCTGGTCAAAAAGTCTAAAAATAAATTTATTCTTCAGGCTTCATTTCATCTTTCTTCATAGTTCGTTACACTTGGTGACGTCAGGCCTATGTTTGAAATTTATACTTAAAAATGTTAATTTTCTTTATTTTGTATACCACAGCAAATACATTGATCAGACATCTAAGTTATTCATCATTAACAAGATGCCCTTTATTAGTTGAATGCATGGTAAACTCAATTTTTCTCATTTCATCAGTTTTAGCTCATTACAAAAGCTGTTCCTGAGACAGTTTTGTACAAGATGATATAGTATTTAAACGTTGATAGCTTATTGTATTTCATGGAAAACTGAGGTAATGTGATTGAAACCAATACCAAAAGAAACTCAGCAATGCATGTACAATTTTCATAAAATAATATTCTTTGCTGATTTAAATTTTGAAATTAATCAACATTCTGACAAGAATTCAGGAACAAAAAGAAAATCAAGTATTTTGAGATTGAGTAGAGCCATCGCAAGAGCCAGCCAACTCATAGTGCTGGAATGGATCGACGTAAATATTCAAGAGTCCCACATACAATTCAATAAAGTTTTTGTCAATAATGCCTGTAATATAATGTCATACTGATCCCAATGCCAAATCCTAAGAAACGGATTTGTTCAATATGAAGGGTAAGATTGCTTCTCACATCCTAAAAGCTTCAGATAGGAAGAACGGTTAGGAATGGTCGACAAAATAACACTGTATCAGTTATATCAAAACAGATGAAAGCCACAAAACCTACCTGTATGTACGTTGAAAGTCCCAGTCAGGCAAAATTTCTAAGAAATACAAAAAGGACAAAAAATACAGAAATTATCTGAAAGCTGCCAGTAATTATATATATTGTTGTTGTTATGTAAACAGTGCTTCGTTGCCATTTAATTTTGTTCATAATTGAAACGTGATCTAGCTTTAAATGCTCCCAGATCAACCGATAGAAATGAAACTTGCTGAACTAAATATTTAAGTTCTATTTAAATAACTGAAAAAAAATCGTGAAAATTTTTTATATCTGTCATTTTAACTTTCCTTTTTGGCTATATTAGAAATCACTATACCCTCCTTGCCATGAAAGTTTTTCATAAACCCTATATTGAACAACCATTTTCGTCATTTTTAAGGGGCTTTTTAAGTTTCGGTTTTCTCGGAAGCACAAGCCAACCAATGTTAATCCACAGAGTGTAATTTTTCAGATTAACTAAGATCCCTTTTAAATCCACAAAATTAAAATTTTTAGTCCAAATAGTATATTCTGTTAATTTAGGCAATTGTATTTCAAAATAAAATAGACTACAGAGTACTGGTATATTCAAAAAGCTTTTTTTAGCTCTATATTGAAGACAACAAAAGCTCTTTTTTCGCACCAAAGGTTTGCATTTTTTTCAATATTGCTTCTACGATTTTAGAAAAACTCACTTTGCAGTTTAATAACTTAGGTCGCGATCAAGATGTATTCCTTCTGAATGGATGAAAGGATGTTTGATTAGAAATCTTTCTGCTATTTCATTCTCATGATGAACAAGTGTTAATAAAGTAAGGAAGTGAGTGTAAAGACCTTGAAAGAAGATAAAATTCTTCCTTTGCCTAGAATTTGATAATGACAAAGATTCACTAAGATCGCAAATTCAAATTATTTACCAACAATGACGGTTGTTCAGATATAAGCATCCATTATTTGTAATTATTGTTGTCGTTGTTTGTAAACAAATAGCATGACGACTTATCTTCTTCATAAGTTGATAATATAAAGCAGTTGCGCTGTCTATCATGCTTTGATTTTTGCTTCTCTTGAAATAGATTCTTATTTGATAAGCCAAACAGTAATTTTGTACATTTTTGTTATATCATGTGATATCCTAGAAGCAACATTGAAGTAAAATGTAAATATTTGGAATATGGGAGGAGTTTTTGTTTTTAATCTGAAAACTGTCTTATATTAAATTTCAAATGAACCGTGTTGTTGAAGGTTCACTGGTTTCTTTCTTAACCAATGGCAATGAATACAATTTTTGTAAACAGTTCGTCATTTGTTAACCTTACTGGAATGAAGACGTAATTATTTTTGCTCTTCAAGCTTTTTTTAATAGCTAGCATAACATCCCACCGTGAAACTCATACAATCTGTTTTTACGTCAACAAAAATGGTCAAAGAAATCTAAGGAGAAAACTTTAATTATTGCACAAAAGGCAATGATTTGAAATTCAAGAGAATTGACCAGTATATGTGCACAAATCTGGGTCTGCAACAGCATCTATAGACATTATGACCACAAAGTCTATCACTTAGCTACTGACGCTACTTTCTTGATATTATAATTTTCTAAACATCTCTTTCATTTACCTGGGGATGAAATGGTTATCTTACTTAAATGTTAAGGTTTTAGAGTAAACTTTGAATGCAGTAAACGATCAGTTTATCGTTATTAGTAGTTTAGTAATTCCATCTAATTCTTGTATCTCTTTTTTCTCCAGTTTAGAGAGGCAGAAGTGTACCTAACCACTGAAACACCCCATCTTTTGATTGCTTTAATGACGTTGTCTGCATTTTGCGCTGACTCTAATAATTTCCTCATTTCTCGCTTATATTCGCTGACTCTTCCTTTCATGTTTAAAATTTTTATATCATTTAACTCTTGACTACCTAGGTTCTTGTAGCTTTATTCTTCAGGTAACGAAAAAGAATATGGAAGGGTCTACTATTTTAAAAATAGAAGTGGGGGCAGCACTTAGCAAAATGAAAAAGAACAAAGCTACAGGACCTGATGAGATTGTAACAGAAATGTTAACATCGTTAGAAGACTTTGGAATTGAGAGGTTGGCAGAGCTGAGAAACGAAGTGTATGATTGTGGTGAATTACCAGAAGATCTTAGTAAGTCAAACTTTATTGCTTTGCCCAAGAAAGCTGATGAAATAGAATGTGAGTTGCATCGCACAATTAGCTTTATAAGTCATGTAGTCAAACTGATTTTAAAGATCATTATACAGAGGGCACACGGAAAAATCAGACAAGAGATAGGTAAACAACAGTATGGATTCATGGAGGATATTGGTGCCAGAAATGCTATCTTTATGGTACGGATGTTGTCAGAAAGAGCAATAGAATTGCAAAGAGATATGTATGTTTGTTTTATTGATTCACCAAAGCATCTGATAGGGTGCAACATGAAAAGTTTTCTAATGATCCTGAGGGATTAGACCTGGATGCGAAGGATTTACGCTTTTTACGAAATCTATGCTGGGATCAAACTGCTTGTATGAGAGTAAATAATAAGATGAGTGATTACATCACTATTAAGAGAGGAGTAAGGCAGGGTTGTGTGTTTTCACCTGATTTATTCAACCTGTATGGTGAAAAGATTTTTCGAGGCATAGAGGATTTGAAAGGGTTTTCAGTAGGAGGTAATAATTTCAACAATTTACGATCTGCAGATGACTCAGCACTGGTTGCAGGCTCAGAACAAGGTTTGCAAAGGCTAATATTTGAAACAGTTGACCAGAGTAGAAGGAAAGGACTGGAAATAAATCGCAAGAAAACAGTTTGCATGGTGAGTAAGAAGAAGCAAAGCCCCAGGTGCAAGTTGTATATTGAAAATGACCCAATACAGCAAGTTGACAAGTTAAATTACTTGAGTAGCTATATAACAGAGAATGGAAAGTGTGATCTGGAAATCAAGAGAAGGATAGATATTGCAAAAAGGTACTTTTGAACGATAACGGAAGATCTTGAAACACCGCAAAATGTTAATGGCAGAGAAGAGGGTAGTTCAAGGTTATGTAATTTCTACTCTATTATATGATTGTGAGTGCTGGACAATATTATCATCAATGCAAAAGAGACTAAAAGCTGTTTAAATGTAGTTTTACAGGAGCATAATGAGAATTTCATGGGTAGACCATCAAACAAATGAGGAAGTTTTGAGGAAAGCTGGAGCAGAAAGGTGTTTGATAAAAACAATCCGTGAAAGGCAGACGAGGTTTATGGGACATATGAGAAAGGAACGAATAAAAAATCTTACCCTCGCAGGTCGTACTAAAGGCAAAAGAAGCATAGGAAGACAAAGATCACCATAATTGGGAAATTTCAATAATAAAAAGTGTATATCAGCAAGTAAGAAGGAAAAGGTAAAAGCTGGAGATCTGCTACATATGCTGAGAGATAGGAATCTGTGAAGAATCATGATCGCCTGGAATGGATATGGCACCTAGAGAGAAAGAGAGAACGTGCTGATCATTTGACAATGAGTTTAGGTATTCTCGTAAGATCTAACAATCTTTCTTTTACCATAACAAGAGAAGCATACAGTTTAAAACCAAATTCCATTTCTATGATAGTGCTTTAAATTATGGCTGTTTATATTAAAGATTCAAGGGTGATTTTTTTATTCTTTTCTATACAATTTTAGATTATTTGTACTTAATTAATTATTACTTTTGACCTTAATTGATGCGAAAGTTACGTCAAAGCACTTCTTCTCTCAGAGTGCTGCTGGATCATTATGAATAATTATATGACGAATAATAAAAAAAGCATTCTCTTATAAGATAATTCTCCTTATTTTTCCTTCTCTCTATTAAAATTAATCTCAATTTATCAAGTTAACTCTTCAAGTTTTCATTGTTTTGCTCAGCAGATTTTGTCGGCGTTGGCTCAGTTTAGGGGCTTCCAAACATTCCCCAGGTTAAGGATGTAAGGTCATCATGCCTTCCGATGATACCCCATGATATTTACAGGGTTTTTTTCTAATATTTTTTACCTCCTTCAGAATCATGTTATCTGAACTTAGCAAATCTGATTTTCTCCGGCATACTTTTTAGTCTTTGGATAATAGTTTTTGCTTCTCTATATTGCATATTTCGGCAGACTTCTTTTGCAGTTGTTGAATAATTGTTTCTGTTTAAATTAAAGTATTTTGATGTTGTAGCTCTTCATTTTTGCTTCCTTACCTTTAACGCATCGGCAAATCAACTATTCAACTCTCTATAATACATTTTGTTTTTGATCTGATTGGGAGGGATAGATATGCCTTTACGAAAAAAAAGTTTTATTCGAATTACTCTTAATTGTTATGTCAGATAAATTTGCTTGAATGGTTCGATAAGTATACCTATTTAAGTCTCATAAGAGGACGTTTTGATCTTTCGTCACTTTTGGAAACTGATGTCCACACCCGCACTTTCCACGAGGAAGACCAACTCCTTAGACGTCACCCGATGGATGTACAGACCAAACCTACTATGGCAATTTCTATATTCAGTTGAAGCCAAGGTCAGACTGCTTCCTCTTGGAAAATCTGCGATATGTTGATGGAAGATTTTGCAAGAAGAAGCAGCTCTATTCTCTTAATATTAGCCTATTATTTCGAGTAGTGATAAACTCTTGTTCCATGGTGGATATCCTTAGCAATGTAAAGAAAGGTACATTTTTCAAATGCATAGGGTAACCAGATTTAGTATATTTATTATTATTGAGCTGAGTGTGTTTTGGGATAAATCTCTACATATCACACTAATCTTGACCAGCAATTATTTTACCCTCTCTTTTAGACTTAAGAGCAGCCGAAGCAAACCATTGATGAGTCAGAATATTGTTTACATCTTTGTAGTTGGCCCGATTTGTGTAATTACCGTGAAAGGTCTTACTCTCCCATATTTCTGCAAGTACTTTTAACCTCTCAGGTTTTTTCTTTACTTTCACATTCCTGGTTATACTAATGGGGTCTTCAGTTAAATTCTCAGATTGTGTGTTATCAACATCAAAACCAGATGCTTTTCAGAACTTGTAAATAGCTTTAGTGGTGGAAAAGAGCTTTTTCCGTTTGTCGTCTTTCAGTACTAAATTTGAGCAGCCTATCCTTGCTGCTTTCAAGATACAAATTCAGTGTAATGGTGGTTATCAGAATGGGAAGCTTCCAATAATCTCAGAGTATCCAGTTGGTGTCAGTGAGACGTCTCACAATTCTGGGACTTTGCAAAGAATTCTAGCAGAATTCATTACGGTTTTATCTGAATGTTTTCAAGATACTAATCACTGCCTAATTTCTCAAGCCACATTTCAGCCCTATCAAAAATTGTTTCTCAACAGTCAACAACTCCTAATATAAACTTGACTTTGTGTTTTTCAACTACACCCTGATCCTAGGACTCTCCAACCCTTCCTCTCTATTTTCTCATTGTCCTCAGCACCATTAATTTCTGTGGCATTCCCATAGATAGAGATTTAAGTTTAAGGTCGTTCAAGTGATACTTCATACCTCCTCTCACTTCTCCGAGGAATCAAGTATATCTGGCACTGTTGCTGTTCTGGTGTGCCACATCCTCGCTTTTTCTATTTTTAAGTCTTTATACTTTTTTATGCTCGTTTATTTTGGAGGCAAGAGTTCTTGAATGGTTCTCCCATATCAGTTAACGAAAATATGTTTTTTCTTCTTTGTCTTTCAGCACAATGTCGAATCTAATTGCTCTGATTTCTCAGTCTTTCTATGTGGACATATCTCACAGGATTTTAATTGTTTCTGTTTTTGTTACTACGTCTAGTTTGAGTCATATAGCATCTTCTTATTGTTTCTATCTTACACAAAAGCCAATGAACATACCTTATTGCATTATTGCGTCTTTTAAGGTATTCCTGTCCCTCCACCACTTCAGATCCTGAGACATTGTTTCTTCCTATTTATGGCATAGCCAACATTTGAAATAAGTTCCATTTTAAAGGATCCTCAGCTGGAAGCTTCTGGTTGGGAAACTCTGATCTTGTGCTGCCATAACACACTCCTCAGTCTTTCCTTTGAGACCTAAACTTTTCAGACATGCCTGTCTTCTTTAACTGTGTTTATCAGCTAAGTTTTTTCCGTCTGGGCGCATACCATGTAGTAATTTTTCTTGCCATGTTTCTTTCAGCTTTATCATGATCTTCTTTTCCACCTCTTCTTTTAATTCTTTTGCCTATTTGCATAGTGTTACTAGCTCATCTTTTTCTTTAATTTCTATTTTCAATTATTTTATTTTCTTCTCAGCTTCTTTATGGATGAAATACAATTCCTTGCTCTCCTTTTGTTCGTACACAGCGTTTAATAACACTGGTCGATCCAATTTTGGCGGTCGTCAAGATAAAGAATATTTCAAGGTAATTTTTGGGTCCTTATTACCAAAATCATTTTCATTTTCTTTGGTTAGCCTTCGTTTTTCTGATATGTGATATGCCTCAAACGAGAACATTTCTGTAAATTGCCTCTTTTTACAAGAATTCTTAAACACTTTAGCTGTTTTGGATATTATGTGCGCTTGATTTCACATGCAGAAAGTGCTTCACAATACAGCAGGTTATAACCAGGTCACAAACGTCTCTGGTCTATGGTCTTTGTAGTAGTGTTAACTTGTATCTTTTATGTGTTGGACATGGTCATTAAGTGTTGACTAGTACATGACAGCAGAATACTTATTTGCACATATAAATTCTCTTATGTTTTGTAAAGGTGTTCCTGGTCTACTAATCAAATTAGGTGTTATCGAATACTCTCTTGCTGGTTGGAGATTATTTATTGACAGTTCGAAAAGAAGGCTGAAATGTATTCTTCTGCACATCATTAATGTTTATGGTTCAATACAAATTGGTCATTTCATACCCCTAAAAATATGATGCAATTAAAAGTATATTGCAGCATATGAAATGTAAAGACCGCAACTGGGTGATATGTGAATATTTAAAGATGGTGAACTTCTCGCTTGGACAACAAAGTGAGTTCACAAAATTCCCATGCTTTCTTTGTTTCCAGTAGAGCAGATATAAAGTAAATAGCTAGTCTAAAAAGAACTGGCGAGTAAATGATTGACTTAGTGTTGACAAAAAACAATGTTATTGCTAACCAATTGGTATCACGTGGTAAAATAGTGTTTTCTCCTCTGCATATAAAATTAGGACTTATGAAACAAGTTAAAAGCACTAGACAAAGATGGTTATTGTTTTCAATATATTTGTAAGAGTTTTCCAAGTATGAGTAATGAAAAGTTAAAAGCTCATATATTTGATGGATCCCAGTTTCCACAGTTGATGAAAGACAATATGCTGTAACTACGAATGTAATGGTGTTAGCCTCATGGTTATTATTTGTAGAGGTTGCTAAGAATTTTCTTGGAAACTTTAGAGCTGACAACTACAAAAAAATTGTAAAGAACATGCTTGGAAATGTCGGGATTCTTGCTATCAATATGAGTATCAAAGTGCATTTTCTCACAGCTATCTGTATAATTTCTGAAAAATATCGGTGTAGGAAGCGATAAACAAGGTGAATGATTCCACCATGATATGAAATGAAGAAAGGATACAAAGAAAAATAGGACATAAAAATGATGGGAGCTTACTGTTGAAGTTTGAAGCACGACGTGCTTGATTCAGAAAACTCAAGAAAATTTTGAACGCGCATATTTTAAGCACATTAGAGAAAATATTTTGGGCATTCAGGCTCAACAATGATCTCTTATCTCTTATTTGAAACTAGTACTTTTTTGATGTAAAGACAATCTTATAAAAAGCTTCTCTTTCTTCTATGAAGTCTGTTGTACACAATATTTTTCAAAAATACTTACATCGAAAATCCCTGGCAAATACTTTATAATTCCATTACGAATACAGTTTTTTAACAAACCAGAGCACCCCTCCAACACTGATACTCCATCATATCATAAAATCACATCAATTATTCGTCATATGAAGAATACTTGCTCTGCTAAGATCTCTCATCATAGGGTGCATTGGTGCGTTCCTAAGATGAGAGTGAACTCCATAGTCGCACCTCCGCGCCACGTTAATGTAGGTGTTCCTTTGAGGGTATGGGGCAGGGTGGACATGACATCATTCATGACAAAAGCGGTACGATCGCGAGTGACCGGTGCGATATCAAAACTAGTTCTCAACATCTTCACTCGAGAGGAGTCGCAGAAATTCCAAATCAGGGCAGATGGAGCTCTTGAGTATGTACATCACTGCAATCGTCTAAGCGAAGAAACCCCGACAGAAAATCAACCCCCTTTAGTCTTGAAGTTTGGTCATTGGGTCAATTACCCAATCCCGGTTAAAAAAACTTAACACAAAAACCACAAGTACTCAAACGAATACACAACATCTTGGAGAGTCAATGGTTCCTGACCTCGAAAGGGAAGGAAACATGATGCGCTTGAGTGAAAGCCGAGAGGAAGCTCAAGAGCCGATTACACCACTTATCATTCCAAGGACCAAATTCGTCATTGGTAACTGAAATGTTAGAACCATGTACGCCACTGGGAAAGCCATTTAGATCGCCAAGGAGATCCATAAAGTACAGATCAAAATATTAGGGATCAGTGAGAGTAGAAGGGCTGGTTCTGGCAAGACAAAGCTCACTACTGGCGAGAACTTCCTGTACTCAAGTAGAGACGATGATGACTACGTATTGGGAGTTGCCATCACTATGTCTAAAAGTGCAACTGCAGCACTCATAGACTAGTCGCCAGTCAGCAATAAGATTATAAAAGCAATATTCTTCTCCACAAACATTAACCTGACAGTTATCCATACATATTCACCAACCAATAAGGCTGATGATTCTGACAAAGACAACTTCTATGAAACGCTCACTGAGACTGTGGAACAAACACATAAACATGACATGCCAGTCATAGCACGAGTCGTCAATGCCAAAGTTGGTAGTGATCAAGAGCCCCATTATGAAGTGATGGGAAGTCATGGTGCAAGAGAACGGAATGTGAATGACGAGAGACAGTAATATTCTTTCCACACAAGATGATCCACAAACTGACATGGCTGTCACCAGACGGTAGCACAACCAACTAGATAGACCACACTCTAATGAGAAAAAAGAACAGATCAGATTCAGATCATCAATCCTAGACACCAGAGACACCTTACAGGGGTGCAGATATAAGCAGCAATCATTACCTGGTGAAGACCACCATCAGATTGAAAATGAAGAGATTACCAAAGAAAGAACAAAGGCGAACTAGGTACTACTAGGTACACTAGAAGTGGAGGTACCATACCTACAAGAAGACAGTGACTCCATTGAAACACTAAATGCCAGGATGGAGAAAGCATGCAATGACACTCCAAAAGAGGTGCTGGGACACAAGAAGAAGAAAGCCAAACCCTGGATCAGTCAAGACGCCTGGGAATTTATTGAAGGAACTAGATCAGAGATACTGAAGAAGGGATACAGGACACAATACATAGAAAAAGACAAAAAGAAAGAGATGAGGAAGAGTGGCTGGAGAGCATTGCAAAATAAGTAGAGGAGGCAGCAAAATTCCAGCACATGAAGACTAAATACGGTCTGACTAAAATACTTTGTAGCCAAACCACCTACCATCAAAGATAAGAATGGGAACATCATCACCAACAGCAAAGACAGAAGGAAACGATGACAGGAACATTTCAGTGAGATCCTCAACCGTGACGAACCGAGAAACCCTGTAACAGAGGAAAACACGGAAAATTATGAGATCGCTGACATCAAAACAGATCCATCCACACTTGCAGAAGTCCAAAAAGCTATAAGGAAGCTGAAGAATGGCAAGACGGCTAGGGAAGATCTCATACAGGAGGAGCTGTTGAAAGCAGACATTGATTTCACAACAGGGAAGGTGAAACAGGTCTTATAAGAGGCCTCGCAGTCAAGCGTCCAAAGAAGGAAGACCTGAAGAATTGTAAAAACTGGCGTGGGGTTACTCTGCTCCCAGTCGTTAGCAAAATACTGGGATGAATCCTAGTCGGCAGGATTAAGAGGGGTGTAGACAGCAGACCGAGGAAGGAACAAGCAAGTTACAGAACAGGGCCAGGCAACTCTGACCACACCTTCATTTTGCAAAACATCATTGAGCAGTCCAACGAATGGCAAGCTTTACTGTATATCAACTTCGTCGATTTTGAAAAAGCGTTCAACTCAGTACACAGAGAGAGCCGTTGGACTATAATGAAGATGTACGGCATACCCAAGAAGATCATTGCAGTAGTGGAAGCCTTATATGACAACTTTGAAAGCGCATTAATTGGCAAGAACGGCACCACAGACTGGTTCAATATCAAGACTGGGGTGAAACAGGGGTGCAACAGGTCTGGTTTCCTGTTCCTACTCGTCATTGAATGGATCATGAGAAGGAATGCGGGAAATGGAGAAAATGGCATCAGGTAGAAGTTCACAACGAAGCTAGACAACCTTGACTTTGTCGACAACATCGCACTGCTCTCATCAACAAAACAGCACATACAGCAGAAGACTGACCGACTTGTGGAGAATGGAGAGTGCACAGGCCTTAAGGTAAATACCGAGAAATGCAAGGTCCTTAAAATGAATGCCAGAAATCATGACCACATCACAATAATTGGAGAGCTAGTGGAAGACGTCGTAAAGTTTTTATACCTAGGAGCGTAGGTTTCCAACGTCGGAGGTGGCACAATGGACCTAAAAACAGACTATCCAAAGCCCGAGCTGCATTTGTCTGTCTCCAGAACATCTTGAAGTCTAACAATATCAGCTCTAACACCAAACTGAGGCTGTTCAGAACTCTGATAACAAACGTCCTGATGTATGGCTGCGAAACATGGAAGATGATCAAACGAGACGGCAAGAAACTGGACATTTTCCAGACTAAATGCCTGCGGCGAATTCTGAGGATACGGTGGCAGGAGCACACAACAAACGAAGTTGTATTGGAGAGAGCCAGGATGTAGTGCATGAGAAATGAAGTGAGAAGAAGGAGGTGGAAATACATCGGCCACGTTCTGATGAAAGATCCCAACGACGACAGTGTGACAGCCTTGACCTGAGCCAGGAAAAAGCGTGGGAGGCCAAAAACCATCTGGAGCAGGACTGTCGAGAAAGAAAGACAGACTGGTAATGGGGATCCTGGAATGAGGCGCGCACCGCAGCCATCGACAGGGCAGTGTGGAGGCAGAGTGTGGAGGCCTTTTGTGCCACATGGCACGAAGCGGATAGATAACGAAGGTAAGGAAGAATGCTTACAACTTTATGTTCGTATAAATATTACACAAGGTTAACTGGTACTTCTGCGATTCTTAATCATTCATTTGTGCGCATATATATATATATATATATATATATATGTAAATGTATATGTGTTTATGTTTGTCTGCATTTACAAGCGATGTTTGACAAGGAAAATGAGAACATTTTGTGGAATGGTATTTTGAGATATATAATATAGATGAAAATGTATATCTACGAAATTAACTCAATTATGAATTATGAATTGTGAATTCTGAATTATGAAGTAAAACTAACATTGAATAAATGACGTCATTTAGAATGGCCTATAAAAATATAGTTAAAACATTTAAGCTTCATATCCTTAGATACTTATGATACTGACCAGTCATATGAGCAATTGAGCTCACAACTTCAAGCTTCTGATTGTTTTACAAGATCTCCTTAAGCAAAGTGATTCTTTACCTATACACTAAAAACAGAAACTGCGTCTCTGTAATGAATTTGCCCTCTCAAAGGTTTTCTGGCATCTCACTGTTTTAAATCTTTGCACGACTTGGGTGGCAGAAAATTTCATCACTCTGGTCCCTAAATAAATACGCCTGTGCCTTGACATGCCTATAAGTACCACTCTTAGCTCCATTATTCTTCCGAAAAATTAATTTGGGCTCAAATTGCAGCTGGACTTTCACAAAACTTCTACAATATCGAACTGCCACCTGTGACGCTCTGAAGTTGCCAACAAATGGTAATATAACGATCATTATGGAAAAACAGTAGCAATAGTACGAACATAAAATATGATTTTTATAAAAACACAAAAGAAGTCTTGAGGATTGTGCAGACAGAACACAAGGAGGGCTTACAAAGTCATCTTACTTACTACTCAACGTACCATTCTCTCATTTCTGTTTGAGAACGCTACTTTAAAACACAAAAATTTTTGGTCTGCAGTTTAAAGTTGGGTATCAAAAAATAACTTAAATTTTGCTATTCGTTATAACACCCTTGCAACTAGCAAAAATCTATCCAAATAGAACCTTAGTCTATCATCTTCTTGCTCTCTCTGCATTGAACTAGAAACTATCTTCATGTTGTCGCCTGCTGCAAAGCGTACCTTCAGGAAGGTCGTTATACTTGGCAACACAACTCAGCATTACAGTTTTTACCAGAAATTATAGAATCTCTTGAAGACTCTACCATATATGCTGATATATGAGGATTCAGATCGCCGTACGACCTGGGTTGCTCTTAGTTACTCCACAAAAACAGATATACATACTTGAATTGACGGAGGGGTATAAAACAAGCCTGAATAAAAATGCTGTTTGCAAATGTAAAAAATATTAGTGATTTACTTTCCATCTTTTTGAAAGTTAGCTTTGTAAATCTTTCTTTTAGCTCTTTAGGTATATTTATTCAATCTTGTATTACTTTTAGAAAAATCTGCATCGCTTTAAATGTCGACAACAAACACAAGCGCTTTTTTTCAACTAACCTTTCTAATTTAACCATTCAAACTACCTGGTGTATATTCTGTCGTTTCTGTCTATTTAACCAAATTAAATATTTTACTCACAAAATTATTAACACCATGATAGTTCAGGAATCGTCCATGCTTGGTTTCTCCGAAAAAACACGCAGCTCGGCAAAGCTCCGTGCTTCACCCATTGGCTCTTGTGCAAGTAATGACCTGGAGCATGCAGACAAATGGTACCAACACCAACCGGTCTCTGTTTTAGAAAAGAAACAATATCATCTCTAGTGATGATAATAATGAAATATAAATCAAGTAGCTAGATAGAAAGACCAAAACGTTATTAGCCACACATATAATACACCAGCCAAAGGCAGATGTGGATAGAATTTGCATCAAGGAAAATCCAGGTAGAAGAAGTCTGAAATCTTGATATTTCCTTTGGTAAATTCTCAGTCTTTCAGTCTATTACTGGCAAATAAAGTGGCTCTTGTTATTCTTGTCATTAGTTTGTAGAAATGATTATATAATTATCAACGTAGAATCAAATGCCAAGACCTTTTAGAGTATTCTGAATTTCAAGGTTACGGTGTTTATTTTCTGACTGTTTTTGGCTAAATCATCTGATGGAAGTGTAAAATTTTGTGGTATGGAACCAGTACAAATTAAAACAGTAGAATTCATTGATCCATTATTTAAAGCATTTTGTATCAACTTTAACCATTTCTAATTCGTGTATAATTTTTGAAAATTTGATTATGTTGTACTANTAGAAAAGAAACAATATCATCTCTAGTAATGATAATAATGAAGTATAAATCAAGAAGTTAGATAGAAAGACAAAAACGTTATTAGCCACACATATAATACACCAGCCAAAGGCAGATGTGGATAGAATTTGCATCAAGGAAAATCCAGGTAGAAGAAGTCTGAAATCTTGATATTTCCTTTGGTAAATTCTCAGTCTTTCAGTCTATTACTGGCAAATAAAGTGGCTCTTGTTATTCTTGTCATTAGTTTGTAGAAATGATTATATAATTATCAACATAGAATCAAATGCCAAGACCTTCATCTTTATAATGTCATCAGTGCTAACAATATTTTGTTTGAATAGAGAAATCCAAACAACTTAAGTAATTACCAGTTTTGCATAATAATATGTAAATCTTGTACGGAAAAAAATGGTTTAAGTCTGGAACAATCCTTAGAAAATCCATTTTCATTGAGACTGTGGACTTTATTCTTACTTTTCAAGTAAATAAAAACAAAATAAAGGTGTTATTTCAATCTACATTTCACATAAAGGTTAACAGAAAAAGTATTATTATTTGAATTGTAAAAGGAAATTTTGAGGTTGGTTGAAAAATACAATGGAGTTTCAAGGATTTTTTTTCATAAACGAGCATGTGTTGATATTGGTAACTTGGCAGCAGTATAGTTGAACCCAAGGGGGGAGCCAATAGACTTTGAATAAATGTCTAGCCACATTTTAATTGCAAACTGGAGGACTTTTTAATTTAGAAAATAATTTTTTTCAGATTTCAGTATGTTCCTCAAATAAGAGATGAAATTGTAAATACCTAAAACATTACAAACATCTGCATTGTAATGCTGAGATCGCAAACAGCAGAAATGATTTTCAATATTAAAAGAAGAGGAAAAAGCAAAATATACAGCATCACTAGATCATACGTGGTGTATTATTACTTTATGAATTGCTACAATGGCAGAGAAATAAAATGTTAATAAGCTAAACACTATTAATCATTTCACAACTACCATTCATAGTCGATGCGTTGTAGGTCATCATTCAATTAACCTAACTTTAGAGAAACCTGTACCTTATTGTTTTTAGACAGATTAATGTTATTCTCTTTTAAAAGAGATTTATTTAAAGTGTGATATCTAAAAAAATGTGTAGTTTCCAAGAGTCCACAACACTTTTGTGTTTCTCCAGCCTGGCCTTCCTTTGTGATAGTATTAAAATATAATGACGTATTATAATATCATTTTCAACTAAAGTGTGAAAAGAGGAAAAATATTAATGTACCAAACATGATGCAAACTATTGTCTATGCCACCACGACAAAGTTCTGTACTAGCCAAGCTAATGATAGCTGGTTTGTTAGTAGGTCATTTGGCTATGATGGCCAAGGCACTGGCTGGAATCCATTCAAGTTCACTTGAATTTTTCCCTTTTCTGCCCGTTTCAAGTTCTCTCCGTTTACAACATCTTATTTCCAACTAGATTGTAATAGAGAAAGTTCATCTATTACTAGCAAAAGTTAATCTGTAACTAGCGAAAGTTAGTCTGTAACTAGCGAAGGTTAGTCTGTAACTAGCGAAAGTTAGTCTGTAATTAGCGAAAGTTAATCTGTAACTAGCGAAAGTCAGTCCGTAACTAGCGAAAGTTAATCTGTAACTAGCGAAAGTTAACCTGTAACTAGCGAAAGTTAGTCCGTAACTAGTGAAAGGTAATCTGTAACTAGCGAAGGTTAATCTGTAATCCACCAATACAATGAGCTCAGACAAAGTCAGTCTGGAACAGATATTGTTCTGCTTTCGTAAAAGTGGTAGTAAAACAGTATTTAGTGTTTACAAAACACCAAACTTTCTAATAAATAAAAAGCTGTTATTGCAAAAAATATTTGATTCTCATTTAATAAAAAGCACGTTTGCAGATTATATCAATAAGTTTAACTTGCCACCATAAAAATGTTAGAAATAATCTCATATTTGTTTATCGTATGGGTAATGGAGCTTTTTTACTAATAGCCTGTATACCTGTATAGTATATAATTATACTATATACAACGTTTTTTCATTTATGCTAAGTTATTTGTACATTTGTACAGCTCTTAATCTTGAGATGTACAAGATAACTTATGGGGGACCGAAACACCATTTGGTTCTTTTTTACGTCCTGTTCTACATATCATATTACTAGTTATTTGATTTAAGAAAACCAGCTAGGCAGCTATTTTCATTTTTTTCACAAACCCTACCTAATGTAATTAAGATTACTGTTAGACATGCGGATCTGACTCAGTGACATTTGACCAAAATTCTTATATTTCATTTATGGAAGCATTATCCCTAGAAAATAAGACACAGCTGTGCTACTTCTTTTCCATTAGCAGATCTTTCGCCACAAAGAAGTCATGTGAGACTAGCTATAATAGTAACGTTATTGTGATTAGGCTGTTATTTAAACCACAATATACTAACTGTAGACTAGGTAACAGGTGTACGCAGAACAAAATCAAATTATTTCAGCTGACCTAAAAAATAAAACATTGATGGCGTGACTGTTCTTATTAACATCAATTATTGTTAGGATTTCCAATGGAACTAAATTACACACACAAATTATATTTTTATATATTTCATTATATTATATATATATATATATATATATTATATTATATATGTGTTTAAAATTGTGGTTTAAATATTTAATTTTTCGCTAAACAGCTGCATATAAAAAATCATATTTTCGTGAAATTTGCCAAATGCGAGCAAGAATATCTTTCTTGTTGAAACGGCTGGCACCCAACAGAATTGCTTATCAACAAGGAAAACAACTCGAAAACATGCCATTTATGTCTTTATTGAACAGCACAATAATTTATTGCCTTGCACATTTCATACACCAATGTGATTGGTCCACCACTTCATTTCCTTCAGAAAGGACCAAAACAACAACGCTCTCTTTCTTCATAAGGAAAGAGCTTGTGTATAATTAACAGACAGAATAACAGTGCATCCTTTAAACCGCTTTCCCATTGGCATTCTACCTTTGCCACCTACTGAACACCCATGTTTTTATTTATCCGGAACCCTCAGTTTGGATTTTACTATTGTTCACTCCATATTTGCCCACAAATTATTTTGCTTGATTGTATTCTGATTTCATGATCTCAGCGATGGTTGTAATAAGTCCCCTGAACAATAGAATCTAAATCTGGAGAACAATTTTTATCAAAAATGCATGTCATTATCACTTCAACTGGGAGCGAAAGTTCAAAGAACCAGCAGAGTTTTATGTTATCAAATATGTATGTCACAAACGTATGCAAGGACATTTCAGAAGTTGAAAAATACACAGCAAAAGGTAGTTGCATTTTAAGTGAATTATTTTTTAGTCTTGTTAGATACGTAATGTTTTAAAGTTGTTGCTCTGTATACAAATGAGTAATGCTTGCGGTGTTTGTAATCATTCATAAACGGCCGTTGCTGGACATGCAGGATCAATTCAGATCATCTGGTTTTGCTGTATTTGTCTCGGCATTTTTTTTAACTCCTTAGACTTTATAAGGCTTTGGAGTGTTCAGTGGGCACACTTTTACGTTTAAACCCATTTATGATCATTCTTCTAAGGGAATTATGTCAGACAGATTCAATGTATCGCAGTTTACTTGTGGTTTCTCAGGTCTGAACGCTATATATCAATTGGCTGAGTACCAATGTTTCAGGGATTCTTGTTCAGGTGGATATTGGTATCTTCCTCTCAGCTAGTAGATGTTTGACCACATTCTATTTCTGGAAAGAAGATGAAATGTGGAAATTTTGATGACGGGAATGGTCTTTATCAGAGCTTACCCTCATGTGTTCTAGATATTTAAGAAAATGTTTTTAAATATTTTTGGAACCCTCTTCTATCGGGAAATATTTTAATTGTTTCTAGACTGCTTTTCGTGCTGCTTCTAAATCTGTATTCAGTATTTTCGAAGCACGTACCAAAAAATGATCAATTTATTTAAATTAAATTTTTTTTACTTGTTCTTAAATAGCATCATTGTCGGTGTTCCATGAAACCCTAAATGTGTGCGAGGCTTTCTTAGTAAACACCTAAAATATGTTGGACAATGCTAACATTGCAAACTAATCAAGAGTTGGAACAACAACATCGAGCTTGAGTAATGTCTAACCAAGAACAATAAGAATAACAACTCTAGTAGCCTCCAGACCCCGCTGAGCGCTTTTGCTAACTCTCCAACAACAACGTGACACAGTGCCTAAAAATAAATGGTCGATCACTGTCACAAAGTGTCAATTAATTACACTGTTCAAAAAGAGATAAATTTTATAGCTACTACGTCGTGTATTTGAAAACCATAAAAATACTTGAAAATGTTTGATGTAACTGTTTCATGCCTTTTTGTGCGTTGATATCGTTGCTGGGACCAATAGTACTCTGTCATCATACCACTGAGTTCTTTTTCCGTTGTATTGTTTCTCTTTCACAGTTATATCCTTGTGAAAATATTCACCATTCTCATCACTGACATCTTCACAATATAAACGGAAGAAGTCCATGTGAAACTGCAAGAAATAAAATTTTAAATACATGTTGCAGTTTACATCCCTGAAGCTCTGAATAACACCTTTCAAGATGGCTTTGTATGAACAAATTCGATGTCTGCCAAGAAAGCCATAGTATATTTTAGCGAAAGCTCTCCAAGCATGAATTTCAACTTGGTTAAGATGCTCTTCGAAACTTGTGAGGCCTTTTAGTAAATTTCTGATGTCGGGCCCAATAAAAGTATTTTCCTTTTCCTTTGCCAGGCTCACTTTTAGAAACTTTCCTGTTAGATATTCATTGGGACTTCCATCTTTACCCAGTGTTTTGATACATTGCTTGACGAAATCGAGTTTAGTATGAAGAGGTGGGATACTGATAAGTTCTTTATTAACAGGAGGAGAGTATATAACTTTATGTGACCCAACAATCTGATTATTTCTTTCAGTCCACTTTTCTTTGAAATAATGTTCTTGGCGAGCTAGGCTATCTCATAGGCACAAGAAGCACTTGTACTCTGTGAATCACGACTGCAGTTCTGATATCATGACTACAACCTATAAGTCAAAACAAACTAACCATTTCTGCATGCTGTGTTTAATGTTGTCCAGGACCAGTTTAAGATCAAGGTGACTTTCATAAAATTGTAGGAAATAGGCAATAGGAATTTAGAATAATTTGTTGCCATTATGGAGCAATACTACGTAAAAGAGTATTTCAATGTATCCATAAATAGGGTCAATCCTGTGACAGATACCCCACATTCATAAGAGCAAAGGGATGAGAAATGTCGTTCCGATAGCATTTCTTAGTTTCCATTTAGAATGATGTTGATAGATCTTTCGTGCGATTTCAAAAAATTGAAGCTCGATTTGAAGTTTCAAGAAGTTTCCATTCAGTTAATGGCCAACCTTCCTATGGAAACTGAGGGATTGGTAGTGTCCCTTAGTGTGGAATTAGTTTGATTGCTGAGGGTATATTTGGATATTTAATGCCCTTCTTTGGCTTGATAGTATGATCACGCTTACCGTGCAGAAATACGAGTCATCAAAACGATTTTGCTGCTCTCACCAAGCCAAGGGGATTTCAAATTTTAACCCAGATTCTGAATCTCTCTAACAGTGCTACTGAGTAACACATCTATTAGACCAGATATGAGAAATAGAGGTTTTGTTTTGATCCCCAAATTTTACTCCAAAATAAGCATAGCAAGACTTATAAATGTATGAGTTCATCAATTTTCTATTTTAGCTCAGCTCTCCACATAAGTAGCAAAACGAGTCTGGATCGTTTTTGCACGATCGAAGTCAAGATGATGACGTCATTCAGTACAACATCTGTTATATACAATTGTAATACATCTGGGTCATGATATTGCGTAATTTAGTGGGGAAAATGTTGTTCCATGGAACTTGACACAGGAGCATTGTGAAAACTGTAATGGTATAGAGATGAATGATCATTTTTATCTTTAAAGTAAATACTGTTGTCGAAGTCAAGTGTTAACGAGATTATTACTTTGATTTTTAATAATTTTATATTAGGAAGTAAAGTTACAGCTGAACTTTGATTAAACTTATTTAATTAAGCACAAATTTTTATGATGTAAAATTAGTACAAAATAGAAGAACTTTGTAGAAGAGAATATTCAGCCTGTTAATTGAGCTTAACGAGCAGAGCTATCAAGTGGCAAGGTCATTTATTATAGTTAACGGAATGTTAAAGTGACCCCACTTTTGACAACCTCTGAAGCTGGTAAGAGATAGGGACTAGCAGTATGTTTTTATACTTATAAAAACACGTAAAAACACCAATTTGTTCAATTAATTAATTAATTAAAAATGAAAATAAAATTGTTGGGGCAGAAATGTAAGGCCTTCGTAGCCTCATCCTAGACCTTGCTTGTGTTTTTGCCCTTATTAATTTTTGCTGCTTGCAGTAAATATATCTGCACATCGAAGGTGTTTAAATATTTTTCGCATATTTTTTGCATTACATATTGATATTCAGCAAGAAAAAAAGAACACTAACGGTCTGTTTGCAGCCAGTTAATATTGATATAAAAGTCCATAGATTAAATCTGTTGATCCTGTTACGAATATCTCAGACCTTGGTTGGCTTCTTTTTATCATTCCACTAAAATTCACTGAAAAAAACAAAACAAATGTAAATGCGACACCAATATTTTGTTTTTGTTTTTTAAAAATTGAAATAAAAGTTTAAATATTTTTAATGCAATAAAGAGACTGGATTAAGGTTGATGTAAAAAAACGTGGTCAGCTTTGCATTTCTTTTTATACCGTGAGCCAATGATTATTTATTCCAGCTTTGAGTAGGAAGGGTGTGGTAAAATCAATATGATCTCCTTTTGGAAGTTTGGATGTTGGAACTTTCAAGTTAACAGGGAGTCCTCAAAAATACCTAGCTTTTGAGAAAGAAATACAAAATATGTAAAAAAATATTATCGATACATAAACAATTGTAATTTCAATTGTGTGAATTATCTACACGAGCATTATTTTCAAGAAACAAGATCTTCTTAGTGAAGACTTTCTTTCAGGCTATTTAGTTCAGTGATAAAATTAAACATTTTATTACTGAATTCAAGGTGACGTTTTCAAGTACTCATAATTAGGATATTGCTCTTTTTTCCATTTTCACAGCCGTAAAACATGATTATTTGGAAATAATTTTTGTGATTCTTACCTCCTTAGACAGATTACAACCAATAAGCGTTACGAATAACACCCACTTCATAAACATCACAGAACTCGGAGGATTAAATTATAAATGAAAAACGTGTTAAACTGCCTTACAGATAACCCTTGTCAAAATCCAAGGTCATTAACAAAGTTCTAGGTGGATCATGGAATAACCGGACTTAAAGCAAGAGACTAAATAATTATAGAGTTACACCCTGCCTATTTTAAGAAAACAATTGAGGTAATAACTATATAGAAGAAAAGGATTGAAATAAAGAGTAAATTGGAAATAAAAGATCCAAGTTATAACATGAGAAGACGAATAAAATAGCAAAAGAAGCAGGGAATTCTGCAAACAACAGAATGTATAATCAAAGTTTATATGAGAGTAACATTAATCATAATGAATATCTGGAAAGCATTTCTCCAAAAATACTATTAAGTTATTCCAAAAATCCCTGACAAACAATGAGCAAATTTTAGTCAATCAATTGTCCTAGGTTGTTAGTTATGACCAAGAGGATAATTTAACAACTAAGTAATACAGCAGTAAAAGAACCTCCCAAAAATGCAATTAACACTAATAATAAGATATATTATTATTATTATTACTATTATTACTCTCAGCATTTTCTGAAGATGTTTGCCATTGTTCTTCTTCTTCAGATCCTTTAATCATCCAGCCTCTCTATTATGTTCTTTTCGGGGTTCCAAAGTCACCCCAAAGCCTTCTACACACTTGAGCATCAGCCACATCATTTGGACTATTTTAATCTTCATTCTATTCTTTGTATATTTTTTTCTGATTGACATTAAACATTCTATTCTGTCTGAATTGGGTGGTTCTCTGCTCATATCCTTTAACCTTTGCGCCCTTTGCAATCATCCTCTGCTTTAGTTTTTCGATTACTGCTTTAAGCCCTTTATCTTTAACTCTATATCTTGCTTCCAGATCTTTCAGTTTGCTTTTCTTCTTTGTCCCTTGTTCACCTTTCTTTTCTCTTTGCAGCAAGTTGACCACTTGTCTCAATCTTTTAATATCCTTCTACGTTTCCATCTAGGTTCATCTTTTTCTTCAAGCCTAGCTGTTCTGCAACATACACACCTGCAGCCAATAATTAGGTTATTCGTTTGTGTGATGTTGCTAGTTTTCATAAACATGATTCCTTCATTACCTTTTTCGGTTTTACATATATATATACATTTAGTATACTTATAATTCAGTCTCCAGACATGAGTTTCTCTCCTCAACAGCTCACCGCTGAAGCTTGAAACGTCTCAGTCTTTGTATTCCGTACAAAAGCCCCTATCAAATACAAGAAAAGTTGAACAGTGTTGATATTAAAAACACTTTGTTCTGTTCATTTATTTCTACTAGTTTAGGTAAATGAACGATGAGGGAGGAAAATGTAATAAGGAACAAGATCGAGAGTGCGGCAAGCTTAGGAAAAATTGAGAAACATTGAGAAAAATTATTGTAGTCTATAACAAAAGAATGGCGATGAAGATCAAGACAAAGATATATAAAAGTATAATTTCTCTAGAATTACTGTATGGCTTGGAAGTGGTCCCTTTGAAAAAGGAGGAAAGGATGTTAGAAAGTACATATAAGAGGATACTGGAGTGGATCGGTGGATTCTCCTTGCATGAACACCGAAAGAACGAGGACATAAGACAGCTCATGCAGGTTGCAAGGATCACTGAGAAAAGAAGAGAGAAAAGGCTGAGACTGTATTGACATGACATGCAAAGAAGGCCAGATGAACACGTAAGAACAAACCAGGTAACAGCGAAGATTGGAAAGAGAAGAAGAGAAAGGCAGAAAACTAAGAATGATATAAGGTACAACAGCGCGAGCTGAAGAAGAAAATGTTGAGCGACTGACCTGACATAAATTGTTAAAAAGCTGATCCAAGAATAAGAAAAGTATTAAAGACATTGTCTAGTTGAGCGAGGGTACAAAATGACAATTATAAGTATCAGCTCCTTGTTTCTTACTTTTAAATTGTTGTGGTTGGAACCTCCTAATCCTGTCAAGTTGTTTTTCTGTCTATATTTATCTAGTTTGATCCCCCTAGTTGATCGAATTTGATTACAGGATGGATTTTATAATACTAAAGGAAAGATAACTCTGTTTTGCTGTTTTGACAAAATATTATTTGTTATTGTTTTTGAAATAAGGATAAACTTGGTTTGTTTTTAACAACGTTTTTAGGTCTCAAAGGAGTTTAAACCCTTGAGAGCAAGATTAACATTAACTCAGTATTCCCACACCACAAATCTAAGATAAATTAGAAATAATGGCGGTACAGAGTGCTCAAGCACTACAAGAGCAGTAAGCGTCGCATAAAATTTTTATATTTATGCATATATATGTATATTGGTCTTTGTCGGCAAGCCAGATTTTCATATTTCTAACTTTCTACTAGCCATTTTCTATTCCATTTAACCAATCATACCCAAAGCGTCACTTGCAATATTTTTTGGAAACAAAATGTTCATGTTTTACGGCTATTTATCAGGGGAAATATAAATAAAAATATCCTGGACAGGGAAATAAATACAACAACAACAAGAGAAATAAAAGAAACAATTTATTCCCTACAGTACAGCAATCACATCAACAGGATATCTTACACTCGTCCAGAAATATGGCTTCCAGCATTAAGAAAAGAAACACAACAAACTCCGGATAAGTATGGCGGGAAACCTCAAAACAACTCGAACCCTGTCACCAAGCACGTCCGCATTAGCAAAGTATAAAATAGCTATACCTAATTACTGTAATAGCATGACGATGGGTGAGGTAGCTCTGGAAACGTAACCAAGAAAAAGCTTAGGACTTACGTCATGTTGAGTTATTTGGAAGGCTCAAAAAATGGTGCTTGGAGAAGTAAGATTTAATTTGAATGTAAACCAAATAGATACTCTCTCACACACACACACACACTGTGTGTGAGCAAAAAGCATCTTAGAGAGTTCTTTCCTCGACTTTTTTTCTCTCAACACAAGCCATTTTTGAGAGCCTCTGACAATGTTCTCTTTCTGAGCTCCACCTTGCCCTTCGCCTGTGGCTATAACGACAGTGAACTTCAGTGACGTTTTCCTAAAAAAATTATTGCAGTTCTCTGTCACAAACTGTGGACTAATATATTACTTTGTTAAGTGCGGAAAACAAAATCTTGATAAAAGATCGTTAAGCCCATTTCAATTTTTTCCGTGGTGACTGAATGCATGATAATTACTTCAAAAGGGCTACTGTAGTAGTTCACTAGAACAAGCAAACTCTTTCATGCTGACATCGGTCTCATAAATTCGGCTAAACCACCATAGGAACCATCCTGCTATGGTTCCTAAGGTGATTTAGTCCATTTCATTGGTTTTCGGCCGTTTAACTGCCCAGTTGCTTGACATTCATGACAGAATTTAACTATAGGATTTACATCACTCTCCATTTTCAACAACCATAGTATCATACTTTTGTACTTAAATGACTTGAAGTCTTTACACATCTTTCGTGCTTCTCGGGAGTAGCCCCTGAAATTTTCTTTCCTAATGTGTTAGGGATAACTCCTTGTATAATAAGCACCCAAATTGTTCGTAGCTCATTCTTGATACTTGTATGTCCCGATAGCTTACACATGGACCAGTGCGCAATCTCAATGTAATATCACACACTGTATTTCCAGATCACAGTTTGTTATACATTCGATCTCTCCTTGTTGTCAAGACCACATGGATTGTCTCCGTTGCTGTACATAATCTAATAACTACCCAAAGTTATCGGATTACACTAATTCATTTGCAATAAAGCACCTGCAATGATGTCTTCCCAGGAGAGTAAACAATCTTGACATTGTTACAATGTAGCCTCAAATAACATTGCCCAATTGTCATTGATGGTTTTCACATCTTGTCACTAATACATTTGATCAATTTGTGGTCTTTTACCAGAATAACATTACGGCCATCCATGAAAATAATGAAATTGTGACAACGCCACAAGTGTAAGAGTTCTTTTCTTCATTTGCATCTACCAACATTTTAAGACCGACAAATTTCCTGATGCATGTGACACAGTATATATCTCTTTATTCTCAACTTGCAGTAATACAGAGCGTATTCTCTACAGATCAGGACCCACAAAAATGGTTGTATTATTATACGTCCTGAAGTGCACGACAGCTTTTGCCCTTGTTATTAAGTCCATTAGTTTTTTTAATCTAACTTGTTGTTTTGATTCCCAAACAAACGCTTCTCCTTTTCTTGACAGGCATTGAAAAGTTTTACAAAAGGTCTCATTCCAATCACATTTTAAGGTGGCGTCGTGCTTTTGACACTGTGTTCTTGTCCAAAGAAAGTCAGTCTTGAATGCCTGAATTTAAAGTTGTCTCGATTTACAAAGAAGCCATATTCTTTCAGTTGCATTGAAACTTATGTAACTTTGCGTCATGTCCCACGAAATCATCCCCATCACCTGCTATACTTTCAAATGGCTTGGAAACCGCTATAACGTCAGGACGTATCTTTTATACTTCTCTTGTGCTTGGAATTATTCCAAATATTTAATGACAATACTTAGTTTCATAGGTAATAATCTGCATTAAATCTTTCTCAAACTCAATCTGATGAAATCCTCACTGCAGGTCACTCTTGGTAAAAACAGTTCTGGTCATACGTAACTTTCTGTGCTCTCCGAATAAGGTTGCTTTTTGCTGACAATTGCTTTTTTCCCTCTTCTCGAGTCAACACAAACTCTTATGTCCTTTGTTTTCTTTAGGGACAATCACTAACAGCAGGACCCCAGCAATCCGCCTTGTCTCTGTTATCTTTTCAATATTCCTTATTTCAAGTGACTAACTACGGAAGCTTCCCCCAGAGGCTATGGGACTAATATGATCTACTCCTTTGGGTGGAATTTCAGCTTATAATTCTGAATTCTTCAACTCCAGTAAATAACTTCAAATATTGTTTACGTAAATTCGCGTCGTTCCTCTTCTCAGAAACAATATGTAACGCTTCTTTCTTATCAACTCCATCCGTTAGAATCTTAGATTGTTCAGCCTTCCTCTCTCCAAGAAATGGCCTTCTGTCTTTTATCCACACATTGTTCTCCATCAAACTTACATAAAAGCTCTGTTGTAACTGTTCAAACCATGTTTCTTTTCTTCATATGCAAATATCTTTTAGAATTGTGATAATTTGCATACTACATGGTAACCCTTCAAATAACTCCAAGTCTTGTAATTAATCAAGTTTCAAGTGGCACCAGTACCGATCAAAATGCCAACCATTCTCACTTCTTTGACGCTAACGACGGATTTTTTTTCATTTCTATGTTTCTGTCTAGGAGCAAATACTTGATTGCTCTTGTCAAGAAGTTTAACATTAAAACGTTTTTCTTGTTTAGTAATATATTCAAACTAGAGAGAATTGATCGAGAATTGATCGAATATCGATCTTTATTTGTCTCTTCGATGTCTGCTAACTGGCACTTTGTTCCCTTTTTTTCCAAGTCAAGATTTAAATTCAGCTTCTTTGTTTGTCAATACTGGTAGATCTTGAGTGGTATAATGGTCTTAGTTACAAAATGCTTGTGTAAAATATCTGTGGGTGTTATATACGTATGTATGTGCGATGATAAGTCCAAATGAAATCGCTTACCAGGCAACGTAAAAGGCTCGAATTTAGTCTTGGAGTACTTTGCATGCCGGGCTTTGTTATTATTCAATTTATTTGTTGAGGCATCTTTCAGGGCCAAATATTGGATAATGCAGACCCATTTTCGAACATGAAAAAAATTAGTTGAAAAATGGATTTTATAACCAAACTTTATTTAATTTCTTTTAATTTAATTTTTAATTTAATAACCAAACTTGAGCTTATATTTAGTGCCAAGGTACCTTCCGGTCCTGCACTGAGCCCAGCAAATCAGTTTTCTAATTAATTCTAAGGCTCATGAAGTCATATTTTGATTTGTTTTCCTTTTTTTCATTTATTTTTTCATTTTAAATCTCTTCCCGTGAGGACCGACCTACCTCACCATTTTTGGTCATGGCTGCCGTCCATATGGTCATATTAAAAAAGTATATAGTCCATGTTTAGTGCAAGTTTGCATAGTCCACTAACACTAAATTTGTGCTTAATACATTACCTTGTGTGCTATTCCATTTGGAACACGCAAACACATACAAACATACGTACAAACATATGTATATACATACATTTACATACATACATAGATACATATTTACACACATACATACACGCAGATACGCCGAGTTTTATATATAGAGGTAGCTGAGGTGCCATGTTCTGCACGGGAAATTTATATGAAGAGTTAGTCAAAGTACGGATGATGATGATTACTTCATTCTGAGTAATAATAGCTGGCCCCGTTAGACATTTTTTTATTTTAATGGAAAAGACTCCAAATTGAACAGCTACCATCAGTTAATTCTATCACATTTTATCGGGCCTACGCTGTCTAATAAACAAGAGACAAGCACGATTTCAGCTATTTCATCCCTTATGTAGGGAAGTTATCGTTATGGGCTAACAAGTACCTTTCCATGCACATTTCTATATACTGTTTTGAATTTTTATAGCATGTTTCACAAGTGCTTTCGAAAGACCAAGGTAGACGATTGATGGGTAATACTATTCTCATTAACTCTGATATGCTTGATATATGTTGCTTAAGAAAGAACTGTTTGAGTACAAAGTGGGTAGCTCCAATATCAGAATTCAGTTCTGTTTTGTCTTGGCCTCCCTCCCTTCCAACAGATCCTCTTTCGGTCTGCTTGCTAAAAACAATAACGTTCACATTCCGCGCATCCTACTTTTACAGAGTACGTACATTTATTTTGCTTAAACCCAACAACCTCTTAATTCTGTATGTTCAGTCTCCTTTCTTTTCGGTTATATTTCAAAAATCCTCTTACGCTTTTTTCAGGATTATATTGAAGGTCATTTTCCAGCGTCTAGTTCGCCACAAAATAAATGTTTGGACAATTTATTTTCATTCATTTTAGCTTTATGTCCTGTCCATCTCATTTAGACAGTGGTGATATGCTGCTCAAAAGAAATACAACATTTTTCTAGCAAAATGTTAGCGTTGGGCGTAAAGTTTCCCCAAAATATCTGCATAATGCGTCTTGGGAATTTTTGATGATATCTTTCAAACATAGGTATACAATTTTTGTAAGTAACGAAACAGAAATCGTCATACACGTTCTATAATTACTTTCATTTGTATTGAATAACACCATTATCTGACCAACTCTTTCCTCTATTTTCCCAAATAAAGCACTCCCTTTCTCCATTCTAAATTGTACTACTGCATCTAGCGCTCTGTCTATGAAAAAAAACAAAAAAACAAAAGTGTCGGGAACTTTTACTGTATTTCATTTACAGAAAATTTTGGTTTAAAAGTTCGACCTTACAAGAAGTTAACATTATCTTAGTTTACTTATCAACTAATAGTGATTCCAAAAGCCCTAAACAGTGTAAACAGCTGAACTCCCAGGGGCCTCAAGATGCGTTTAAAATGTAGGATGATAGTGGAGAACATCCGATGTGCGAAGAGAAGAAAACAGACCTCGCCATCGTATGGCTGTACCTCACCAATGAGTTCTTATTCCTACAAAAATAAAATTAGTCCTACAAAAATAGTTGTCACATGATGGCGTTCTTCTGGATTTGTCCATAAGTCCAACAGATCATGATGGAGTATTATGACAAATTTCTCATGAGGTTCACGACATCGTTTTTCAAATCTTGACAAAGACCTGAAGTCAATGGGGCAGCTGGATGGATTATTTTGTTCATTTTTTTAACAGAGTTATTACATAAAGGGACAAACTGTGACTCAGTTGCCAATAGATACAGAGCATCGAAAACAGCTTTTATTGCATGACATACTCCTGCTAACGACAATTGCTCTTTTAATATACAGATTGATTGAGAATTCCCCTTACCAATTTAGTAGAAAATTGCTTTTTTCATAGATAATACCTGATGAAGTTTTACTTTCGTGATCTTGATGACGTCAGTAGGACTTCCATTCAATAGCAAACATGTTTTGATTCCAATTACTCTGAAAACCTAGTTCAATTTGTATTCCCTCAACTTCCTTCCTCAAGATTTCCATTAAGCCATTTGATCATCAGATGTCCTTTGACATGTGTCTTGCGGTTTACAATGAACCTTGTTTAGGCAGATTTAGCATTGTTATAGCTAATGAAAGGTATTTGTCTGACGTCACTCTAAAGGCTACCAGTCTGCAAACTTAAAATTATATTTTGTTGTAAACTACATGCAGTTAGGTAATGTTCTCCATTTCCAATTCCTTTTTTTAATAAATGATTTATAAGCAATGACAATTTTTTGTTAGTTACCAGTCTGCCCTTTAAATATTTTACTACTGATTTGTTCGTCTTCCGTCTCACTAGTAAACCAAGCATTGCACAAAATTAACAAAAATTGTCAATAGATAATACTTTTACAATACTATCCGTTATGCTCCGAAAAGTAATGGAAATTGAATAATACCCAGTTATCTATCGATTAAATTTTTGAGAAGCAATTTTTGTTTGATTTGTCATTGCAGTGCATTTTTGGGATGGTTTTTTTTCTTTAGTTTTCAACTCCTAAATGAGAACTCCTAAATAGAATGAGCTGTCTTACCCCAAATTAAAACGTACGTCGAATTTTCTGCATTGCTTTTTCCCTCGATGAATAATTTCACTTTAAATTACATTTCATTGATTTTCAGTTCGGATTTCAAGGTATTTCCTACTTCATGCATGTTCGATCTCCTCGGATTTTGTCAAGGTATGACGTTTTGTGTCCAATTTTTTAAATGTGTTTTATTTCTCTGCGAGATTTCATTAATGGTTTTAATCTGCAATATAGAACTCCTTAGATGGCGTATTGGATATCTGATATCTAATGCTGATTTTAAATGCGATTTCCTGCCCCTGTTTTTTGCGATCTAATCTGTATTGCCTGTGTTGGTGAATAAATGCCACTACATAATGGAACGAAGAAGTCCACGAGAAATTATAACTGTGACTTTTAAGACCTTTAGTGTAAAAAATAGATTAATAAAAAACAAAAAACTATTCGTCCATTTTTGCTTGTTACATGAGGTGATAGCTGCTTGCGAAACTGACTGATTGAAATGTGTTATAAATAAAAATATTTCCTTTTAATGTCCTGAAGATGTGTTCTAATAGCGTTGGTCTCTTAAACATATAATCCCAAAATTTTGATCTCTTCAAATTTCCCACGTAGCTTCTTGATTTGGGGTACGAATTATACCTTGGATTAACTGTACTTTAACTTTACGTGGCATTGAACGAAAGCATTCTAGAGTAAGTAATGGAGACGCTTGAAAGTGCTACCTTTGCATTCCTGGCACATTGAAGTTATTGCATTTTTATGTCCCAAATGACTATTTACCAGAATTTAAGGCTCTTCAGTTCTTCTTCTGAAATACTTCAATATAATTTAAATATTAACCAGAAATTAATAAAGATATATTAAAATATACTTTTGTGACTTTATTTCCAGTAACAGTCAAGATATTGTAAAAAATAAATATAAGTCAATTTTGGACAATTTTGTCAATTTTGACAATTTTGACACAGTCAATTGCATAAGAAAATCCCCACGGAACTTTTAGAGAAGGGTGATTATGCGTTTGTTTCTTTGGACCTTGTTTCGCTATATACAAATGTCCCTCTTCGAAGAACAGTCGATACGTATTATCTTACATCGAGTCTGTAATGATGGTTTCATTAACAACAGATTGTAGAAAAGCACATTAAGGAAAGTTATACTTGGTACCTGAAAAAAATAGGCTTTTCATTTAACAATAAAGCTTTTGAACAAAAAATGAATTTAGCATGGGAGTATCCTCAGCTCCTTTATTGGCCAACATATTGTAATATGATGGCTGAGTGTGATAAGATCATTGTAAATGACTGTATCGAATATCGTATAATCAAATTTTATACCCTTTATGTCAATGTTACCCTTTTGTTGGTTAAATGTGATGACATTGAGACCACACTCAACAAATGTAATACTCACAATAAACACTTTTGAAAAATTTCATCTGGAACCGATTGCTGGAAGCCTAAGTATATTTAGAAAAGAAAATGCCATTGGTCATTTTGTAAACACGATTTCCTTCATGCCTTGGAGCAATAGAGTGGCTTTGACTCGATCCCTTACTTTTTTCTTTCTTTGATTTTAACGTCATTTTCCCCCTGTAACTGGGAGTCAGACGGTGCCCTTCAAAGAAACTTTTGTTTTGGCAGTGAGGAATTTCTTGGGCGGATGCCCTTCCTTACTCCAGCCAATGGCTTTTTCTTTTGTAAAGTTTCAAAATTCTTTTCACCTACTCTGGGAATCGAAAACGGAACCTCTTGGCTACGGTGCAACTGCACTAACCATTAAGCCACTGCTCCTACTCGATCACTTACTGAAAGAGAGAGAGAAAGAAAAAGAAATGTATGGTAATAACTTTGGAAAAAGATTTCCAAATCATCCGGAAATTTGCATCATGTAAGTATTAACCAAAAGCGCTGCCTATGGAATTATCTGACCTAAATCGTCTAAATCACAGTTGAAGCTTGACAACTTAATAAAAGACGATGCAAGCAATGTTTGGGTTTCCTTTCATTAACCAGAAGAATTAACCTACCCAAACTCAAATAATGTACGAAAAGGAAAGGTAGCTTTATGTGTATGGACTCCAAAATTGAAATTTTTTACCAACATGAAATAAAAATCCCCAAATTTTGAAAATCAACAATGTGGAGGTTTCAATTTTTAAATTTTTGTTTGGTCTTGCTGCAATTCGTGCTAATTGCAAAGCAGGTGGAGTGGTACAGGAAAGTACCATACAATATTTTTTCACAAAATGAGTTTGAAATTAAGTCTCATGTCTAACAAAACAGTAATTTCTGGTATTTGTTATCGTTACGGCCTATGCTTACGAACGACATTATTGACAATGGTAACAAAGAACTGAATGCCAATTTGATTCCCCAAATCAATAGAAGGATAAGCCAACCCGCAAACAGCAACATTCTTATATTCAAGGAGGCTCTCCACATCAAAGGAAAATCCTCTTTACTAGACAGTGGTGCCAAAGTGTCAGTTTTTATAAATTGTTTCGTTTATTCTGTTTTCCGATATAACAGCATTCCATCTTTTATATTGCAGATCTTCATTGCTTTTCAATTATACTAGGTTGTAGATGAAAGTTTTTTGTAGCGATGATTCTTTTGTAAAATCGAAAATATGACCTTTTTTACTTTGTTGTGTTTTCATGGATTGAATTTGGAGTCTAAATTTATACTTTCATATTATATATTTTCAAATTGTCTTCTAGTAAAGCTTTAAGAACAAAGTTATTCTGCTCAAGATTTTGATCCGTAGTAGTTCTCATTTGACCGTTATTCTTTGAGAATTGAAAAAGAGTTACATAAAAGGAACTTGGAAACACATTAAAGGCAAGACCATTCAGAAGAGAGAAAAACTAATCGTTTTATTATCTTGTGCCCAACCACATTATAAAGCACCAAGCCGTTTGTAATTGACCACCAATTCCAGATAATGTAGCTTAATAGCAATTAGCAGATTTGTCTTGGAAGTTAATTGTACTGGTTCTATCAAATATTTAATCCTATGACACAAAGAAACAGCCAGAAATCTAGTAACATAAGTCATGAAAACTGACAAGGTTGACCACAAAATTTGGCCATGTTATTGGACCACCCGTACACTCTGGTCCAGAGAAAAAAATGATGAAACTTTCTTATCTGCAAGATTGAGATCTGGTAGTCTGGCAATAGAGTCAACAAAATCAAAAGAAGTTGATCTGATTGTACCTTCTTGTTTTGTAGCAGCAAGAATTACAATAAGAACAGCTTGTTTTCGAATAAAGAAATAGCAATAAAGAAAACTTTATAGGCATGTTGATATGGTAAAATTTATTTACAATAACAAATATTTTCCCTTAGGAATCTATTTCCTAACACACACACACTCACACACACACACACACACACACACATATATATATATATATATATATATGTATATACTAAGTGGAGGAGCAAATGAGCAAATACATACAAAAAGCATTGGTTTAACTTTATACATATGTGTGAGTTTGTCAGTTTATACTTTCTAGAAATTGCAGTATTTTCAACAACAAAATATGTTTTCCTATATGACTCTACTACAAACCTGAATCTCACTGACAAACTGATTTTAAAAATATTATTTCTGGACAACAGAATTGTCAAAATAACTACCAGAAAACAAACACCAATACAGAACGAAATGAAAAAGCATGCTGTCATGTCGGTTAAAGGTCTCTGGAAGAAATCTGTGTGCAGAATTTGAAAACTTGTTCATAATTGGCGTCAGAGAACAACATTCTTAAATAGCGTAAGCAGTTGGATGAAGAAGGAGGTGTCGGCGGGGAGGGCAGTCAAGATTACAAACGTAGAACTGCTGAAAGCCACAAACGACAGAAAACGTTGGAAAGCCATGATCGCCAACGTCATGAAATGACAGGGCACCAACACAGACAGTTCATAATTAGAAAGCATTAATAGTAAACAGGAAATTATGGAATTATGGTTGAAATTCTGAAGGTTAAATTGAAAATTGCTAACTGTGGTATAAGTTAATTAACAGACAAATTAGAACGAATTGTTCTAAAGCCGAGGAAAAATGGGTAGAAGCTCAATTTGAAGGATATGCCCAATTGGTGGAAGGATTACCTCCAGGAACTTTTTCACGACAGTAAAGATCAAGGAAGCATAATACTAGAAACAGCAATATCAAACCCCAGAATACTGAAATTTTGCTGGGCATTGAAAATATAAAGAGGGGAAGGCAGCTGGACCAGACAATATACCAGAAGAGATGTTTCTTGTACCAGATGAACAAGGTGTTGAACTTCTATTGACGATCATCGATAAGATCTACGAGACTGGGATTCTCTCTGAGGGTATGGTTAAGTCAATGTTCCTGAAAAAAAGATTGAAGAATTGAGTTGACATGTAGTAATGAATCACTAGAAGAGGTCAAGATAAAAAGAGATATATCTCAGGGAGATGTCTTATCACCCCGTATTTCTGTTAGAACACTCATTCTCCTGACCAAGTTATTGAAAAAGACGAATCCTTTGCAAAAAATAGAGAAAAGATCAATCACATACTTTACATCTACCTTCTTCTTTTACTTCGTCTTCTTCAAACTACAAGTTGGGTCGGCCGCTCGGCATTTCTTCTTCCACACGCTCCTATTGCTTGCATTGTCATCCTCAGCGCAAATTGTTTTCAGATCTATCTGCACTCTGTCTCTCCATCTCAACTTTTGGCGCCCTCTACTTCTTTTTCGAACTACCTGCTGGTGGTGCACTTGCTTCACAATACTTTCCTTCTTTCTCCTCATTAGGTGTCTAAACCAGTGGAGTCTAGCCTCTTTAGCCTTTCTCCCCAATTCGACTACTTTGGCCTGCCTTCTCAAATCTGAACTTGTTCAGTGCACCCAAAGATATACTCCAGTCATGCATTGCACCATCCTCATCTCTGTGGTTTCCAGCTTTCTTTCTTGTGCTTTCTTCAATGGCCAAGTTTCAGCTCCATACAACATGACAGGACTGATACCCGTCTTATAGAAATAGCTCTTGAGATGAAGTGGCATCTTTTTGTCGCAGACAACTGCACTACTCTCAAACTATTTCCTCCAGGCACTCCCAATTCTTACGTTGGCTTCTTCCTTACAAAGTCCTTTCTCTTCAATGATGGAACCTAGGTACTTGAACTTATCCACTGCCTTTATCTCCTCTCCATAGATATCCACTATCTTAGGGGCTTCGACAAATTGCCTACTTGATAACATTACTTCCGTCTTCTTTGCATTCACTTTTAGGCCCCTCTTCTCCAGAGCTTCTTGCCACCCTCCCATCCTCTCCTGCAGCTTCCTTTCATCGTTGCCTCCAATGGCTAAATCGTCGGCAAAAAGGAGTTCCTGTAAAGTACCTCTGCGTATTTCCTCCGATATTGTGTCCATAATGATGATAAACAACAGCGGGCTCAAGGCTAACCCTTGGTGCAATCCTACCTGACTTCAAAGGGGGGTGTCTCCCCTGCACCATTTCTAACCACTTAATTTACATGGACAATCTTAAATCGTATGAAAAGAGCGAAAAAGAACTCGATTCACTTATACTGACAGTCAGATTGTTTAGCAAGGATATTGGCATGGAATTCGGGATCGAAAAGTATTCAACATTTGTAATAAAGGGAGGAAAAAGGATAAAATCAGATGGAATCAAAATGCCAAATGATACAGTTATAAAATCACTGTAAGAAGGCAAAAGATACAAGTATTTAAGTATATTGCATGCAGATAAAGTGCAGGTAGAAGAGGTGAAAGGGAAAGTGTGCCGTAAATACTAGATAAGAGTAAAAAAAATACTGCAGAGAAAGTTGAATGGGCAAAATGTCATCAAGGGCATTAATGGTTGGGCTATTCCTGTATTTAGATATTCAGCTGCTTTCCTCAACTGGGAAAAAGCCGAATTTCATAAGATGGATCAAAGAACAAGGAAGATCTCAACTAGGAAGCTTTTAAAAATGGTATGAACATGAACCGCAAGCTGTATGCGAAAACGAAGGGTATAAGATCCAGTATAACAGACCATGTTGTTGAAGCAAGAAGATTATATGCCAGATTATAGACTTTGCTGTTCCATACGATACTAGGGTTGATGAAAAAGAAAAATATATTGAAATAGCAAGACTTAGCAAGGGAACTGAAAAAACTGTGAAACAAAAAAGTGACAATAATCCCAGTTATAACTGGAGCGCTATGAACAGCACCAACGCATTGACAAAAAGACTGAGGGAGATTGGAATAGGTACCAGAATTGTAGAATCCTAAAAGACTGTGTTGCCGCACTTTATCTGTACACTCCTGCTAGTGCTTGAGATTTGAGGAAGCTTGTTGTCACAAAAACTCAAGAACATGAATCAACTGGTCAATTAAAAAACAACAAAATTATTTGAAATCAGTGTGTAACGGAGAGATAATAAAGGAAACTGTTAAGGAGAAAATGGAAGTCAAGGTCCAACGAATGCATAGGTTTACAGACAAAGACATTTATTAAAAAAAACAACGGAAAACAGTTCTATTGTGAGGTCGGAAGCAACCTATTAAGATTGTAGATATATCTGATAACGCAGAAGTACACTTTTGGAATAGGATATGGAATGGCGAAACACAGTGAAACGAAAATGCAGCCTGGATTAAGAATCGTGAAGAAAAAATCGCGAAATATCTAGCCAGGAGTGGAACGATGTTACAGCACAGAAAGTTAAATGTGCATTGAGAAAGTCACAGAAGTGGAAATTACTGGACACGGGCAAAGTAAACAACTTATGCTTCAATAGCCTTGAATTCTCATATGACCTTTTGGTGAGGCATTTTTCTTCTGTGATCTTATACGCCGAAACTACGCCGGAATGGCTACTGGAGGGGACCATGTACTTGCTCCCAAAATCAGTAGACACCCAAAATCCGAAAAAGTTTAGACCTACAACCTGTCTAAGTACCACGCACAAGCTGTTAACTGCTATATTTACTGAATGAAGCTACACATTCGTTAAACAACAAAAACTATTTCCTAACCCAAGCCTTTAGTGACGCATCAAAATGTCGTTTGGGTTGGATAAATGTACCAAGGAGACTTTTAAAAAAGGTAGATTATTGAAAACTAGGAAGATATTCGACTAGATGAAAGGAGTGTTATACGAAACCTTGAACAATTGGATTAAGGAAATATCTAGAAACTAGTCAGGATTGGACGTTAGAACTAGTAAAAACTCCTGAACAATCCAAAAAGGCACATCCAGTTATGAAGGAATAGAAAAAATTTACGATAGAAATTAATATTGACCTAAACCTTCCTTGAATAGGACCGACATCTTCATGCCTGCAGGCTAAATCTATTAAAGTAATTGCCAAAAAGAAAGGCATAAACCAAATTGAAACTAAATGGAAGGAAAAGTCTCTTGATGACCAGTTTACAAAAAACGAATCAACAATGATGATGTTGATAAGCAAAACACCCATTAGTGGCTACGCAGTACAGGACTCAAACCTGAAACTAAAGGGTTTATATTGGCCGCACAGGACCAATGTCTATTCACCCGTGATGTTCAATCTGCAATACTCCAAAACGGTGCAATCCCCAATTGTCGCTTTTTTCATACCCCAGAGAAACTATTGATCATCTGGTCTCGGGATGTCCTGTGCTAACATCCACAGGATGTAAACTCAGGCATGACAGGATCGGGCAATATATCCACTGGAAAGTATTCAAAAACGATTCTTTGGGATTTCGGAGTCCCCGAAGATAGGACTTTTCAAGCAAACAGGCCTGATATTATTATCAAGACCATCAGGTGAAAACTTGCATGATGATCGATATGACTGTTTCCACGGACAAAAATGTATCCGCGAAAGAGTTTGAGAAGCTCTCAAAAGACAAAGACCTTAAAAGAGAAGTTGAACGAAAGTGGAAGGTAAAAATATCGATAGTCCTAGTAGTAGTTTGAGGCCTAGGGGTGGAAACAAGAATATCGAAAAACATGTCCAGAATCTACCTGGGAAATACTGTTAACAGAAATTTTTAAAAAATGTGCTTAATGGTACTGCCAACCTCCTAAGAAAAACTTTTTCGATATGAACGTAAATAAATACTTCTCAAAAAAGTCTTTTATGATGTATTTTTTATATATTTATTTTACTTTTTCCACAACCTTTTTATTTGTTCTTTAATTGATACTTGTATTAACTAATGTTAAAGCCAACCTTCTTACATCTTTAGGTCTCCGGAAAATCATCATCATCATCATTATGAAATAATAATTTTTGTTGCTTCCTGGTGTCTGTATTTTTCGGCAACGTGAGGTCTTTACAGGGTTTTCTTGCACAAAAGTTGGTCATACTTTCGGGAGTACAATACTGGAAATTGAAGCAATACCCAACGAGAAGTCTTGAAAAATAGTAAGATTCCATTCACATAAAATTGCTCTTTAAGCAAGGGTGCTTTCTTATGGTGGTGTGGTATGATAAGAAATCAGAACTGGGACCCGCCTTATTTGATCTCCTCCAATGAGAGCACACGTTTTAAAGACGAAGTTAACTCTGGATGTGACACCTTTGGTCATCGCAAGAGTGAGGTCAGACCTTATGCGGATAATCAATGACATTGGCTTTAAAGATACAAATTCCAATTTTTAAAGAAGAAGAATTTTTTCTGTCAAAAGGGACATGATCAGGAATAAGATGATCAGAGAGGTCATTGGAGTTAGAGAGATCTTAAGAAAGTTGTGTGGGGTCAGGTTGAGATGGTTTTGGGCATGTGGGGGGAGACAGGAAGAGTATGTTGAGCGAAGAGTTTTCCGAATAAGTGTACCCGGGTAAGCAACGGAGAGGGAGACCGAAGAGAAGAGAAAATGGTACGATTGTGTGAAGAAAGATATGAGATCAATGAAGGTTGTGCGCTACGTCGCATTAAATCGCCCCCTTTGGAGAAATGAGAATCGCTGTAGCGACCCCTGAACTGGGGGCAGCTGAAAGTAAAAGAAGTATAAGAATTGTTCAACACCACAACTGCAGCATACTTATTTCCCCTGGCAATAAGATTTCTATTGCAGTAGAACTTTCTGCTTCCATGTTATATCTAAATTTCACTAAAATTTTGTAAAATATCAACAAAATTTTTTCTGACCAAAGAAGTAGTGCTGCCATTCTTTTTCCGTTACTATGTTACTTCAATTTAATAAGAAATTCAAATAAATAAGAAACTTTCATTTTAATTTCTTAGTCCCATTTGAACTTGACATAACCGCTGACTTTCTTTTTCATTGGCCTGGCCAAAGTAAATCAAGAATAATGTTTGAGGAAAGAAGGTTAATCAATAAATCTGCTGGCAAGCTGTTGAGATTTGACTGGGGATTAACTGCGCGACAGCATTGTCTATTTTGGAACACTCTGTTTGCTCTGCAAAGGAACTAATTGGCAACACCTTCAAAAATTAAAAACAGTTAAGATTGGAACAGCTTATCAGCCCCTTGTGGTCGATTCCTTTGTTTGAACCCCAAATTTGAAGACAAAATAAGCAAATGGAGACTCAGCAGCTGCAACAAGCATTATTTGCAAAAAACAACAGCCTTTAGAAATATTAACTTTTTTTCTATGGGCACCAGAGGCCACTTGCTTCAGCACAGAGTAACTTGAAAACAATGCATTGCTAACCTTAACCACAGCAGGAAAGGTTGTTACTAGCAGTACTTCTTACTTTGTTTTGAAGCTTGATACCCACCACAATGTAGCCGTGGGAGAACTTGCAAGGCAAATTTGTGCAAGGGTTTAGGTGAAATGGGCAATGCTCAAAGGCATGTTTGGTAACATTTAACATTTTTGACCAAGGTCATTTTGATTGACTGGAGTAGTGTTTTATATTGATGTTGTTATAATGGACTGGGAGAGCAGTCTTCTACAGACCACAAGCGGACTGACGATATCAGACGAAGATGTTGAGGAATTAAAGCATGAAAGATCCATAAGGGGGTTTAAGGTATTTATTTTGTGTTCAGTTTACTACTACTTCGCCTTTTCGTAAACCTGTTCAATGATCGTCCGATGGGAATCCTATGGCAACAACTGCAGTTTTTTGTCAACTTGCCAATTTATGCAGCGATTCACATTTTAATCTTCGTTTTGTTTAGTAAGACTCGAGAACACAACGACTATTTTCCCCGAAAACTGCCAATTCATGTAGTACTGCCAAACTGTAAAATTAATAAGATTTACGTTACAGACAAACTCGCTTTGCTGACATTGCATTTGACATCTGCATTACTGTTGCCCTAATCTTTGTTTTTATGTGGTCCTATAGAAACAACCAATAATTTTACTGTGAATCTAACCGTTACTATTCCAGCTGCAAGTATCCCCGATAAGGATTCAGTGACATTAAGAAAGATATTGTGTCAGACATGGACGTAGAGGAGACCCTTTTATTTGTTAGTATATCTTTCATACTAGCAAGAAAAACATAAAAGTCGGTTTGGATTTGGTTTTGCATGTGAAACGTTGGTAAAAGTATGATAAGAGCAGAGACATCTGATAAGGTCTCTTGTTATCTTCAATCTTGGAAGAGTATGCTTTTTGATAAAACTTGTTACGAGGTATGGAGATCTTGAAAATCAGCAAATCGTTATTATTTTTGGTGCTGTGACAATCCAAAATAATATAGATATCAATTTATTTTTCTTACTTTTTTTGGTATTAGAAGAATTTCTTAATCGTAGTTTGCTGTAACAAAATTTAAAGCAAGTGAATGATAAAGTTAATTTGATTTCATTTGTTTTACCAAGGACGGAATAGCCATGAATTGCACACTGCATGCCCCACCATCTCTATATGCCCGTTTTAGATGAAGCTTTGACTTTCCCAAAATATAGTAGTGATGCGATATTTCTCCATTCCAGAGCCCAGAAGAAATTGAAAGCTTGACCGTTGATGAGAATTTGACATTGTTAGACAGAACCTTGCTGCTGTTGAGGTAAGAGATCTTAGTATTTTAAACTCCAAAGTGTTATATATATATATATATATATATATATATATATATATATATATATAAATATAAATCTTTGTGTGTTGTTGTGTTTCGTTATGTGTGTAATCTGTATATGATATATGTGATAAAGCAAGAATACCGTGGCTTACGTGATTTGCTACTATCAAAAGGAGAGGTTATCACTTTGAAACAGATGGCACAACAGGTCACAAACTGTAAGCAATAACGATGTCTTTATATCCATATCAATTTATATAACATTAATAGTTGACACAAGAATAGGCTGTTTTTAAGAGGATCCCATAAGTCATCCCCCTATGAATATCAGCAACAAGGAGAAACTAAAAGTACATATTTGCACTGTTTTTCTTGTTTAATTGGTGACCCTATCTCCTGAAACTTTTTGGGAAGACATTTCCAGTACATAAATTGCTTTTAGTTGGAAAAACTTTAGATTAATTAATTAATAATTTTAAAGGAAATTGGAAATCGGAATGTTGGCCTGTATCAAAATCCCAATGTTTTTATATAGGTGGAATGAAAACTAGTTTATATTATCTTATTCAGGTATTCCAAATTGTTTTATTGGTTAATGTGTAGGTACGATTTATCAAGGATGAATTTTGAATAAGTGGAATGGGATGCAAGTGGAAAAATTGAAAATTGAGAACTGAGTTTTTGTGGGATTTTTTCAGTGTCTAGCAACTGGTGTAATAAATAGAATCTTTCATTTTAACTTAATGATTTTTCACTTTAGCAAAAGTTGTACATTGCTACTAGCAATTGTTATGGAGTGCCAATACAGAGAAAGCTTTATTGTATTAACTGTGGATGCTACAGTGTTATTAAACTTGTAAAGCTGACAAGACTCTTTTTCTCATATAGGCTCCCAACATCTTGTACTCCATCAGAACATGAGAATTTCAATAGCTTTGCACTCTTTGTAATGCTCTTGTCATGTGTAAGAAGAAAAACATCCACTCAATCTTACAACAAAGTAATTCTTGTGAGATAATAAATTGGAATTTTTCAATGTCTGTTGTGTCTAACTTGTACCACAGCAGGAAACAGTCCTGGAGGTCATATGCCAATACTTTCATTAGAGAAAATAATGCTTTTCAAAAGATACTACTATCTTTTGAAATGGATCATTTTCTTGCAAAGACATTTGCAGATATTTCTTTTTTTCCTGGACAATACAGGAAAAGGTCCATTTGATATTTTTCCTTAAATTCATGTTGGAGAGAGTGAGTAAGTATAAAACTGTGACTAGGAATTTTACCCATGGTTAATTAAGTATTCTTTAATTCTTCAAAGGTTTTTGACAAGCACCAAATTCTGTTTTTGTTCTTAATTGCTGTACAATAGTTATTGTTTGTGTTTTTATCAGTTAAACTTTTTGGTGATAAAAGGAGAAAGTTTGATGCCCCACACACTGTATAAGCAGTTTACATCCATCTTGTGGGAGCCAGACTGAAAGCCAATTGCAATATTTTATTGTTTCTTAAAAGTTTATTCTGTGTACCCGCCAGCTGAACTTCTGATCAGAATCATTGTTTGTACTATACATGTACTTTCCACCAAATCTGCCCTTGTGAATTCAGCTTGCTGAGTTCACCATAAATGCTAATATAGACCATTTTGTAGCAATAATGTAGCAGTAATATGAAAGATGCAGTATTACAGCTACCAGTGCATCAAATCATGTTTACCAATACACTGCTTTGTATGCCTGATACAATCTTTGCCTGTGCCAACATGACAAGTTTAAGGGATTCTGCATGTCTAATGAGAAAAAGATAATGCCAGACAACATACATATGAAAAAATTATATCTATGTTGGAGTCTATTTGTAAGCTGAAAGAAGTTGATATTTAAGAATTAACATGTATAGATATTGATACTCAAGTTGTTTATTCAGTGACCTATAGTTAGGTATCTGCAATTGTTTTTAATCAAGATGATCCTAGTAGTAATAATAGCTATAGAGATGAAATAGTTGGCACAGTCAAAATATGATGATAGACAACTTGGTGGAAATGTATGATGAATGTCTTGAAGGACTAGTGAAGTCCTAATTTTTAACAGAACAAGACATAAAAGCACAGAAACATCCCACTATCTAGCACAGCGCTTTATATCATAAAGCATCAGTTTTTAGCCTGACAGTTATTTTTGAAGTTCCTCTTGAAACATTGGTGGTGTTCCTTCTCCCATAAGTTCTTCAGATGTGGCAGAATTATAATATTAATTCCAAGATTTATCATTTTATTAAGCTGTGAACATTGTATTTTAAGAAGTAAAAATGCTATTTTTACTTGAAATCTGACAATCTTTCCACATAAAATGCTATTTAAATGTTTAACTTGACAATGTCATTACTTTTTAAAATGTCATTACTAATAAAAATATACTTCCATTACAGGAAAATTTTTTTACATTTTTAGAAATTTTGCTTACATGTTGAGTATATTATATTAAAAAGAATTATTTTTGAGCAACTAATTTTTTTATTTTCTGTTTTTATTCTTAAGCACTGGACAGGAAGTTCAGAAAATTAATGCAGTTCAAAGTTTAATTAGTTTACTAAGAGAGGATAAAGATACATTCTTCTTATCTGTGGTACCAGTATTCTGTAATGCAGTGAAAAAGGGAACACAAGACTTTAATATTGCTGCATCAAAAGAGGTCTCATCTTTGGTGGAGGTTGAACTTTTGAAGAGTGATGAGATAGTTAGTTCTTTCCTGCCTTTAATACTTGAAAACTATGAGCATGCCAACCCAGGTAAAGAAAAATTTTAAAAAAATTTGTAAGCTTAGTGTGCTCTTCTTAACCCAGTTATGAATTTTAGTATTAATTTCTATACTAGGTGTATTTAAGGAACGAAATATGCCTTGTAAAAGGACTAATGGGTACAATTTTTCATTGAGTTATAAATGAATAAGCACTAATTGCATCTACAAAATATTGAACTTTATATAGTCATGCTTCCCATATATATATACATATACATACATGTGTGTGTGTAAGAGAAAGAGAGAGAGAGAGAGAGAGAGAGAGAGAGAGAGAGAGAGAGAGAGAGAGAGAGAGAGAGAGAATCTTCAACCATAACTTTTTTATCCTGAAACATCTTTAGTTTCAGTTTTTGCTTTATTACATGGTAATGTTAGCAGCATTCCAAGTGATTTTGATATAGTAGTGGTATCATGCTAAATCATTAGCTTACTATGTTACAAGTTTCATTTTAAGCTTCCTTATTGCCTTGGAAGGTCAATATTCATTTTGATTTCTTTGTTAAAGTGGCAGAGTACATAATTAACAAATATAAAAGTTATTGTCCAGGTTGAGATTGATGTTACTTTACAACATTGTGTGTATTAAGATGGTAGAGTGGCTCACCAGTCTACATTTTAAGCAAGCCGAGTTAGGATGCAAGGAAATTTGTGAGAAATTTTTACAATACTTGCTCTTGGAATTAAACATGAGGATACTTCTGTGTGAATTTTGAATTGTATTGACTCCGTCTGAACCATTAAATCCTGTGTGGCTATATGCCATCATGAATAGTTAATACAATTTATATTCAGCTATGTCAAGATGGGGTTCTTACAGGCTTTTTTATTGTTTTGAATACTGGCAGCTTATGTAAATAAAATATTCTCATTTTTAAAGGAAGTTCCTAAGCTTAAGGCACTCAAATTAACTTCCATAGCAAAAATCCTTGTGATGGTATCAATGGACTCACTTTCTTATCTTGCAAAGTGCACATACAAAAATGTATGTTAATCAAAATATAAACTTTGTATGGGTCAGATACACAACATGATTTTTTGAAGATTAATACCAAAAAAATGAAATGCTGCAGCTTTAAACACCACTGTTTAAAATACTTTTTCCCCTTTTTGTTCAAGCTATTTATAGGCTTGGCTAAATGCCCCCACCTGCATTAATACCCTGAACAAACACTAGCATAAAAAAGGTAATACATAGGTCTTCCTCTAAATCAAACTGGATACCTGCCCATTTTTTGAATTATTCAGTTGCCCTTTGATCTGCCAAATCCTTAGTCTGTTGTAATAATAGGGCAGGTGGCTGTAAACATGAAAAAAATCAGATAGCTGTCCTTTCTGTCCCAAAATATGAGTACCCTGGCATGTCATCTACATTTTGAATATTAAAAAACACTAGAAATACATATATGATGATATATCATTAATGCCTAAAACTGATATACCTATGTTCAAAGGCAAAAAATCTACTATTACTACTGACAACACTAGTTAGGTTTATGTTTTAGTTTATGTCTTGCAAATTTCATTTCTGAAATAATTCACATTTGTACTAGAAATCACTGATTTTTTATTGATGTTGGATGTACTCACTTATATTTTTATTAAGGTAATATATATGACTCTCTGAAATGGGGAAATTATCATGGCCTAAAGCTCACAGAATATGTATTCAAGGTTGTTGAGTGATTTATTGAAAGATTTTTTCATGACATCATTGCAATTGATGAAATACAACTTGGTTTTGTTCCTAGGCAAGGCACCACTGATGCCATTTTTATCATCAGACAGCTGCAGGAAAAATACCTTGCCTTTGAGAAGGCCTTCAACCAAGTCCCACACAAAGTAATTTAGTGGGCAATGCTTGTAGTTGGAATACCAGAATGGATCATCTCTGTTATCCAAGCCATGTACAGTGGTGGAAAGGTGGGCATTCATCAAAGCTCCTGTATGAACTCCTGTATGCTGATGACCTAGTCATCATTGTTGAAATAATTAAGGGACTCATCGCAGAACTGAAATTGTGGAAAAGGAAATTGGAAGAGAAGGGTATGCGTGTTAACATGGGTAAGACAAAGGTCATGTTTAGTGGCAAGGACCTGAATTTCCACCAGGATTCCAGTGAGAATCCCTGTTGTGTCTGTAGGAAGAATGTGGGGTAAACTCAATATGTGGTTGTTGTAGTCTGTGGGTCCACAAAAAATGCAGAAATATTTGAGGATGGTTACTTGAAGACCCTAATTTTTCGTTGCTTGCATTGCCTTGGCTCAGCACAACCCATTTAGGGGAGACCCTGTGTGGAAGTGAAAATTTATGATGATAAACTTGAAGTGGTTGAGTAATTTTCCTATCTCAGAGACAGCATTTGCCCAGGAGGAGCATGTAAGTGCTGTACTATATAGAGGTGCAGAGTAAAATAGGGAAAGTTCTGTGAATTATTGCCCTTATTGACCAACAAAGGTATCTCATTGTGGAACCATGGAGTCATGTTCCAAAGTTGTATCTGCAGTGCAATGCTACATGCAAGTGAGTGCTGGCCACTGAAAGCTGAAGATACACAGCAGCTGATCAGGAATGAATGAGCAATGCTTCAGTGGATCTGCAACATAAAGGTGACAGAACAAGCCAGCATTGCAACACTCTACTCTAGGGTCCACATACTACCCCGTCATGTGACTCTTTGTGAAAAACGCTTCCATTGCTGGAACTGAAAGTGATTGTATGTCAGGCAGGTGAAGATTGAAAAAACTGGGAGGCCACAATAGAGCAAGGTGTAAAGGCCTGGAACCTCAACAAACCTGACACTGGTCTCTGAACCAAACGGTGAAAAGACCTGTGAGCAGCCATCAAAAGGCATACCTGTGAAAGCCACAGATACATGTCAACTGGATAGTGAGTGTGTGATATACATACATGTAAACATACATACATGTAAACATACATACATACATACATACACACATACATACATATCTACTTTTAAGTATATGGGTATTTATTGGTGGACTTTCAATGTTGGTAACTCAATCAGGATTTCCCAAAAGCCAAATTGTATGCTGTAACTTTTTGAGTTGATAGATTGCTATTTAGAGTGCATTTTATTATATGTAGCTACAATTGTGCAGTTTTTTCTTGTCTGTTACCATCAGGAGAACTTTGTTGGACTTTATTTTCTTGAGATTCTTAATGCAAGAGCCTTAAGAAAATAAAGACTGATCAGTGAAAACTGAGTATATGTAACAATTGGTCAGAATTTATTAATTGCTATAATCAGTGAATGGAAAAGTATAAAATATTTGTTAGAGCCTATTCAAATCTAATGGTATGTTTGGAAAATAAATCCCCATTATTGGGCTCAATAAGCTGCTGCATAGTGGAACTGGAAACTCATAAGCCTGTTGCTCAGTAGGATCCTGGGACTGTAACCTTGATACGAATGCACCAAATAGATTGTCAACATGATTGAAAAGTGTAATCACTAAAAATTTTGTGGACAATTTAGCCTCCTTTATATTTCGAAAATGCAATGGAAAACTCCAAGCATCCACTCATGTTTTTTTTCTGTGGTCTACTAGTATTGTCATTATAATGCATAGCTGCCTACAGTACTCTACTCTTCATTTGAAGGAATGAACAATGGCACATCTTTGAAGAGAACTGATGAGGCGAACTATGGTATCCCACAGCTGGTGAAGTTTGGCTTAACATAGAACTGTTTGCTGTGGCCTTGACAAGAGTCTTGTTAAGCATTGCTCTCCCTAGTGCATCACAAACCTCAGTGTCAGGGGTAAACCATATTGTATCACCTGTAGTTGCTGCTGATAGTGGCTGGTGTGAAGACATTGTTATGCTACATTTTGGAGGAAATGTTTGATTTTTTCCAACTCACTGCAGCTATCTTCATCGCTTGTGTAATCACCATTTCCCTCATTAAGTTTATAATCACTGTCTGCATCATCAGAACAATCACTATTATCATAATCACTTGTAGCATCATCAGTCTCTGCAATTTGCACTTTCTTTGGATTCATATTTGCATTTTTTGTTATTTTTAGAAGGCAGTAATAACACAGCATCTAAAGATGTCTGCAAACCAACTGTTTTATGGTGTGGCTTGTGGATTTCCTTACTAAACTTCTATGTTTGGGCTGACTTACAATCTAATGTTGCTCTCAACTCTTCAGATTGGGTAGCTTTTGATACCATGCTACCATTTGCTGTATTTGTTACTTCATCTTCTTTATCTTGTTACTCCATCCTGAAAACTTGATTCATTCATTCATTTAAATGCTTCCTACTGTAGACAGTCTTGTTCACTCGTAGTAAAGTCAGGTCTTGCTAGTAGCAGTTGTCAAGTGAATAGTAGAAACTGCAGTTTCTCTGTTTAGTAGAAGTCTGAATGTAAAAACAGCTAATTAGCAAATATTTACCACATATTTCAGTAAATATTTGCTCAGTTAAGGTCATTTATAAAGGTTATAAGCAAGCAAATTCAATTTTCTTATGGTGTACATTATGACAATACATAGGTTTTTCAAGTCTAATTTTTGCTAAAAACAGATAAAGAAAAATGCTGCATTATCTACAAGATTACACAAATAAAAGTGGTGTAATTCTTCCCCATTCATTACAACATTTCTTTAACTATTTTGGGATATTTTGAGCTTTCAAAACTATGAGTGAGGATAATGTTATTTCTGAGAATTTAGGACAATATTGCAAGAACCTATATGAATTTTTGAGATCAACAAAGATTAGTTTAATGACAAAGGAAAGCTCAGAAATTCAACAACAAAATATAATGCAATTTTACAGGGTTAAAATAACCAACAAAGCCAAACTTAAAAAATTACTAACATACATATGAATATGGGAATATGGTGCTTTAAGTCTGTATCGAGAAACTAATCTGTCTTTGACCTTGTCCTCGAATGATTAGCCTAGGATTCATCTAAATATCAAGTTTGAGATCAGCAAATTGTATTAGATGAATGAAAGTAAAGGGGACCACAGTAATTTGAAGTTTCAAAATACCCTTTAAAATGAAGTGCTAAAATTTGTGACACTTGCAATTTACAGAGCCAAAACTGAGAGAAGACAACTACCAACAAAACTTGAAACTGAGCTTATGTATCAATGCTCTGAACAATTACAATTATAAAATGCGGAACAAATTTCAATACATGACACCTGCAGTATAGTTTGATGAGTTGCTGCTTGATTAACTGTCAAACAAGAAGATGTGCAACAGATGTTTGTGGCAGCCAGCAACAGAGCATTGCTTCCACTTAGAACTTCTTCTTCTTCTTTGACTTTTGGCTGCTCCCATTAGGAGTTGCCACAGCGGATCAGTTTTCTCCATTTTATATGGTCTTTTGGATCCTTCCTCTGTACTCCTGCAGCTCTCATGTCCTCTGCTATCACATCGATGTATCTCCACTTTGGTCTTCCTAGCTTCCTTGTCACATGTTCAAACCAGCTAAGCCTTGCACCGCTTTGCTTGCCCCTCAATCTCCTAATATGAGCCATACCCCTTATGTATTCGTTTCAGATCCTGTCCTGCCACATAACTATCAGAACAACCTGAGTTCTGCAATTTCTGGCGCATTTTGTTGCTTTTTGGTTGTTTCCACTGTCCCAAGCCCAACAGTAATGCTGATCTTACTGTTTTCTTCTAAACTTTTCCCATTACTTCAACGGATAGTCTTCAGTCGCACAGTGCTCCTGTTACTTTTTCATTCCATTCAGGCTGCACTCACTTTTTCACCTCCCTGGATCCTAGGATCCTGGATCCTAGGTATTTGAAGTCTTCAACCCTATTTACTTCCATTCGTTGCATTCGAATTTCATCTTCCTCTCTTCCGTTCAAGACCAGGTATTCCGTTTTTTCTCTGCCTTCTTTCATTTCTCTCTTCTCCAGGGCGTCATCCCATTTTCGTAGTTCTTCCTCTGAACCATTTCTTGCCTCAGTGCAGCACAATGTCATCCGCAAACAACTTGCTCCATGATGCCTCTTTTCTTTTCTCCTCTGCCAACATGTTCATGACTATGGCAAACGAAAAGGGCCTTAAAGCTGACCTTTGGTGCAGTCCCAGCTTGATTTCGAACCTTTTAGTCAATCCTGCTTTTCGTCCGACCTTGATTTCGAACCGTTCACTCAATCCTGCATCATTTAACACGGCGGTCATGCTACCCTTAAACATATCTTTTCCCAAGTTCACATACTTCCCTGTTTCTCCTCATTTCCCCGTGCAGTGCCAGAGTTCTTCTCTTGGTATGCCTTCTCCAGGTCAATAAACACACAATGTAGTTCTTTCTGCCCTTCCCAGCACTTCTCCATTGACACACTACCCACTACCTGATGCCCCGAGGTGCTCCATCCGACCTTAATCCTGGATGACAAGCTGGCCAGACAGCCTGACAAATGATGGGAACATTGGTGGACAGGACTGGCATCTCAGTCTAAAATAGTGATTGTTGAAGAAGAAGGTTACCATGCATTAAACACATAGTGATATGCCACCACAGATTAGGTATATAGCAGATAGACAGTAACCCTAAATTCAGTTGTTAAATTGTAGCAGAGCCAACAAAATGAAAATGTTCTTGTTTTTGCTTTTGAAATGAGGGGATTGTGAACTTCCTTATTGAAATGGCTGATGATACATGAAAAACTGTCCGGAATGGTACCAATTACGCATGATGCAAAAATTGTCAATTTGGTGGAAAATTTGAATTCAGTGGCTTATTTTTGATTTGTTTCATCACTATGGTGAATGAACTATGCATTGAAAAAGCAAAACAGGTTCCACATCATGCAAGGGCATGCTAGTGAAGAAGGAGAGAAAGAGACAAGCGAAAAATACATAAGCATGAATCACCATGGAGATTTTAACACTTATATGAGGTTTTATCTAAATTCTCTTTAATAAAATTTGCCATCCTTGGACACTTTGATATATCATAATATGTATATGCACGTGTTTCATCATAAGATATTCTTTTCTTTAAATAATTCAAAAACGTGTTTAATTCCAAAGAAATGTTTAAAGCAAAATAAATAAAACTCAATCAGAAGTTACACCAGGATGATTGGAAACTGGTATAAAATTTAAAGTTCTCTCTTAATTTTTGTAATATATTGTATATGTTATTTATTTATATAAATTCCCATCGTCGCGCTGTCAAGAAAGACCAAGAGGTAGCTTGTGTTGGCCCATGACAACCCCTAGACTAGCAGAAGGAAGGAACTGCCTCACTTCGCCTTTGTTAGATTCATTGCCCTAACATGTTCTTTTGGAAAATATGTTCTTGTGCATGTATATTGTTTTGAGAAAAACAAGAACCCCATTCGTAGTTTTTCAGTCAAAAAAGTTTTAGAAAGATTCAGCATGAAATCAACATGTTTTAATAATGAAAGCTACTGTCAGTTTTACTACTGTAAAAATTTTCTTTACAAACAAGTAAAACTTTTTATGAAAGCTTATAAAGTGAGAAGATATTCAGACGACTAATTTTCCTTAGTCCAGTAGCCTGGGTAATTCCACAATAGATTCTATTATATTTCCTAAACCCAATTCAATCATAGCCTTGCACATATAGTAAATCCACAACTTTACTTTTGAAATGATGAGCTTCCTTCAGTTTTATTGCAGTATATTATTTGTGAAACTTATCGGACTAGAAAAGGGACAGTTGACCTAATTCTTACCTCATGCATAAAACTCAATGAATTATTCTTTCAAATGTGTTATTTTAGTACATATTTGTTCATGCTGCCTGGTTGCTAAATCTGCATTTATAAATATTCACATTTTGATATACAAACACAAAATTTTATCCTTTCTAAGATATGGGCAAGGCAAATTCAATTTAACTCCACTAGGCCGTTCCATCATATCCTTACCAATATTTATGTTTAATTAAAATTATTAAAATATGGGACAAATCTCCCTTCAGTTATGTTAGTAAAGATAACACTTTATCGGGAGGGGGGAATTAAATAATCAAATTCACATGATCCAGTATCATTTGCTTTAGAAACAGATATGTGCTAGTGTTATTGTTAATGTCATTGTCAATAAGAATCATGGATCTATCATACTTGTGGTGTTTAAATGTTTTTCACAACAAATATCCTATCAAATGTGAAATAGCTTTCCTTTTAAGAAACCTTTCATATTTCCTCCATTAAAATTCAGTTGAAATGAATTTTAATCGATGACTTTATGTCTTGTCATCAGTCTCAGGTATATGACTGTCTTCTTTACTATGTGCCAGTCTTGTCAGGGTTTTGTTGTCATCAACATCACAACTTTTTGTTCAAACACTGAGAAGGTTGGTATAAAGAAGGTTTCTGGATGCGCTTTTAAATTGGATTGGGATTGGGTTGTCATAATTCCCACCCTGTTGCCTGATAGTACCAAAAAAAGTTTCAAATGACTCCTGCTTTAGCTGTCAAGTAACAAGAAAGAAGATTGTCTCATCTGTTTGCAATTTGTTTCACAGGAAAAGGTTTGATGTCGGCATGGAACTTGTTCTGAGAGCACCAGGATTAGAATTTTCACTTTTATGGATTTATAGCATTGAATCCCCAATCTGATTTCTTGTACATGGCGTGATTGCAGAGTAAATAGTCAACTATATAGTTTTGGGTAAAAATTACGGGACTTGCAGTAGTCAAATGCAATAGTCAAACGATCTTAGCAAAACTATTCTATGCTTTATTAATGGCATAATCAGGAAGAGTCTGAAATGAGACATAGGTATTAAGAGTTCTATAGTTGTAGTCAGGCCCAGTTGTTGTGGTGACATTTGTGTGTGGTGCGGGTTTTCTTGCATTACAAAGCCTGAGAAACCACCACCACCACAACAACAGCTCTGTGACTAAAAACCTGGGTGGCAAATTTTACTTTCATTTTACAGAAACCATGAGCTTTCTGGTGCTTTTTGGAGCAATTCTGATGGTCTGCTTTTCATCTTGTATAGAGAAATCAAAGATGTGTTTCCAAATAGCCACCTTATTAGCAGATTCATAATGAGACTTCGTTAAATTATAATGGACAGATTTCAAGTGATGGGGAGGGTGGATTGCAATTATCAGTTTGTCATTGACAGTGAAATATAGCCTGTCCCCAGTTACACCCATCACTATGTAAAATTTCAAAAACCAGAGCCTCGGTCACAATCAAAAGCACCACATCATCCAATGCCATTAATTCCAGATGAAGAAAAGTTTCCACAACGACATCTTTCATTTTGTGGTAGCACATAAACCATTTACAATATAACAAGCAGTAATCTGCTTCCAACTATGAACAAGACCACTTGCCATCAGTACCAAAGCAGAAAATGTATTTTTGATAAAATTATTAGCATTGCCGTAACCTGCTGAACAAACAACTATATCTTTAGGCAGTTCATAATACGAATGCTTTTTAAGAGGCATCTCATCAGCTAACAAAATACAAATCTCTTTATCAGAACGCATCTATTTAACGCACTCATTAATAGAGTAAAGAGATTACATTATGCCACCATCCGAAGCAAATTTACTCACCATGTTTATAATAGTTCTCACATGTTAGTCTGAATTGTTTTTGCTAAATGTCTTTATGCTTTTCCATCAACATGTTACAAAAAAGACAACAAGCATTAACATCGGATTAGGAGGAATTATTTTGTTTTTTAATAAATTCAAGAAAATTATTTAAAGTCAGGCCGTTTAATAATTCAGTAGCTTTTCTGGCATTTTCTTTTTCCTTTTTGCTTTCACATTTTTTTGGGGGGAGGGGGGACTTTACTTAAGACCAGTCAGTCTGAATATGAATCTGGCAATGGCATCTCTTCCTTTTTAAGATCTTCTTTAAATACCTCTTGCGAGGAGTTTTAATACTAATAGAATCAGGGGTCTGACATGCTTCAGGTATGATGTAATTTACTTCTGTTGTTTCACAAATTTTAATCAGGGCATCAGCAATACCTAAAAGTAAGGAGAATAATATTTTTGTGATTTAAAAGTTAAATGTTCATAAAAATGAAATCTCTTAAATATAAATCTTAATCAGAAATCTTTATACTTTTGCACAATTTGTATTTTTTTTCTTGTGTTCAGAGGATTAAATGCGATCAGTTTTATCTGTTATATAGTTTACCCTGTCACAGTAATGATTTTCTGGTTTGGTATCGTACCTTGACAGTTGCCTAAAAATGTTATACTACGGCGACAAATAGACTTTCTTCTCTCCCCATTGATAACGTGTTGGTAATATTTTCTTAATATCCCTGACGTTCCAAGTATTATAGCCTTCTGTATTATGTGTGTTATATTTAATAAACAAAACTTTATACCGGTAAAAAATGTCGGAAATATTTGAAGTACAATTCTATGGTCTTCTGTTGTATTATAAACCCTTGTTTTTGAATTGCATCAGTTTAATTAACATGTGGCCATGACAGTCCTAGCCAATGACTTGACACCGGTCAACTGACACTTTTTTCACACTTTTGAATCATATTTATGTTAACAGCTATATATAGATTTTAAATGTATAATTTGGGAGGTCCTACTTTATACCATAATGATTAATATGTTGTGTTTTTAGGTAATGTGGTACTGTAATACTATTAGTAGATAAATTCTTAACATTTTTTAACATAGACTTAACATAGAATTCTTAACATAGATCTTTAAAACGAGATCTTTAAAACAAACAAAATTGATACGTCATTTATTATTTATTTACTAACATCTAGATATTTAAATGGAACATATTGTCATGACTTTGCTTGATTTATATGGATGTAATTAGGGAAAATTGGACAACCTTTTCTCCCAAATGGGGCGGATTTTCTTTGCTTCCAGAGTCAAATAACGTACTTTTCAGTACATAATAAAATTCTAGTTATTTTATTTTTATTCCTCTTAAAGTGCTTGTTAAAACAAGTAATTCCTTACCATATCTATTTCTGCATAGTAACCAAAGGCAGGAAATTACAATTGACTGACCGGTTATTGTGTCTTGGTTACAATACAGTATATTAAGTGCGACACACAAAAAGACACTGGGAGCAGTGTTTTTGGCCATCCTTGTATTACACTATATAACATTTGTAATTTAGTATACGTATGTGTCATAATAGACTTCTACTTACTGTAAGTATGAGCATTCAAATCTGATAAAGTTGTTCACACTCTTTCGTATTGGTTTCTAAAAAGGTCTTGTGTAAGTTATTTGCTTCATTTATGTCTAATTTAAAGTCAAAGTTATAGACATAAAAGAGACTATGAAAGTCTTCTGTTAGATTCTAAGAAGTATATAGTCACAGCTTGTGTCATATGTGGGATTCGAGATCCAGAATTGATACTAATATTTCTGGATCAACAAATTTAGCCAACTGTGTAAAAGACGAGAAAGCAATATGTTATTAAAATTGTTTTAGCTGTCTCCAAAGCAGATAGATGTCACACAGTTTACAAACAAGAAATGGTCACGGCTTACTTGGTTTATTTCTAAAAGGTAAACGGCGTTTCACAGCAACATTCGGTGATAGATTTGGTACATAAAAAAGATTTGGCTTTGCGGTTTTTAGCAAACGGGGTCTGGAATTTCTGACCTTGGGAAGAATATCCGCATCGAATTGTTTGGAGCAGATGTTTTTCTCGAATTAAACTACTGTGTTCTTTTCATCAGGTCCTTCCTCCGACAACTTTGCAATAGTTCTTTGCTGCTTAAATATTTTTTTTAAAAGAATATTACTCTTCTACTACAATAAAAGTAATATAAACAAATGGTTGTAAAACGGAGTTTAAAAAATGCAATAAATTTGTTATAAAGTAGCCCACTTCTTACAGTACACAATATGATGAAAATGGATGAAAAGAGAGTTCAAAATTTGAAATTCTTCTGGTTTTGCAATTAAAAGCAGAACAGTAACTTTCCTTTTTATATTTTTGCACCAAATTTTTCGACTTGTGTAGATTTAAAAAATGGTAAATGCAAGCTCTGTGGCTATTTCACTGCCATCCTTTGCATAGACAATTAGTTTAGGTTGCCTAATGCTTCCATTGACTCTTAGAACTGAGTAGTGCTACCGTTTTTTGAATACTGTTATCCTTTTGCTATATTCTTTTTTCTGTAGTGCCACGCTAAAGGTCCCTACAAGAAATATTAGGTGACTTTTCACCTGAATGATAATTAGACATACTATGTCAAGAGAACAAGATACGGAGTTTAGACACAAACCCTCGGAACTTTGCAACATTATACAAGCATTTGATTGTCGTGCAATGAATTAAATATTGCTGTCCGAAAAAATAACACCTCTTCAAATACATATGACTGATGGGGAACAATTTGATGTTTGATGAGAACTAGACAGTGGCCAGAATGAAACACTCATATACTCAGATGATAAAAAGTGCAAAGCCATGCTTTTGAACTGTTAATCTATTCTTTCTTCAGCTTGATACTACTATGGTTTGCCTAGATATGCATAACAGCTCAAGTAAAAGCTGTATTTCGGATGCATATTGTGAGGGCCAGCACAGTATAAACCATGTTTTCACTGTATTTTTAGATGCAGACCAAGACCATGGCCCTGGTCTTAAAAAATATACTTTTATATATAAAATATATATTTTAAGCAAGATCTTTTATACCTTGAACACAGGAAATAACAACCATTAACACCCAACATATATATTAGCTTTTACAAAAATAGATTTGTATCATAAATAAGAAAAGGTCACATTCAAGAATTAGTTTTGATTTGAGTAGAGAAATTATATTTTCCAAAATGATGCATACTCTTGTTCAGGTGTGTTGTCATTCTGATTCTAAGTAGTTGTTTGAATTTTGTGTTCTAATTTAAGAAAAGTTGCCTTTAACCACAGAAGGAATTAACACCAGCATGCTTCTTTTTTTTTTTGCTTTAGTGATTGCAAGATCATGGCAGGAAACCTTGCTTATTACGATACCTTTCCTTCCTTCAGAAGTTATAAATGAGAAGGTATTCATAGATATTTCATATTTCTCATCACTTTAACTTGTTCATTGACTTTAATCTATTTTTAGTGATATAACACATTTTATACAAGTTATCATGGTAACATGGTAACATACTGAAAGAAAAAGTTATTTGTAAATTGTATGTCTTACTAAGTTTCAAAATCTCTCTCTCTACCAACGTGGTTAATATTGCCTCCACGTTACTTCACCTTACCCCATCTTACAGCAATGTTGGTGTTAGTTGTCTATAAATGCACACATTCAAGACCAATAATTCTTCCATCAAACCAAAACAAAAAAATCCCTTTCTCCTTTCTCTCTCTCTCTCTCTCTCTCTCTCTCTCTCTCTCTCTCTCTCACTCTCCCCCTCACTC
>RDPX01000095.1:1910588-1957741 GCA_003991215.1 Morbakka virulenta | reverse complement strand
CTCTCTCTCTCTCTCTCTCTCTCTCTCTCTCTCTCTCTCTCTCTCTCTCTCTCTCTCACACACACACACACACTCACACACAGAGACACACACAACATGTTTTTTTTCGTGAGAGGGCTGCGAATTCATATTCTCACATCGTAGTTATTTTGTGCTAAGTAGTTAACAATACTACTACTGCTTTTGGGGAAAACTGAATTGTTAGAGACAACTTTTGTTTATTTGTTATTTGACCTTTAATATTTTTTCACTCGTTTTTTCTCCTACATCTGTAGATATTAACTTTAGCAAAATCAATTGGCCAGTTAACGCAACGGGTTCATTTACGTTTAGCATGCTGTCGATTACTAGGGAAATTAGCAATTAATTTGGATAGTTTACAGTAAGTAAATACCTTATTTTGTTCAGGAGTTTAATGTTTTTTGTGCGAGAAGCGTGCAACTTTACCACATATTGCGCCAAGTATGCCAGACATGCCCCAAAATCGTAAAGTTCGAGCTTGATGTTAATTCGGAAGCGAATATCGTATATTTAGAATATATTTTTGGGATCATACTCTAAAACTGCTGATAAGATAGTAATGGCCTTGAAATTGTCATCACTCTGATGGAATCAGAATATTATGATGAAGAAATAGAAAGGAAATAATTCTGGGGAAGGAAAAAGCTATAAAAAAACTAACAAAGAAAAGGCAGTAATTATTATTAGGTGGATTATAGCCGTGTTGTTGTTGTTGTTGTTGTTGTTGTCTAAGCTGCTGGAAGCAGATTGGAAGACCACCCCAGTGAGGTCGATCCGGTCTCACGAAATGGGAAACAAACCTCCCTTCACCGCCAAACAAATGAAAATCTATAGCCCACAGCAACGGCCTCCCAGTATGCATCTGTGACCAAGTGAGTAGGTTGCACCGGGAATATCTTTCCCAACTACAGGGGCGTCGAAGACGCACATTTCCTAGTTGATTTTTCATTGGTAAGATAGAGCCAACAGTTGTTATCCTACCACACTGAAAGCAACATCAGCCAGGACGATACTGAAAAGCAACAGCAACCCACAAGCAAGGCAGATCGATTTGGAAAGAAACCAGAAACAATAAACTTTCACTTACCACCGGAACCCGCACAAGTTCCAAAAAAATTCTCCAAATCGACGACGAGATCGATTTCTTGCATGGTACGGAAGAACAGCTTGAATCGAAGGCTATTGGTTACCAACCAGTCGGGAAAACTTGGCTAGTCAGCATCCAGGCGTCACCACGTGGAGGTTGCCTTATTGGACGCCCTTATAGCTGTGTATACTGTTAGGGTGTAGCAGTTATTAATGGCGGCTTAATAAAGCAAGATCCTTTTCGCCAGGTTTTGGCTTTACCTTTTTGAATCCAAGGCCTTTGTCTAAGAATGTGACACGCCACCTGTATTGTGCTTCAATGTATCAATTTCAAGATTTTGAACAAACAGTGATGGGAGTTCTCGTGGCATTCTCATGTAATTTTCATCCCGCGTTAGTCGAGAAGTACATCCTCAGGCATTAAAATTCATTTCTGTTTTATGCAGCAATCATGCTTACATAAAATTCTTGGAAATCAAAGTACGAATCAGATTTACAAGTAACCCCATTCCGTCTCTCGGTAATGTTAAAGGTGGAAACAGTTTGATTGTTCACCAATTCTTGGTCTTGGGGAGCTGCTAACTGCATAAAGCAGGCTATTTGGGATCCTGTAAATATAGGTTTTACATGACGATTTTATTAGCTACGGGGCAGGAATTCAAAACAGGGTAGCTTAGGAATGGTCTGGAGAAACCATTGCCCCTACTGGAGCACTCGAATAAGTATGTATAACTTGTGTGTGGAAGTTAAAAATGATTGGCATGCGTGGTCAAAAAAAATTCCATGCTGGTGGAAATCCATTTTTTTAATTGAGAAATGAAAGACAAACTAAGACAAAATATATTTTCATTAAACAGCGTGAATATTGTCGACGTTAAAGTGAACTTAGGGTTCCGCTAGGTTTTTTTCTCCCATATGTTTATGTAGGGTTACAACGCAGTTAAAGATTAATTTTTGTTTGGTTGCTCCTGTTAACAAGAATATCGTAAGCATAGTAAAAACTTATTTAATTTGTACAGAGAATTTCTTTATAAAGTGGAATTTTAAATGCTACTTTAGTGATAACTTTTATCATAAACAAGCTAACAGACGTCTTTTATTCCTTTAAGGCTGTAGTGCTTACTTTTCAAAATGCCTATTGTGAACACGAAGGAAGTCATTTGAAGTAATGCTAACTATTATTGTAGAACTTTACATTGCTCGCCAAGATTTCCATGCTTCTCTTTTATCCAAGAACCAATAGACTGTTGAATTCTCTTCCGGCCCACTGCCTTTGTCATGGATTTTTTTAATCAGCAACTTGAACTCCTTCAAATCCTATAGCAGTGTGCTTGTTTTACATATTATTTCATTTTTCTTTTAGATATTTTTGGCCTGCCTTGTTTGTAACTTATTTATTACTGATTATTGTTGTCTTTTTGGAATGAATAAAGCATTAGAGATGGACATAAATAAATATATAATTGCAATTTTTAAAAATAACTCCATTAAAAACCAAACAATATTAATTACTGGAATTTGTACTGTGCTTGTATAAGTGCCAAGCAAATTCATCGGAAAGCAAAATTTCATTCCTGTTTGAATATTTCTTTGAGCAAAACGGCACAACTTACAATTGGAATATTTGTTTTCCCTTCGTTGTTACGCACTTCTATTTATTTTTAACTTTTCCAATATTTTTATTACGTCCGTTTTGAGGGACACACTGCTTTTAATTTATTGCTATACCTGAAGAAATGTCTCATGAAAAAATGGTTAAAATTAAGTAAGCTGGTAGGTGCAAATTGCAATCATGAGGTATTTTTTGAATTCCAAAGAAATCATTTGCCCACAATGTGATTTTATTGTGAAGGATATATCATTGAGGCTGAGCTAAAGTCTTGCACGTTAGATGATGCACTTTTAATTAATTTGATTGAAAAGAAATGTAGGTTTTAAAAAACCTTCACCTGGTTGTAATTTGTATGGCTAAATTTTGTTGATGAAAGAAAGATCATCTCTTGCTACATGTAACTTGTCACCTGTCGCTTACCTCGCTGCCCATTTCTTTGACAGTGATCAATCCACTGTAACAGTGTCAGTTTTCGTCGATTTTGGTTCTTCAGCTGGCTTGTTTTACTTTATCTACAAACTCCAACTTGTTTATTGTGGTTGATTTCCATAGCTGATTAGTGTATTAATAGTTAAGTAACCCATTTCCAACTAACCTCCACTGCCCAAGTTTGAGGCCCCAATATTTGTATCAACGCAAAATTGCAAAGTGATGCCGTCGATTTGTTTTTTATTTGAAATTGTTACCTAATTGTAAATACAAAGCGATTATTATTTTCTGTTTATAGGGTCAAGAAAGAATTAATGACTCTTGTACAGACTTTATGTCAAGATATTGAATTTGAAGTTCGAGCCAGTATGTGTAAACAACTTAGTGATGTCGCAAGAGGCGTTGGGTAAGGAACTGTAAATTATTATTCTTTTATGACCTTCTCTTCTATGTTTTTTACCATACAGTAATTTCGTAAATGCTTCTAGTTTTAGCTGTCATTCCGAACAGTAATTTCTAAGCAATATATATATATATATATATATGTTATTTCTTCCGATCCTCGGTACAAACAGAATACCATATTTCACTCAATGTGACCAACGTTGATAATTAATAATACCATATTATCCTGTAATGTTCTTAAATTGCCCTTCCATTACTGTCTTTTCCGGGTTGTTCCTTGGCCACAATGTGTTGTAAAATGGTGTTCAGCTTTTCTGTATAGTTTTTTCCCTCCGTTATTTTGTCCTTTACTTAAGAAAGGCCTTGTTCGTCCAAACGTCGTTTACTTTACTTGTAATGAAGATCGTATGATATTCAATGGGGTAATTTTTATTGTACATTTTTTGCTATGGCTAAATAGCAAGCAGTTTTAATATGTGCCTAGCCTTGAGTAAACTCAAATTTTTCATATTGGCAGCATGATGAAGTAATGAGGTGCCGAAATGTATCTTCCAATCATTTTCCGATGGTGACTGATATGGTTCGGTCATTATTAGCATACGTGACATACTTAAGAGGGCTACGATAGTGCGTAATCATATATACCTGTACTTATATTAGCACCAATACTTCATGATTGTCTTTTTATTACCCTCCACGGATAAATAATGTGACATATTATCAAAGTGCCTTGTGCAGTATTTCGAAATTAGAATACTTTGTTTGTTAAAAGTGCTTTTTTCATCATAGTTATACTGTTTTGGTGCTTTTGTTCAGGGTGTTGTTGAGGTTGTCAGGCACCTCATTTATAGCCACAGTTCTCTTTTTGGGCTTCATTTTCACCGTTTTAAAGAAGAAACTGAAGTTTGATATAGCTTTGTTATTCACATATTACATCTCTTGGCTCTTTATATCTTAATTTACCATAAATGGTTATCGTAAATAAATTATATCACTTAGTTTAATACCATAGCAATGTGAATATTCAGCATTTGACCCCTTACGTTTTCAATGTTCATGGTGCTTTTGAGCTTTGTTGATATTACTTTACTAAAGCCAGTGTGAGATTTGTTTTCAATTTTTGCTGGTATAGTGGCTCATTGACAGTTGTTTAAATGAACAGGCCCTAAAATTTACAGGGCTTTGTTATTAGTAAATTGAACAAATTTAATAACATCACTGATTTGACTGCATATTCTCCAAATAGTTCTTGTTTCACTCTTAGATACAATAAATTAAGATTTTGAACCTTCAAATAATATTTCTTGAAGTTCTTCCATATGAGAACTAAATCAACAGAATTTACCCATTACTTTTGTTTGCTAAACTGCCAAGCGTAGTCAAAACTAATAGTAATGTGGACAATTTTTCACCCTGCCAGATCCTAAACATTCAAAACCTTTTAGACATTTAGAATCCGTCAAGAAGATCGAGATCCATTTTATGTATAGCCTGTTTAATTTTAATCAACCATTTTAAGTCGCATTGATAGTGACTCCTTTAAGTGTGCCTTCCGTTCTTTTCAAAAAGTGAAGTGAGCAGGAGCTTCCTTTCTATTGCTTCCATTTAACTTGCCCTACCCCAGCTTGCAAGTAAACGTTGTCATTTTTTTTACTTCCTCATTTAGACAAGAACTCACGAACACTGCTGTCCTGCCGGAATTAATTGAACTCACCAATGACGAGGAAACGTTTGTGAGACAAACTGGCCTAGAAACGGTTTCAGATATGCTTTGTTTACTAGATGATGGTAAGTAAACACTAGCCCGCAGGATCCTTGCAGCAGTAAAAATTTAGAATAGGAATATCTCGTATCCTTTTTGTCCATGAACCAGTTAATGACAAAACACGGTATTTTAACTTTGAAAGGTTTTCATTCACCAACACCAAAATGACTGGTCGATATACAAATACAACAGTACACGGAATTGACCACATTATTTCGCGGAAAATAAGTCAAACAAACATAGAAGTATAGCTATGGTGAACACGAAAGCAAGTGCTGAAAACAACAAAAAGGAAGGGGGTTAACAAAGATATATGCATGAGTATGTTAAAGACTCCGAACACTGCTGGGCACAAGATCATACCTTTGACTGGGAAACCAAAAGGATTTTAGACAAGGAAATCAACACAACAAGAAGAAAAATAAAAGGAACAACAAGAAAAATAAAAGGAACAACAAGAAAAATAAAAGGAACAATCCATTCCATACAGCACAGCAATCACATCAACAGTATACCCTACACCCTTCCAGAAATATCGCTTCCAGCACCAAGGAAAGAAACACAACAAACAAAACAAACATAACATAGGTATGGCGCCACTCCTCGAAATAACTCGATCCCTGCCCACGCGTAGCCCCGCACTACAAGGTATACAAACAGCCGTACTTTGTCATTTTAGTAGCCTGACGATGCCAGAAGTATCTCTCGAAACGTAGCTCAGAAAAAGCTTACGACTCAAGACATGATAAAACTCTTACATCTATAAAATTATTTATGTTTAACTTGTTTTTCCTGATGATAATGGTAGGGTCATGTTAAAACCATAACTGGATTCCAATTACATTTATATTCCCTAAAATCATTGGAAATATTGATCTGTTTCTTTGCTGCTTGGGGTTTTTTGAATTAAATTTTTTTACCTTTGACTTTTCTGTCTTGTTTAGTTATAGTCTGCTTTGAAGTTCAGTTGATATTTTTTTTCGTGACCATTATTTATTTGATCATTTTGATTAATGTTAACAGCTAGTGTTGACTACAAAAATTACCTGGTGTAGCTGTTGTTATCGACATTCCATATCTTACCCAACCTAAATTTAGGATCCCTATTAGACTGTCTAAACACTATACACTGATTTCAGTAAATTCAAATGTAAATGATTCCTGTGTCGGAAATAGATATTTACTGGTTTGCTTTTTCCATAGAAACTTGGTTGTTCCAGAAACTTGTTGTTTGTTTGGAAATGGAAGTATTTTCAACTGAAGACTCGGTTTGTTGGGGGCGGGGGAGAAGGTTATGAAAAAAATCCCAACAAAGTGCTGTTGTCAAGCTTCCATTTCACAGAGAGACCTGTTATACCTTTGGAAATATAACGTCATTTTTTCAGTTTATAGCCACGTCAGGGTGATCTTGTGTCATCATCAATTGGAATTTTATCTGAACTTAAGAACTTGAAAAAAATGTCGTGTACTTATGGTTGTAAAAGTAAAATTATAAAGTCACTGAAGCAAAGTTTGTTACGATGGTAAGACACTAATGTAAAATGTGTTGTATTAATGAATCTATGAAACATTAAAACATTTTGTGATATATAAAATTTACTGCAATTTGTAAAATACTATTGGTTAAGGAAGATACCAAAACAGCTTAAAGTATGGTAAATTGGTGCAAAGAAAAAAAAAAGATTTTGTTTTCGTAACCCTTGCAACATGTTCGAGGTAGAGGTCAAATGGTAAGAGTTTTGGATATTTGCCTGACCATATACAAGTTCTGACCAGTAATGTAACCATCAAACGACTTGTGTCGAAATGTCAATTTAATTCCACACATAATAAACGAAGTTTGTAATTAAATGGTTGTCATGAAGAAATGCTCTCAAGCTCATTGATATTGTGCTTACTTTTAGCTTGTGAACAAGATTATGAAATTTACACCTGAAGCTTATTATGGTACCTGAACCAACAGTAAAATCAGTATGTCTCTTGAATATTGTTTACTTCTAGTGTAGTTAGAATGAAGCTTTACCGAGCTGTTCAAGCTTTACATATTTGTATATATGACGAAGACAGGAGGTAAAACTTTGAGCAAGTTGAAGCTCTTCTTTTGCAAGCTATATTGTTTTTAAGATTTTTATGTGATAGGAGCTTGTTAATGTATTTAAATGTATTTACTACTATCATTACGTAATCATCATAGTCTCTGATTACAGCCGTTTTATGTTTTAACTACGATTGCATCAGCTGCCAGTTATATCTAAATACATTTTAGCAATGTTCTACAAGTTCCTTAGTGTTTTTACCCAAAGTTAACTTACAGCTTAGTTACGAAGTCTGAAGTCAATTATGTTGATGAGGGACGTATTGTACGCTACTTAAATTAGCCGCCTATGTCACAAAAGGGTTGATACTATAATAATTATACAACAACAACAATAACGACGACGACCACCACCACTACTAAGTGTAATGTATTCAAATTTTCGGTAGTTCTAACACCAACCATTTATTTTTAACATTTTGTTTGTTTTCAGATACATGTACAGAAATGGTAGTACCTCTTGTTAAAGAGTTTTTTTCGCAAGTAACAGGGCGAGATCAAGATGACGAACTGTTAGTAGTATGTAGACATATTGGAAAAGTTGCTCATGGTCTGTCAGGTATGTTTTATATAGATTTTTTTTGCACATATTACAAATATGATAGCATCAGGCTTAGAAGTGGATACTACAGGTACATCGTTTTTACTAGATACAACAACTGTTTTAATTAAATGTCTGGTTTAAATTATTTTCATTCTTTGATTTACCCCTTGTAATCCAATGGAGCTGAATGACCTCATAGAGTTTCTCTGTGCCAGGTAAAAGGAATGGCAAAAAGTAGTGATTGAACCCAGATGTTAGATCCCCTTAAAAGAGACAGGGGGATTACACCATAGTTGAATACTAGGGGAATTCTCCCCGGTAAATTCCTCCCATGAAATTTCACCAAAAGAGTGCCCGAATCCTTGGGAATGAAAAACATCGTAACCACACTTAGTAAGTATTGTTACCTGCACGTTCTTCTTTTATGAGAATGATTTTTTGAAAAATGAGCCTCAAATTTGACTAAAAAATAAAGACAAGCTCATAAAACTCTGCCCTGTTTTCTTTATTACAACCCATTACAATAGTAGGCAAAACTTGCTAAACTTTAAGAAAACCATCCCAGGCCGTATCTGACAATACTATTCATATTTGGAAGGTTTGTAAGAACATAGTAAGAGTTGGACCACAAAAAACAAACGTAACTCAATAAATTAATAAAATGACTGACAGATCTCGGTATTTTATGGACAGATGCCCCCTAGTCGCATGTAATTATTCATGGGACTATTTAGATATTCATGCAAAAAGGCTGAGAATAATAGAAAGGTAAACAAAGGGAATTATCCCATAGCAAATTAATAAACAAAACGTCTCAGAATGAGTCCCAGAATGCCATATTGTGTGCAATACTTCTACAATTCTCAAAATTCTGGTATTGTAGTCAGGTTACCGCGTCTTCTGAGTTGGAACAGGATGAATACTCGAATGCAATCTTCTTCTTTTTTCAATACATAAATAAATTTACAGAAGTTTGGATGACATGTTAAAAGATTCCCTGAAAACTTATTTGCCTCACTTCAACGCAGTTATTTGTTGTCGGCAATTTTTTATCTGTTCTGTTATACATATTCCACATATTGATGGCAAATTGGGGGTCTTGACGAGGGGCATTTTCGAGAAATAGATCCAGCATATGTGCCACCAGGTATTCCAGCAAATCGTCCGCATCAGCATGGAAATTTTGGATTTTTTTGACACAAAATCAAACCATTAATCACGTCATTTAGTGGGGCAAAAGCTATTGCACAAATCATCCTTGGATACAAAGCAGAATAGTGATCGCTATTGTGTTGTACTTGTAAACTTAAATTCTGAATACGTTTCCAAACATTTGAACATACATTGTAAAAGCAACCCCGTATTTTAACTTAAGGTCGAATATTGAAAATTTGGTTAACTACAGATGTTTCAAAATCGATTAATTTCCCGTGCGGATAGTTTTTTTACGTGGCTTCTTTCTCGTTTGGAAGAAGTGAAAGATACATGGAAAATGAAGGCCTCCGTGTTCTGATGTACAAAATACACTGAAACAAACTTCCGGGCATACCATGAAGATTCCATGATTAAACCAGTGATCGGAATTTGAAAGGAACTGGATGGCCAGTTGCGATAAAAATATCTGTATTTTTTCGTTCCCGAACCCCACTGTTATACAATAAAAAATTGGCCATCATTTTCAGTCAGTTGATAACCGGAAATAGAGGTGGTTTTGCTGCAAGATTGATTGGCTGGGGTAGTATTTTCGTTCTTAGCATGCATCACTTATATTCCTACGTGTGATTGCCGGGGGTGGTAAATTTACAGCTGCCCTTATGTTACACTCCCAAGTTCCGCAGCTAAGCTTTGACGACTTGGACCTTTTGCTGTTTTTGCCCGACTTTTGATTCCTGTTTTCATTTTTGCAACTTCACGATTTACTTGCGGCTGCGCGTCCGTTTGTTCATTGATATGCTCAATGAGTTGGTCCGTGATGGATAACTTTACTTTGACTTTGCAATGGCCCCTTCTTTTATTGACGCATTTCCATGTTACGTCATTGGCAAGGGTTTTTAATACATATGTGAAACCATCTTTCTACAATTTTCATGCGCCTTTTCCGATTGATGTAAACTCAATCCCTGCTTACACTTGAAAAGGGTGCCTGTTTACTTATTCTCTGTTCCGTATCTGAAAATCACTAGTGTTCGATCTCACCAGAATGCCTTGCCTTTATCATCAGACTTGAGTCGAACATTGTTGAGCAAGTAAAACTCGTGGTTGTGTTTGTAAGTCTTTATGTTGCCAGAATAAATTTCTAACTATTTTACAAACAAGGGAAGTGTTAAGGGAAAGCTGGTTTAAAAGTAGACCTAAATAAAAGAGCAAGGTTTTTTTACGTAATAGAATGTTAGTTTGGTGTTACTTTAGGAGAAATTATGGCATTGAGCTGCTGAATGGCGAACAAAATAATAACGAATGGGATTGCTACACCAATGTTCAGCCAGACAGGTGCTAGACAAATGAATTTGTAGAGATAGTATACAAATCAGACAAATCAATTGTGTAACACAATTTTGTTGACGGAATTATTTTCTTTTTTTTTTTCATTTTGTACATTATATTTTAGCAAAGACACACAATTCAATTTGAATTCGTCTTTTTTGTAGGTGCCTTCCGTAATACGAATTTGTTTTGTTAAATTCAAAGGGGAGCAATTATCTGACGGGCAACTCCCCAGTCACGTTTAGTATACCAGTCATGATATTTTGTTAGACTTTCATTTCTCATTTTGGCCATTAATGTTGCTTTGTACTCCATTATTTTTTAACACTGGTTTAGATTTACATATCTACACACGTATTTATTTAACAGATTTTCAGATAGATATACATGTCTACATATATACGTTTTTAATTTCCATAAGTTTTAATGGCTAAAAAACATAAAAAGTCTTTGTAATAGTTAAATTCCCTTGCAGCAACGTGACTATTCTCTGGTAGATATTCAGCTTGCCCATTACACTGCTGTTCCCATTCCCTTTCTTCTCCCACAATCGTTGTTTTTAGATTTTGAATACACTCACTCGTTACAGGGCAACTGTTGTCAATATTAAGTAAGGAGTCATATTAGCACAAGAGAAGAGTCCAACCTTCTTTTTCTTGAATGTAGAACATTGAGTACATTTAATCGAGAGTATAACTTTTGAACTACCAATGACATAACAGTGCTTACAGAAGATGGCCGATGTGAACAGCTGCGTATAAGTATGTTGTCACTATCACCACCAGTCAGTGCAACCAGTGTTCATTAATAAGTGATTTCCTGTCCCCAAACTATAGCCTACCAAACGTCAGCTTAGTACTTAATAATTCCGGTTGATACATACAAAGAAATTGCTTTTGGCGTGTTTAAGTATCGAGAACTTTATCAATTTCATCAATCCGTTTTCCTTAGTTTTATACTGATCTATATGGATTTTGTTTAAATTTTGTTTCGGAAACTTAAGTACATTTTACTGTTATGATTTTGATATCCTGTGTGAAATTTTTTCTTTTCAATTTTTCAGTTAATCTAACTGTTGATCAAGTTAAGTGGTTTATTGACGTTTATCGGACTCTGACAACCCTAAAAAGCATCGATGTTAATAAGAATTTTATTCCACCTGGGGGATTGAAGGTAAATTTTTAGTTGGATTTTTACAAGCCATTGTAATTTAAAACCAACGTGGTTAATATTGCCTCCACGTTACTTCACCTTACCCCATCTTACAGCAATGTTGGTGTTAGTTGTCTATAAATGCACACATTCAAGACCAATAATTCTTCCATCAAACCAAAACAAAAAAATCCCTTTCTCCTTTCTCTCTCTCTCTCTCTCTCTCTCTCTCTCTCTCTCTCTCTCTCTCTCTNTCTCTCGCTCTCTCTCTCTCTCTCTCTCTCTCTCTCTCTCTCTCTCTCTCTCTCTCTCTTTCTCTCTCTCTTTATATATATATATATATATATATTTGCTTTTATTTGTCTCTCACACGCACATACGCACGTTTTCTCCCTCTTGCTCGCTTTAAGAGTTCTAAAGATTGCCTTAGAGAGAAAGTAGGATAGTTGCATGATGCCAATGGACTTTTTTACTTGACCAAATTAATTTAACGTCTCCGTATATATAGGATCAAAACAGAGTAACATGTAAGACGTTTTTTTGAGTTCTTTGAGGTCAAGTAAAATTTGGTTTCGACAGTGATTGAAGAGAGCTGAGATTAGTCGATGAACACCCTTTTAAAGAAACAAAATAAAAAATTTAGTAGCGGTAAAAATAAGGCTTTACTATGTAGTGGCTTAAAACTATTAGGGCACTTTAGAAGCTCAACAGGACCAAAAGATTGAAAGATTAAATCAGTAAGACGTAGTTGTTGCATGTCAGCCGTTTGCCACATATCTCTTTTGGTTGATTAAATCCTTTAAAGTTGCCATAGCTACAACATCTTTTCACGGGGGTCCGGTTAAAATCACTTTTGATTTAGAATTTGAACAAAATTTTTCACTGAGCCTAATTGTTAAGATCTATGGGATATTATTGGTAGTGAAGGTTTCTGACTACGCACCCAATGTTTTGTTGTATAAGAAACACGGTATGGATTAAATGAATCCAAGACAACACTAAAGAGCCGGAAAGAATCGCTGTTGTTATTTGAATGGTTAATGCGAAGTTAAAATTTTGACGTTAACAGTTCTTGTATGTTTTAGATTGTATGGGGTTTTTATATAGTTATTAATAGTAGTTTAGGCCTAGTTGGTAGTAACATTCTTTTTTTGACATTTTATGAAACACCAGTTACCTGTCAGTTGTGGAGATAAGTAACCACTCCTCTCCTTTGGGCATTAGACACGGCATTGAAAAGTTTTAAGCTGTTTGATGCTGAACCCAAATTTGTTGTTATACTTTTTTGTACTGTACTCAGAATTTGTAATAAGTAACTCGCAGAAAACCAATACTAAAAAGAAAGAGTTTTCCCGCCACGTTTCACTTTATACTTGGTCGGAGAGGCAACAAAGAGGTTTCAAGATAGACAACCCTTTTAGGTATTCTTTTTCGAGAAGTCTGGCCAACTTATAGGTTAAGCCAAACGAAATTCTCTCAGGAAAATTTGTCAAAGGTGAATGATCAAAGGCACTAAAAACCTGTTGGCCTTTGTTTCGGCATTTTGTACGTTCATACAAAACTGCTAGCTCTCGTTTCTCAACTAAGATGTGTACGCAACCGTTGCACAGTACAATATTTTATGAATAATATATAGTAAAATGGAGCACTCTGCAGTGAAGCATAGCTAGGTAAGGCATGTCATGGGTTTGGGCTTCAGAGAAGGCAACTGGTTTTTTTATAAAGTTTAAAAAGTTTCGCTGTGTCGTTTTAACAGGTAAAGAAATATTTAGCTTCGCGTAGCTTAGCAGTGGAAACATTTAGTGACGTGGTTTTCCTTCCAGTTGTCAACCTCAATAAAATTATTTAATTAAACTTGTATTTCTTGGAGTTGATAAAGAACAGAACAGAACAAGGATCTTCCTGTTTTGCCATTTCAAGCAGTAGTATATGTTTTACTCCAATAATTATCATGCATACCTACCCTGTTGTATTTTATTTTTAATTTATTAGTTTTATTTAGGTAAAATTACACTGGATTAACCTGGATTCGATTAAAATTTAATTTTATTGAATAGTTTCCTTTTTTAGACTGTATTTTTATTTCAATTAAAAGTACATTCATCTTTTGTCGAAAGCTTTGAAGGGGACACTCAACCATAGCAGATCGCCAGAATGAAAAGCACTGGCAATGTCACCACTTTTTACGCCAACTACGTACCTGTCTTTACACCCCCACCTAAACCCCTAAAAATCGTACTTACATTTTTACAGATGAGAAAAGAAAAGCTGTGGAAAAAACCTTTGGGGCATTAACACGATAGCATTTGTAAACGTCCCTGATAATTTGATTTTTGAATTTATAGCTGGATAAGCTATACCGAATAGCATTGTCTGATAAATGGTTAAGCTAATCGTTACTTTTAAAAAGTTACATAGTTTAATCTATTTTTTCCTTATGCCTTTTCCGGAGAGCAAATGACGACACCACATTCCCACCCAAGCCCGCTAAACTAGGCTACAATGTAGCCCTGTATGCTTTGCATAATGTATTGTGGTAGAGTACCTCGAATTTTCTCGTTTTTTACTGTTATGGCCCATACCTAATTTCTTGGTGGCCAATTTTTTGGTTTTTAGGTTATGTATTTTACGGGATGCACTATTGTTGACGATTTACGAGCTGAATGCCGACGATGGTGCGCATATAATTTTCCGGTACGTTTATTTAACTCAACTTATATGAAAAGTGCACGTTCAACGTCTGTTTTCTTACTTGGTTCCACGTTGTTTAAAACTTTTTTGAAGTAGTAATTACGAATTAACTAAAAATATTGTGTTACCTTTGTGTATTTTTTAATTCTGGATGAGTATCTACACTTTTTTTGGTGTGCATGCACTAATTTAACTGGCATTTATTTTTCCTATGGCAAAGGATAACAGGCACATGCTTAATTCACTAAGCAATCAGCTTATTTATGTTTATCTCCAGTTTCAATACTGGAGTATGGCTTCAATTTGTATTTGCCAAGTGTAATTTGGTCAAGATTCAAGCTTTACAGAAACTTGGGTCAGTATAAAAAACCGTTGTTACATTTCATCATTACCATCTTTGTCTTCAGGTTACAGTACAATATGTCAAATTTGAAGGAAATATTTTTCGCAATTTATGGTTCTATTGGATCAATATATGCCTCAAAACTGACCCTTTTTCGTAGGCTTGACAAAGCTGTATACAAGATAATGATGGAATAGAATTGAATTGCCTCAAAATGCCACAAACAATGTGTTTTTAACCTGTTATACTCGATTGAATATCAAGGCTTTGAGGGATAACACCTTAAAGTCTGCATCCTCTACAACTCCTATTATTGTTATTAGTAGTATTACTATTATTACTGTTACTTTTATTATTGTTATTAGATGATTAATTAATTATTATTGCTGTATGTATTAAAGTTACTACTGTTGAATTTTATTTGTAATCAGCGATTATGCATGGTATACGGTACAAGTTGTTCTTGTACCAGCAGGACCCTTTTGGGCGCTTGTTGTACGTCGTCGACAGGATAGTCCATCTTGTTTTATGACATTTGTTCGCTAACATTTTCTGGTAACAAATAAATCTGGAACTGCAGGATCTTCATTTAATTAGTGAAAAGTTGATTTCGCCTCAATGACGATCATTTTTCTTGGCATAGGTCACATTTTGCCTCTACATCGTAATATCTAGTTTAGTTAATTTACCTTTATCTCTACATTCAAAACTTTCCATGCACTACCGTCAAGTTATGGGGTTTTTTGTACGATGTCTTTCCTTCTTCCGCCCGCTTTCTGTCAAGCATTAAACTCGAAGGAAGCTGTATTTTTAAAATTTCTGTCCAAGTTTAAAGTCATGCATAAAATTCATAGCATAACATCTTAGGTTTTTTCTTTCATAGAGAGTAATTGATGTTAGTCTGTCATAATCCATATTGCTTTTTCCAATTTGATATTGGAAATATCCGCTTCTGTATAATATCCGCTTAAGCAATATCAAAAATTGCATTTGTCTGTAAAGTACATAACGAATAATGATTTGGTTGAAAAGTAATTGTTGTTAAAAGTATAAGATTCCACGGTTTATTGAGAAACAAAAGCGTCTTTGCTACAAAATCACTTTTTCTGTTTTAAGGTATTAATCAGGTGCCCAACAGTCTATATTGTACTTTAGGAAAACATTTTATCGGTCGAGAACTATTGAAATAAACAACAGTTTTATTTGAAACTAACAAAGCATTTCATCGCACGACATTTATTCATTTACACAATATTTGTTTTTGGTGGCAAGTACTGATAGTGTTTCGACTTTGAAATTTCTTCATATAGTAACATTTGGCCCCCTTACCCCCTTCCTGGTAGGCGGCTGATATGCTTATCAAAACCAAACAAATGTCGTCACCAAATTTGATGAATATGCATCTTTTACGAAGGGTTTATTGATGATTTGCAAAAGAAAGCGGAGAATCTCGTTAGACAACTTCCTGCCTCACTGTCCAGCCAGCAGTATTGCTTTCTCTATGCGTACGAAGGAAGCAGTATGGAAGTTAAAATATAACTACTGGCTGAAATACCACACTGACTAAGAAAAACTGCGTCAATTTTCTTACCAGATGGGTGAAACCAAGCCCAGGAACAAAATGCGAGGATTAGTCGACGCTGACAACTGTAGACTTTAGGGAAAATGTAAAAGAGACCGTCAAACATCATTTTGCAGGTTCTAAATTGGCGACAAAAACAAATTTGGTAAAAGGCACGATAAGGCACTGAAAGGTCTTGCAGTGCAGTGGGCAGTTCAGGATGGCCTGTTGCCTGAAAGAAAAAAGTGATATGGGAACGTAGGGAGAAATATACGTTCTTGAGAATGGCTAGAAAAACTATGTTGGGACTGAGAATACCGTATTAGACTATAACGTGTTCTGCTTGACGCTAGAATAAAATCAGGAGTAGAGACACGAGAGCAAAAAATTTTTTTACGGATGTGTCTTGTCAGAACTGAAATAACAAAGTGGACAAAAAAAGCACGAAAAAGAAGTGTTAACAAACAATAATTTTTCGAGCCGAAACAAAGACTAGATGCTCGTACGTTAAAAGTAGTACCATTGGTAATTGGCTGCAACGGCGGTGGAATAAAAAACTTAGAAGATGATATCCGAAATGGGGCGGTACAAAATGAAACTAATTCGAAACCGGCTTTCGGGAAATGGAATTACCACGTTTGAAAAAAAGGATTAGCTAAGGTGAATTGAAATTAATACAAATTTGGAAACCTATCGCAAGTTAAGGCTCTAGCCAGTTATGTAGGATACTACTCAGATAATACATAGGTAGACAAAAGTCCACGAGACCATAATCAGAGGCCTGCTCTTCGTTGACGACGCTGCTGTCACAGCACACACTGAGCAATAACTTCAGTGCCTCATGGACAAATTCTCCCAAGCCTGCAAAAATTTCACACTGACCATCAGTCTATGAAAGGTGTTGAGCCAGGACGTGGATGCCCCACCTGTCATCACTATTGACAACTCCGAACTTGACACTGTTTTACCAGTTCACTTATCTTGACCCCATCATCAGTGACAACCTGTCCCTCTGGGCTGAAATCAACAAGCACATCAACAAGGCCTCAACAAACCTAGGCCGACTCACCACTTGCGTCTTGGAGAATCCAAAGCTAACAACTCCAATGATGCAGGCATTCAAAGAATCCAAAGCTTACAGCTCCGATGATATAGGCATTGTAAACTAGTAAGATGGCAGTTTACAATGCCTGCATCATCAGTACTCTTTTGTACGTCAGGGAATCATGGACGACATATGCCAAGCAAGAAAAAAAAGTGAACAATTTCCACATGCGCTGCCTTCGCCGCATTCTTGGCATCAAGTAGAGCGACAAAGTATTCAACGCAAAGGTCCACACACGCACCGGTCTCCCCACTATGTAAACGCTGCTCAGACAATGCAGGGTGTGCTGGCTTGGCCATTTATGCCGGATGGAGGACGGCTACATCCCCAAAGCCATCCTGTACAGTGAACCTGCCTCTGGCAAGAAGCCTGTTGGTCCCCCCCCCCCTTCCTCAGCTACGCTACAATATTTCTGCAAACGTGACATGAAAGGTCCTGGCATTGAGAGAGAGAGCTGGGAAGATGTAGCAGTTGACCACAACAGATGGCGCTGTGTGCTCTGGAAGTAGCGCCGGTCAGGTTTAGAGAAGACCCAGAACCTAGCTGAAGAAAAGAAAACCACCCTGAAAGCGGATACCGATTAAGACAATCCTGCGATCAGCCATGCCTGCACCAGATGTACCAGAGTCAGCCGCTTCCGCTTTGGCCTCATCAGCCAAAGGCGACGCCGCTCCAGATAGAGCGACACAATCCAGCACAAGAGTGCATCATCCATAGTCGACATCTTCTGACGGAGGCCTACCACTAATACATATACTCTATATATGTAAGTATTTGTACTAGAAACATGTAATTTTACAAAGGTTTTCATTCTATTGTTTATACTACTACTACTACTACTACTACTACTTATACTACCATTACTACCATTATAATAATAATAGTTACAGTAATATAGTGGTGGTAGTAGTAGTNAGCCATGCCTGCACCAGATGTACCAGAGTCAGCCGCTTCCGCTTTGGCCTCATCAGCCAAAGGCGACGCCGCTCCAGATAGAGCGACACAATCCAGCACAAGAGTGCATCATCCATAGTCGACATCTTCTGACGGAGGCCTACCACTAATACATATACTCTATATATGTAAGTATTTGTACTAGAAACATGTAATTTTACAAAGGTTTTCATTCTATTGTTTATACTACTACTACTACTACTACTACTACTACTACTACTACTACTACTACTACTACTACTACTACTTATACTACCATTACTACCATTATAATAATAATAGTTACAGTAATATAGTGGTGGTAGTAGTAGTAGTAGTAGTAGTAGTAGTAGTAGTAGTACTAATAATGATGTAAAAGAAGTAATATGCCCAACCCTTTAATGCTGCGTTATTGTTAGTGCTGATACCAGGACTAAAGAACAAAATAAGTGTAAACGTGGCACGCTAGTATTCCCTTTGTTTACCCAACTTTATGCTCTATTATTTCAATTTTCTAACTTAATACATATCCTGTATCACTAAATAATTTATTGTGATTTTGTGCTGTTTTCAGGCAATGTTGCTATTTGCGTGCAAGTGGAGGATGGAGAAAGATCTTTTACAGCCCTTTCGCAGTCTAGTACGTGATAGCCATTATTTGGTTAGGAAAACTGTTGCCTGTGGAGTACACGAGGTATTGTGATTTTTCTTTGCTTTACATACTTTGCCTCTCGGGCATTGTGATATTTTTGTAACTCAGAACAATTCATTTATTAACAGTTGCTTCATTCAAAGACATGACACCATGAATATTACAAAGGAATTATAATGACAATTAATGTGAAAGTGCCCTGCATAGATGCGAAAAAAGTTGGTACAATACAGAATTTATCTTGTGCCATTAATACAAGAAGACTATCAACCAGACACTGTTAATTTTGCACCACCTTGGAAGGAAGGAATTACTTTCTGATGAAAAAACTTTCGCTGAAGTGACCTTTCAACACCTGCCATGTGTTCTGTTGTATACGTGGAGGCATCTTTTTTGACAAAAATTGTTTCTCCAGGTATTTTTAGCATGAAAGTATTCCACTATCACTGAATGCACAAGTAGATACTTGACTGACTTTCGATTCTTGATTTTATGGAACTCCTAAACTCATAAAATTATTTAGAGGAAAGAATTCGAAATCAACCTTTCAAGTATAATTTAGTTTTGGCAGAGATTCTTCCCGACCTTTGTAATTGTAAGCTGTAATTTTATAAACAAAAGCATGTTATTTGGGGTTGGCCTTACTATGAATGAAAGTACTTCTTGTTGATTTATAATCGTAGCAAGAAAAATGTAACGTCATTTGGCTGTAACCACCTCTTCAAAAGTGATGCATCATAATTAACGTCAAAACCTGGGCTTGGGTGACATCATCAACATCATCATCATCATCATCATCATCATCATCATCATCATCATCATCATATTCGGTTTAACGCCCGTTTTACATACTAGCATGTGTTGGACGCTTTCTTGAAATGGAATTCCAAGTTATCCTATCCTTCACCAGGTTTCTGCTGACACCTTTTTGTTTGAGATCCATCCTTATTACTTCCTCCTATGTTTTCTTTGGTCTTCCTCTGCCGGTGGTACCTGTCACCTTGATTGTTCTGACAGAGAATCTAAATTCTGAACTAAATACAGAGAGAGAGAGAGAGAGAGAGAGAGAGAGAGAGAGAGAGAGAGAGAGAGAGAGAGAGAGACACACACACACACACACACGCACACACAAACACAGACACCCCTCTGTCTATTAGTTTTTTTAAATTTCTCAACCCCCTCACTCTTATTCACTTCCTCTGTTTATTAAATTTTCATTTTATAAGCAATTTTAAACGAATTTTATTAAAATTTTATGTTATTTTTTGTTGGTGCTCAAGTATAGTATGTCCATTTTGTTTTTGCCTTCAGCATTGCACAAAGAGATCTAACTAAGTTGAAGGTTGCGAGAGTGAAGTATTTAGCTGGAGCTTACCTTTTAATACCATTGCACTCTTTCTGTCTCTATGGTCAGCGTCTGACAAAACAATACATTGGTATTTTGAGAGATTTTAGGAGACCGGGTATTTTTTACTTTGAAAGGAGGAAGAGTTGATGCCATGGCACAATAAATATTTAGAGATTCTACCTTTTGTTTCGTATTGTCGCCGGAGTTAAAGAGTAAGCAGACCTCCAGTATTAATGATATTGGGTTAAATAGATTAGATGTTAACAGTTAATTCTCTTAGATAAGGTGGTGTGTATGCTTTAGTACAAGGACAAGATAGCGCCCGTAGCTTTCAACAGGTAATTCTGCATGAATACCAATAATTGACAAGAGGAGACAGTGATTTCAGACCGTATTCCAAGCAGATTAGGAAAAATTTAGAATAACAGTTGGCGCAGTGTTTGTAAACAACTGGGTCGCGTCCCCACTTTTGATGGCCTAGCGATTTTTTGTGGGATCGCGGAACTGTGGTCATTACAAAAGGCATGTAGGTTTTATTGTTTGGTCACCTTCCTTAATTTTGGACAGCTAAGTTGGTCAAAAAATTACTGAGAGACAGCTTCGGCCGGTTTTGTATTCCAAGCTTCCATTTATAAATGAGTGATCATTAACCTTTGTAAAACAAGAAGGTAATAACCTTCTTGTTTTACAACAGAATAATTACGCCATATATAAAAATTTCTACCCAGTGACCTTTCCGGCTTTTATTTTCACTTCTAAAACAATAAAACTTGAAAATAAGCTAAGGTATGATAAGATATCAATGGATACATTTTTTAAATAAAACTATTGGCAACTTGCCAGTTTTAAACTCTTTCTTTCCGTTTTATCACCCTCGGTACAAAATTTCATGATCATTTTCAAAATTTTTTCATCAGTGGTATTTTGAGACGATGTTTTTGACCTGTGGTACCCACCCTGACTCAGGTTTCTGTGATTGAATGAGATACGTAGCTAAGGTCCTTTTCTGCTGGGGGGAGGGAGAGATTGAATATACTTGATAAATAAAAGGATGTACATAAATAGATGTGTAACCAATGGTGTTTTCATAAACAAATGAGACTTAAAGTTTGACATGATGATGTTCTGAAGTCATGATCATCAGCATTTATAATTTATTGCCGTGATGGAGTTTTTGAGATCTCCAGTCTACAAAAATGATTTTGTCACCACAGCTGTAAAAAAAATAATTCAGATTTGCCAAAATTGTAACCTCAACCGCCAGTGGTTGGAGATATGGACATAACGGGTCAAACATGTGTGAGCAGCCTTTTTGCCTTGTGGTATTGTTCGGCAAGCATGGGGAAGGGGGCAGATCCTCCCTTCCTGGCCCCCGAGGCTATTGACCCCGGTTGAGCTGAATCAGATGCATGTCGCGCAGAAAGGCCATCACCTACAAAACCACTGTAACAATCATCGTCTTGAATGTGGTAAAGGAGATGCAGATTAAAACTACCACACGTTATATCTGTTTTTCAGTGGAAACCTGTTCGTGAAGTTGTGGATTTGTTGATTTTTTATTCAGGAACATTAGTATTATCCCCATACGTGTGTTTGCAGCTGCCATACAAGCCAGGTGGATGGCATCTATGCTTACAAGCTGACCTTTTCTCTTTTGCAAAGTGAAGCATTAAATGTTGTTGTTCGATGACTCAAATCAAATATTAAATTCATCAGAAATGTGGATCTTACGCAACGCGAAACAGGATGTGACTGTTGGTACCTTTCACATACAGGATATTTCTGGTCCTGCTCAGTTCAAAATTTAAGTAGTCATTTTAAAACTCAGTTTGCATTTAGCTTTTCTAATTATTTTTAAAGAATTGAAATATAATTTTGAAGTGATTGGATGCCAGTGCAATTAAATACCTCAAGCCTTGAGATACTTTACCCAATTGGGTAAAATGTTTCCGGAAAACCACCAGCGTTTGTAGAAAGAATTGGTATCCTGATGCGATATTTCCTCCTTTCATGTTAACGAGCCTTTTCAAGATTATATTTACTTGCTCAAGTGACACAGCTGCACCTTTCGTTTTCAGAAACATAGATTGAAAGGTTTGACGACCGTTGTACTTTTCTCCACGATAAATACGTACTTGAACAACTGACAAATCACCTTTTTGAGAGCCCTTCTTTTGTTTTTTTCTCCCCTTATCCTTTAGACTTTTTTTTGCATAAAGGCTTAAAGGTGATCTCAACAGCTATTTATAAGATTACATGATGTCATGGTCAATTTTACTCTATCACACATGGTAATGTAAAACTTGTATACAGTAGTATGCATGAATGGCTGTGTTGGCATTTGAAAATTGAGACTTTAAAGCCTTTCCCCTTATTTAAGATTTCTTTTTTTCTTAAGCTCTCTATTACGTCAGTAAATTTTTATACACAATGAATAAAATTTATTTTGATTTTGTCATTTTTTTAAGCACTGAACTTTAATTTCTCCACATATTTAAGTGAAGGTTTGTTCCAAAATTATACGAGTTCAAATAATGTGAGTTCCACTATAGTTTGATTGTTACGTTTGTTAATTTAAACTAGTATTTAGAAGTTGGTTTTAAATGTCTTTCATTGTAGTCTAGCCAGTTTCTCAAGAAGCCTTAATCGTTTTGCGAAATATTCTTAACAAAAGCAAGATTTTGAGTCTCATTGCTTGGAAAATACAGATTTTGGGGACTTGATTTTTCCCCCTGCTCTACTACTTTCTGGTCAGTGGGTTAAAGCACTGTTTGTATTGCATAAGTTACTTTTATTAAAGCAAATTAATTAAAAACAACATCTGAAGAGATGTAACACCCTAAAACTATGTTCAGACAAACAGCTAACCTAATGAAATTTTGAATGTTTTAACTGAGCACTGACTATATTTTACATTTAATGACAGGTTTGTAAGCTGCTTGGCTGTAATGTTGGACTAATTCAGCCGGAAATAAAGTCACTTCTGGAAGATGACAGCACTGATGTCCTTGGTGGGATTATTTCGCATTTGACAATAACCCTTCGGCTTTTATTTGAAAAAGGAAACGGACCAAATTCCTGTGTGTCGGTAAGAATGACAGAGACTTAAACTCTGTTTCAGCTGTTTCCCGATTAGTTTGCATTTTTTTTCTGAAGTTTTGAAGTTTTTATAGAGTAGAGGTTCTTAACCTTTTAATGACTCCAGATCCCCCCATGGATTATCCAATATGGCCCTATACCCCTTCATTTGACTGTCGAAATAATCATCAGCATTCTTTATATTAGTTGCCAGTATGACTGCCAAATATGTCAACAACAGAAAGGAACATGAAATAAAAGATTACAAACCAATAATTTTACTTCTCACAGTTGAGTATTACACAAAAAACCAGACATAAATATGCAAGTTTTTTCAATATCTCGACTACATAACACAGACTAATAATCTAACTAATCTAGTGACGTAATTGATGTTGTTTTTGTGCAATCAAAGCATGGAATCGGGGCACAGTTACTGACAAAGCTACTCGCATGTCATCTGACACAATAAGTCAATTTCTCCACTTTGATTTCAGATTTATTAATGCAGAGAATCCTGTTTCACATAGATACGTAGTTGTGAAAGGAACCAGAACATTCACTGTCCTTATTCCCAAGCTTGGGTAAGCTAGGATTTGCTCACACCAAAACTGTTTGACATCCATTCCAGCCATATCGAAATTGGCCTTCCTTCTTGGGTCTCCTTGAAAGTCAATGAGATCATCCGTCGCTGGATCGTTTTCAGGCAACCTCATATATCAAATGAGAAAAGGTTTTGTATCCAAACGGATTCCATGCTAAAATCATCAATGTCCGAAAATTAACACTCAAAATTTGTATTTGATCCTTGATTTCTTGAAGTATTTCTACAGATAGTATTTTATCATCTGCAATAAGGATATTGTCAAGGATTGGAAAGTTTGCCAGGTTTCCGCTTTCAACGCGGCGACTCCAGATAGACTATTTCCTTGTAAATGCGACAACTTTCACCCTGGCTTGAACAATGTCAACATCCTTCCCCTGCATTGATATGTTCAAATCATTGGTAGACTGAAAATATCAGCCAAGTATCCCAGGCTAACAATAAACTGTTCATCTTCAAAATGATCGGCTGGTGGGGATTGTTGATGCATGAGGAATTCGAGGATTTCATTCCAAAGTTCTACTACACGGGAAAAAACACCGCCATGACTCAGCAAACGTACCTCTGTGTGGTACAGTAACACACTGTGTTCAGTTCCAGTTTCATTACAGAATTTTTGAAATAATCGATGCTGCAATGCACGTCCACGAATAAAGTTGACTGTTCATACAACTATCCCCATAAATTCCTTAAGTTTCTTTGGCAATGTTTTGGATGCCAGAGCTTGGCGATGTAGAACACAGTGTTGTGGTGCGCACATGTGGACCTTTTTCTTTGACCTTAGCAACGAATCCAGATTTTGTGTCAATCATGGCGATCAAAGAACGATTGGAACCGCTGGAATACGTCAATTGCTTTGGTTGTTGTTTCGATTCGTTCACAGAATAAATACTCTTCCATGTTCTTTTCATGTACATAGCGTACAAATACAAACAATGGACTGTTGTTTGAAACTTCAGTTGATTTGTCGATCATACTGATTTTCGCAGGACTTTGTTTAATCTCGCTGACAACTTGGGTTATTATGTCCTGAGACATGTCTTTAATTCTCTGGTGTATAGTGTCGCTGGACAAAGGTACCTGACTTAATTTCTTCGCCGTATCCTCTCCTAGCACGATTTTAGCCATCTCCAGTGCACAAGGTTTCACGAGGGTCTTCCCAGTCGTGTGCGGCTTCTTTGCTTTGACAATCATGTGCGAAACTTTGAAGGAGGCTTCCAAAAGAGGTTTTCCAGGAGCAGCAAAACCATGTGAGGAAAGAGTTGCTTTCTGATCATAGCGAACTCTTTTCAGATGATCCCCCAGTCCTGATGGCTTCAAATTTCCATTGTACCGAATCGCAAATCATACACTGGGGTCTTTCAGTTCCATCTCGTTCTCTCATACAGGTGAAGCCAAAACCAACATATAAATCATCCCACTTACGTTTCTTGACAGACGACATTTTGCAGAAAATTAGTGGAAGGCAAAACTAAAATCCACAAAAAGTACTGTGCGCACAATGGTAGTCAAATACAGACTGAATGACGGAGCTCAGTCTCCGCCTTTACATACAATGCAAACACGCTTCTAGAATCTTCGAGATACGTACATTAACAATAAACGAGTAAATACACGCTTGTTCATTAAATACACAGGTATTCAATAAAAATAAATATTAAAATGAAAACATTAATTTTATAATTAAAGGTGTAATAAATACATACGTGCATATTTAAATACTTGTATTGGCAGAGAATGACCAATGGTCTCGGAGTTTCTGGAATGTTCTAGATTCTAGGATTATTCTATCACGTTCCACCATTCACGTACTACCCAACTAAAAATTAATACATTTAATAAAATATATACCAGTACCCAGAATTCGACTCCCATTCCCCTGTCACCAGGTTTCCATTCCCCTGTCATCAAGTTCCCAATCCCCTGTCATCAGGTTCCCATACCCCGATGGGGTATGGATACCCCGGTTAAGAATCCCTGTTTTAGAGGTAAACTTTATAAATGAGTTTTTATTTTACAGGCAGTGTATTTCTATAAATGACTCTAAACTGTCGACTTCTTTTGCTTCTTCGTACGGCCCCACCCTATAACTGATGGCAGCTGAATATGATCTGCACAAAACTCTAATTTTCGTGAGTCACATGAGTAAGCCTGCTCAGGAAATTTTCTTGAATAAAATTAAAAAGCAACTGCGAAAGAAATTGCACAGTGTTAGAGTCATTTTATGCAAGGAAGAAAAACAACAAACGCCGTTTCATCATTGGTGATGAAAACGAAAGAAGTATGTAAATTCAAAGAGACAAACTTGTGTTTCATCTGTTATTCGAAAGCGTTTGACAAAATGCAGTGATAAACACAAATTTCAGAACAAACGCCTAAATACAGCCATTGTTACAGCTCGCCAATTATTTCATTTTTTGAAATTATGTTATTAAGTTGTACTATTTTTTAACTGAAATAAAAAATAAGCGGAAAAAAGAAAATAGCAAGAGGAGTAGCAGACCACGGAAGACTGCCAACATGCGAACAACGATAACCCCATGAAAAATATAGTTGTACGTTTGTCCACCAGTTCCTTAAAGGCTGTACTACTTTGAGAAGGAGTCAAAAGTTAGTGGTATGACTGTTTCAAAGAATTAGAGCTAGAAATTTAAACAAAATGGCCTTGCCTTACACCATCCGCGAAGACCAAACTGCTAGCCTGTCTCCTGCAAGCGCTATAAAAAGAGATAAACCATTCCCACTTAAAATGCCCTCCAACTCCTATGCTCTGGGGAGCAATGTCAAGAAGAGGTCAAACGAATTCAATCATACCAACATAGTAAATGGGAAATAGTATTAAAAACTCCTACAAAATGAGCTAAAAAATCACATGGAATGCGAGTGGCTAGGGTTCTAGAAAATCACTGAGACAACTATTAACACTGCTACCTTAGTCGAAAACTTGATTTAAGCTAAAATATCTCTGTAATTTTAAACGTTTTTGTTTGTTTTCATTTATTGTCACACACCTAACTGGAAAAGCCCACATCGACCTATAATCGTTAATCAGTTTTTGTTATAATGTCATTTCCCCAGTAACTGGGTGCCCCATGAAGGAACTCGGTCTTGGCAGTGAGGAATTACTTGGCCGGATGCTCTTCCTGACCCTAACCAATGGCTTTTTTTAGTCAACTTCCAAATTCTTTTCGCCCGCTTGGGGAATCGAACCTGGAACCTCTTGGTTACTGTGCAGCTACACTAAGCATTAAGTCACGGCTCCTCGGTAAGCAATTTATTGCCTTTCCCTAAATGGGCAGTGTAAACTACTGAGGAAAAGCAAAACTCTTAGAATTACTCAAACATATTTTGCCACAAAGTTGAATGTAATTAAATAACTTATTTACAATGATAATTATTTCACTCATAAGTGAAGAATAAATTTAAGTAAATTTAGTTGACAAGTGCAGTTGGGTTAGTTAAATTAACCGAGCATGAGTATACATAACCCTTATTCAATAATAAAACCAATGCCATTTTTCTAGATAAATAATTGACTTTAGATTTGACTGAAGCAAAATTGAACTTTCTTTGTGTATTTAAACATAACACTTATTGTCAAAAGTAGTACCTTTAAACAAAAAAAACTGTTGTGAATTGAGTATGTTATCCCCAGAATGTGTGTAGTGATTAATTTTCCTTTTTTTTCCTTACAGGTTAATATCTCAGATCTGATTTCACCACTTGTAACAAGTGAATTGACAGTCGGGGCCTCGCATAATTGGAGACTTCATGTAAAATTATTAGAAACTTTTGAATGTTTGCCAGATTTCTTCACGTCGGAGCAGATATACTACAAATTTGTACCATTGCTGTTCAGGCTATTATCTTCTAATGTAAGTCATTACCTGTTTTTGAACGTTATTTTTAGCTTTGTTTTATGCATTCTGTCAGTTTTGTTCCTACATGAATGGATGACACCGTGGTCATCCTAATACTTCCTTTTCTATACACAGTTTGATGTTGCAAAATAGTTTGTTGTTTGTCATTAATAACCGTTTCAGACTTGCCCGATAATGAAGAAGGAATGGAATAAACATTTGTTTGTCTGCTCAGTTTAAACGCTTTTTATTTTATGTTGCAAACCCCCTACCATTGTAAAACACTGTATTTCCACCTTTGGTTTAATTCCAGCAAGCATTTCATTTAACAATGCTATTTTTTAAGTATAATGTTGTTCATCTCCGAAGCTGTTACATTTAAGTATGGCACAAATCTCTACCCAGCAATCAGAACTAGTAATAAACATAATAAATTTGTTCATTGTGAGAAACTTTTCAACGGGAAGAACAAGTGATAGCAAGAGGTAAGATTACGACCGGAATTGAATCTGGGCATCTGTGTACAAAAAGTGCTTAATGATGTCATAATCGTAAATGAAAACCAATCATAATGGGACGGTGAAACTGAGGATTTGGGGGAGTATCAGGTTTTTTGCAAGATACGCAATGATTGTTAATTCTGTATCAACTACAGCAGAAATAGCGAAATTTTTGTGGCATTGGGTTTTTCTTTAATTTCAAGATCATAGCCCATTTTAATTTTTTTTTCTTATTTGTCTAGGCTTTATTTGAGCCGACTATATTAGTTTACAGTAATTTCCAGCTGCCGGATTTTCTTCCGTCCCGGTTTCCAGCTGTTGCTGTGGAAAGTTCTTGTAACATGACTAACAGTTACGTTCATTCTTTCGGTTTCAAAAGTAGAGCCCCACAGTGAGTTCCGAGACCGCTGAAAGTGAGAAAATAAAACTCTTTAAATATGAGTTTTTTGATAAAATATGAGATTCAATGTAAACTATTTAATGATGAGGTTTTAAAACTAAACATTTTATGGAACAATTTGTTTTGCAATTTTCTTTTTACCTATAGAGAGTTTTACCCGTAAAACTGGCCGCTGGACGGACCTTGTGCGTATTTATTAAATTCAACAAACGTAGTGATCAACGGAATGATCTTTGCACTCGTATTATTAACGGTGAGTTTTAAGAATGATGGTTTTTCAGTTATTTTGTAGTTTCTTTAAACATACTTGCGTGGAGTTTTCACAAAATCTCAGGATGGTTTTTTAATACCTCGCTCTTCGAAATGGAGGGTAGGAAAATCCCATGAACTCTACTATGCATTGACGAAAATGATAGCTTGATACTTTTGTGCCCCCCTGGAAAATGTCGATGGAACACTTTTTCGTTCTATTTCTATTAAAATTTTCTTTTCTGCCTTTGTCGGAAATGTATGACGACAAGTTACTATACTTAGATCTCGGATACAGCGGAGAGAAAGATAGAGTATATTCTGCCTGTAAGCATGACGATGCATCTCCATTACACAATAAACATTCGAGAATGATCTACCGACTCAACAGTAAGAACAATAGACACAATGAAGAGAATTCCAGAATAGACAAAATTTAGTATCACAGTCAGAAAAATATGAACAATACATATGTTCCAGATACTTCTGTAACAAACAGTATATAAGACGCATTTTTTTATTTTATTCAGTTAGGGTTCAGTATTGAGTTCATTATTGAGTTTATTATTGAGTACTTATCTTACGTATGGAAAGTAAAAAATTGTAACTGGGAGTGTTTACTTACGAAGATGAAAGAGACTTCTTACCTTACTTCAACTGAGTTTGTTTCAATGTTCCAGTGTTTTATTCACTATACCTTTTCATTATCCTAAAAAGACTTGGCGCCCTGAAGGGACGACTATACGTCAAAGATCAAAACTATCTGGTCTGCTGATAGCTTCGGTAGGAGGTTTTTTCACCCCTATTTTTATAGAACGTTTCTACGTAATGTGCCTCAATCACGGAGTTAAAGTAGTTCAAGAAGAAGGGTTGTGGTGATGATTGCAAATGCATAAATTAGTACCCATTCCCCAATGTTAAATATCTTTAGTGATTTATCATTTTTTCACTTTTTAGGTATGTTTATTTTAGGTATGGTAGAAGTATCTTATTTATGCCTTCTTACAACTGCCTTAATCAATGGGTTGTTTGATTACCTGTAATGGTTACTGTACCATAGATTGATTTTAAGGATTTTAACTTTCATTTCCATATTTCATGGGATAAGTACCATGACTGCCTGTTTATCATTTCTTTATGAACTAAGCAACGGAAGTCTTTGCTATACCACATAAGACAACCTCTGTTGACAACTTCAATATATTCTTTCACTGGGACGTGCTAATAAATCTCAAGAAGACTGACAAAATTAGTTAACATGTTTTAAAAGGTTTCCGATCTTTTGGCTGCAATGTTATGCCAGATAATACTTAGTGAAACAGTTCCGATATGTAAGCCACTTTTTTGCCTTAAGAAAATCTTCATCATTCCCAATTAAGGCCAGAATAGTATGTGTTTTGTTCCTAAACAAAATATGTTATGAGTTGCCTTACTGAGCATTGTTCGATGCATGGAAAAGCAAAGAATCAAATACGCCCTGTTTCCCTGTTAAATCCATGGGTAATGAATAATGAAGTATCTATCGAATACGTATGACTGTAAGGGGCATATTTTGTCTTGTGTTTTGTGATCCCAGGTTTTAAGTCTTGATGGACATTGCAAGCAGCGGTTTTTGTAGCTTTGATGGTGGTGATGGTAATTACCGGTTAGCTGCATATGTGGTGAGCTGGTGGAAAAACTGCTTCGGCTCTAAACGGCATGGTCACTTTGGGTTTGGCTTTCTTTGAATACTACTAGAAAAAATAGGAGTATGGAAGGTAGAGGATATGAATATTGTTTCATGGTTTGGACGTGATATGTTAAAATTCGAGAGAAGATTGTCTGTGACAGGCGTCGCATGTTTTCTGATGGCAAATAGAATTTAAGGTGTATTTTGGCACTGAACACGACGATTTTTTCTGAGACTCCAGATAAGGATACGGTATTTCCTCATTACCTGAAAAACTCCCAATCATCACCAGTTGGGTGCATTGGATAGCCCTAGTGCATGGGTAGGAGTATAGTTGTGATAGTGGGGTTGAAATTAAGATAATGGTTGCAGGAAAAATATGTACCACAGGCAGAGATAATCGAACATCATCGATTGTATGTTGTTTGTATTTTGAGATGTAAATGTAACTTGGAAATGACAGGATGGTGTTTTAATGACCAGAAGAAAGTTGGTTTTGTTTAGTTATGTGTATGTATTTATTATTTAGTGTAATGTATTTAGTAAAGGTATTAAGTGATTTCTTTCTGTATTTTAGTGTTGTAAGATAACAATAAGTCAATGTCTCTTGGTATGTTATTTGCTCTGTCAGTGACCTGCCATTTGCTCATCATTGTAATCATCGTCGTCATCACCACCATCATCATCATCATTATTATCATCATCTTCAGGTCTGTCAACACACCGGCTTACATAATTTCCGGCAAAATTGATTGGTGGTAGAAAACGTTTATTGCAACAACCTCAAAATGTTTAAAGTGCCCATATTTATAAAAAGCACCTTTTTTTCAATATATCATTATCATTATCGTTCCATAATTGTCAGCTGCTAAACTTTAGTTCCTTTTCCTTATTTCATTCTGTTTTAGAACTTGGTAGAGGAAAAAGCTATCATTTACGAATATTGTATATAGACATGTGTCGGTTTATCATGGAATTGTTCTCAAAACAATTTTTCAAAGACCATTTCTTTGAATTTACCTTTCAAATTGCATTTGTAAGTATTTTTGGTTAAGGTTAGGGTTGTTTTTACTTGGCTGGGACCAAGAATCTATGCCTGTTACCTGTACTTTTTTTGTTCTTTTAGTATTTATTTGGGTTGTAATTACAAATACTAGGATAGGGTACATATTGTATGCCAAATATTCTGACTTGTTCACTCGTACGATTCCCACGCGATTTTTTTAAAAAAGAGCATCACAGTGTGTTAAAAAGAGGATGAATGAATGTTTGATTTCACTCTGCAAACGAAAAATCTATTCAAGTTTATCTGTGCAGGATTACTAGACACTTTCAGATACTAAAAGCAATTGTTTTTTATTTGTGAATATTCTGTTTTCGATTCAGCAGCTACAACGATTTTGCAAAAACAGGTACTCTTTTAAAACAGCAAAGCTCCGTACAGCCCGCAAATTTCTGTACATTTTTTCTCGAATACCCAACAAAGTCTTTGATGTTTTCTGAGAACAGAACACTGGTGGCAAAGCATATATTAACTTACATTCATCGGTATAGATATTCATACAGGACGTACATAGCTTTACTAGTATTTTTTCACATTTGGCCCATTTCCTAGACGCAAAAAAAAGCCCAAGTTCTAGCTAGCAGACCATTTCACTACAAAGATGTATATGTGGATGGCCACGCCCCTAGTGAACTGTCTGTGGAGGTAGGGACAGGAAACTGGTTAATCAGAAAACATTAATTAGAAAAGATGCGAGCGCGAAGTGCAGACACTTTAAATCGACATAAAGTCATGAAAACAGTTACTCTAGTCAGGTTAACACCGTAACATGTAGGACGACATAAATAGATTAAGAACAACGACATAAATAGATTAAGAACAACGACATAAATAGATTAAGAAGGGTCTAAAGTTGAATTTTTAGGTAAAGCAGGATCAGGGGGAGTTAGGTCTGCAATTATTCCTGTTACACCCCTGATTTGCTCGTTTTGGCATGGGGCATCGTGCACTCATAGGATTCCACAGTCATTACAAAGTTTTCAGCACACAATNTCAGGTTAACACCGTAACATGTAGGACGACATAAATAGATTAAGAACAACGACATAAATAGATTAAGAAGGGTCTAAAGTTGAATTTTTAGGTAAAGCAGGATCAGGGGAAGTTAGGTCTGCAATTATTCCTGTTACACCCCTGATTTGCTCGTTTTAGCATGGGGCATCGTGCACTCATAGGATTCCACAGTCATTACAAAGTTTTCAGCACACAATTTGCAGTACATTAGATCTTACAGATAGATAAATAGATAGATAGATAGATAGATGTGTGTATGTATGTATATGTATGTATATATATATATATGTATATGTATATCATCAAAAGTATCTGTACAGTGTAGAATGCTCTAGTGCGGCTTATACATGCAACTTAGAATTCACGTATGGAATTTTTTTTCGTTAAATTTAAGAATTATGAAATATGATAATATACTTTAATTACAATTAATAAGAACATTACAAAGATAGTGTATTACTTTCTCACCAATGTGTCAGATTTTGTTGTGGATATTTAGTGTAACGCTTTTAGCAAAGAAGCTTGAGGCATTTCTCTACAATGCGACCTTACTTTTGTAGCATTTTACCGTCTTCTCTGTATGTACTTTATTGCAACCTCATTTATTTTTGTATTGTTTTATTGTCAAAGAAAGCTATATTTTGTCAATATGACATATCTTTTACCATCTTGTGCAGTTTAAAACAGACTTACGAATTAGTTTGCTTCTCTCACAATTCCCTCTCGGTATCCCATTTTCAGGACCCTGTCGTCAATGTGCGGTTAAAGTTTTGTGGACTTTTGCCCGCACTTAAGTCACAAATTAAGTTACCAACAAACAGGATCTTGCAGCAGCAACTGGAAAATTGTGTCAGACAAATGATGGCGACCGAGTCAGACCGAGATGTTTCTACAGAAGTACGCGAGGTAAATTGTCAAACATTTTACTACCATAATGATTTTTTATTGCTGTGTGCCCCAAGTCAGCAGTATCCTAAGTTAAACCTCGCTGTTATTATCAGCACCGTGGTAATTTTCGTCTAATATTAGAACCCCCGCACCACCCCTCAACGTAAATTTTTAGCGATTGCTCTTCAGTTGAAAAATTGACCGTTTTTGCTTTAATGGGAGAAAAGTACCTAGAATCTGCATGCAACAGAAGGAAACTTGCAGAAGAGACATATTGACCGATAACAAATTGACAGAAAGAAAAACTGAGAGAAAAGCTCAATGTTTTGTAATGAAACTATAAACAGAAAAACAGCCTGAAAAGACAGAAATTCTGTTAATCTCAACACGATGATTTAATAGCACAATTATAACATCGTTTAAGTCCATATTTTTTGTGATTTAATATTGAAAACACTTTAGTAAAATAACGATGACTTGTGTGATAGTTAATTTGTGAGAATTCGTTATTATTCTTGGCTTGTGCACAAGTGAGAAAGAAGTTATGGTTTAAGTAAGGATGGAGATAGTTAAGAAGCCATAACCTGTGATAAAGAGCTTGGACAAACCCCTAACACAACATAACTTGGAATAATAATACAGAATCATGGTGGATATGAAGTGCAAGTGAAAGGAAGAGTACAGACAGGCTCAAATAAGTGGAGAGCTAACAAAAGCAAAGATATACAATACTGTCATTAAACCTGCCCTGATTTACAGCCCAGAGGACCGAAAAGGAAAGAAGGAGATATGTTTGCAAGGATAGGAATGAGGATGTTGTGAAACCGATTGGGAGTGTCCTTGTTGAAGGGATGTATGAATGAGGAAATAGGAAACAGTGCGGAGGTCGTAGCAATATCAAAGAAAATCAGACGAGCAGAAATGAGAAGGAACACCAATCTACCGAGATGAAATGATGAGAATCTGATCAAGAAAGCGTGGGTGGGGCCTGTGAGAGGTAAAAGATCAAGAGGGAGACAAAGACCGTGGTAGCATGGTGTAGTAAAGAGAAACATGGTGAAAAAAGCAGCAGAGCCGCATGTAGCACTGGACAGGGAGAAATGGAGGAGAAAGACAGAGGCTGCTGACCGACCTCTGATGACAAGAAACAGCCTTACGGAAAAGGAAGAAGAAGAAGAGAAGGAGAAAATAAGAAACCGTACAGTTTTTATTTATTTTTTTACTTATTTTATCCACAGACCATCCATCTGGATGAATTAAAGTTATAAAGGAGAAGCAAATGAATAATAAAGAGGAAATATTCTTCTATTTTAAGGGGATTTTTTTATTTTAAGAAATTATATGTATGTATATGTATATTTTATTTCTTCTCTCAATATTTGGTACTTGAAAACCTTTTTACGTTCGTTTCTTTCACACTGGTATCTCCTGGCACTTCTTTGTTTTTCTTGACAGCTAGCAATATCTGGTCATCTTGACTCAATAACTATCAAAATTAATAGCGAAATCCCACAAGGACTTGAAATTCTCATTTTTAATAATTGCTTCAGGCAACTGGTCATACATACCATTTAACTGTCTTTTTTAAAGCTTCCTTTGCCGCAGTGTTCCAAATTAACATATCGTGCCACATGATCATTGCTTTCTGTTGTACTCCATTCATGCTAATTGTTCTCATTCCTTTCCTTTAGTAAATAGGTCTACTGTCAGACTATTTAGCGACAGTATATTCATAAAGACGAAGGTTTATCTCTTATTCATTCTGACCTGGTACTTAGTAATATAAAAGTAACATGTAAGATTTACTTAGAACTTGGTTTATGCAAAACAGCACGTTAATGAGACGTTTTAGGTAATGGTAAGTTGAAATAGTTAGAGTCACGCAGAGGAAAATCTCAATGTAATGCAAGGAAACTATAAATAAAACTTGTAATGAAAAGAAGCTAAGATGTAACTATGGGTAACGTAGCTGGACAGCTATAATAATATTTGGAAAGTAAATAAACGGAGCAATTCTCCTCTGATGTAGTATTGAATTTAAGTGAAGATGGCAGCTGTTTTAGGGTGAGAGTTTAATTGGCAGTTTGTATTTTTGTCATTAATTTATTTGCGTCACCCCAGCCACTTGCTACCAGCCATTGACTTTATCAGTAATTTTTCTTGTGCATTTGTTTTCGGAATTTTTTGGTATTACACGGTACGAATTTCTCAAAAAATGTAAAGAAAAGAGCTCAATAAAACAATTTTTTTTCTAACTTAATCTTACTGATTTGGCTTTGTGTGGTTTTTACNTAGTTAGAGTCACGCAGAGGAAAATCTCAATGTAATGCAAGGAAACTATAAATAAAACTTGTAATGAAAAGAAGCTAAGATGTAACTATGGGTAACGTAGCTGGACAGCTATAATAATATTTGGAAAGTAAATAAACGGAGCAATTCTCCTCTGATGTAGTATTGAATTTAAGTGAAGATGGCAGCTGTTTTAGGGTGAGAGTTTAATTGGCAGTTTGTATTTTTGTCATTAATTTATTTGCGTCACCCCAGCCACTTGCTACCAGCCATTGACTTTATCAGTAATTTTTCTTGTGCATTTGTTTTCGGAATTTTTTGGTATTACACGGTACTTGAGCTATATGTAACAGACGGATTGTTGTCCTATGTTAGTCAAAACCATCCGTTTCTCATTTCTGACACTAGGATAGGCTGACTTTTCGAGGCTGCAGCAGTTTATTCTTTCAAATCATCCTTTTTTTCTTCGATCATGACAGCGTAATAGTGCTCTGTTTATCTAAACGTCCAAAACAGACCAGGATCATCTAGAGTTAGTTTCATCTTGATAATAAAAGGATGGTGTGCTTTTGTTAATTTTAAGGAATGAACTAAGTAAAATTGGATTCCATTTATATTTTTTGAAGAGCAACTCGTAACTTATCAACCTGTTGTTTCTTATATGACTTACCCTAAACTACCACCATATTTGGCCTGTACGTTTGAAATAATCTGGGTGGGTTTTGGAGCTGGATGATAATAAGCTATTTGGAGTTCGCATATGCATAAACTAAGTGGGTAGGCAGCCTTGATGTTCTAGTATGTATTTTCCGGATTGAGTTAAACTTGCTGCAATTTTTCCATTTTTTGTTTGTTGAGAGTAATATCTCAAGAGGCAGAATGGTGGGCATGTACTTTTCCCAAATTCAGAGGTGAAACATGCAGCCAATGTTTTGTAGTTGCTGCTGCTTTGGGGACAGACTTAGTCCTTGTGATCGCAGCTCAAGCGTTGGAGATATTTAGACTAAGAAACAGTAGCTAAAACCATTAACAGGCGGGTTTTTGCATAATATCAGCTAACATAAACCTTTTCAATCTTAATTTTTTGTTTTACTTTTACTTTAGGCAGTTGTGGAAATGGACAAGATCGTAGTTTCACAAGATGTTGTAAGTGGTTAAGTCTATTTATTGCCTTAATGTTCCCCTGAGGGTTTGTAACACTTTTTCAGCACCCAACAATAAATTCAGGCTTTTTGTGATGAGCCAATTAGATGACCAATTACAGATTAATAAGCATACTTCTAGAAAATTACTTTATAAAACCTAGTTGATTTCACACTCTTTCAGTACTCAGAGTTTCATGTCTTTCACAATCTTCAGCTGTATACAAATGATCACTTGAAAAAATTTTCTACAAAGATGTTATAAAAATAATTGTGTAACCTGATCATTTGAAAAGCAACTATTGATAACAAAAGAATCATTAAGCGTGCAACTACAAAACAGGAAATGGGCAGTAGAAAATCATTATGTATTTAACATTGTCAGTCTTTTGATTTGAAGTTTGCGAGGGTATATTTATTCATATGTCAACATTTGGAAACAATTTTAGCCCATTTATTTAGCAATTCAGTTTTATTTACGTAATTAATAATTTCCAGTTTCTCTTGCAAGCACAATGAAAACGTTTTTTGTTAAGTTCGAATATCCCTTGACACGTTTTACGATTGACCAATCAAACGACGATTGTGTCAAGGCATATTCGAACTTAACAAAAAAGTGCCCATTGTGCCTGCAAGAGAAACTGGAAATTCTTAGTTACGTAAATAAAACTGAGTTGCTAAACAAACGGGCTGAAATTGTTTCCCAGTGTCGACAATGTGAATAAATTGTATTGTTTGAAGCTAAGTTATAATGGTTCTTAAGAGTTTGAAATATATGTGTAATGATATGTCTAGGTCTTGTGTGACAGTTGTTGCCTGATTGTAAGAGCCCTTATCAATCACTGCACATTGTCGTATAAGGCTTTAAGCACTGCGATTATCTTCTTCGGTATTCCGCACATCTTCATTATAGTTCAAAAGCTCCATCTGTGGACGGAGTTGAATGCTATATTAAAATTAGATTTGGTCTCCCGTAGCTATACATCTTAGGGATATCATTAGCACGAATCTTTATTTTGCTTTATAGTCAGGTTTTTGTTTGCAAGGAAATGGCATGCTGTAAAAAGTTTTAAATGTGACATGTTGAAAAGTTGAAAAATAGGATTTTAAACAAACCTTTTAATCTCCTGGCTGACCTAGTTTTTTATGACAGGTATCTTTTCAATGCTGGACCTACATTGTGCCAAAAAGCCAAACAAACCAGGATGTTGGCTGCACATGAAGGTTTTGACCGAAATTTAAGTGTTTTTTGGAATATTATTGCATTTTTTGCCCCAGATTGACATTGAGTGCATTGTTTTTGTGTGGTGTGTGAATAAAATCGGGGGATGATTATCAGCTTCGAATTATTAGGCTATAGATCAGCAGGTAGCCAGGAAGGAGGTAGAGTACCAGATTTTCCAGAATTCAAATTTGTAGTTTAAGTTGATAAAGTTTTTTTAGGTCTATTTACTTAGCGGGAACATAAAGGTATTTTCTCCTATAAGGTGACCTTGTGAAATAACAAGTCTTATATTGGAAATGTACATGCAAGCTAAGCAAAGAAATCCCGCCCAGTGAAACTGAGATTGACGTTCGCTTATGGGCTGGAATTTCAAGGCCTCCTCCGTAACCTTACGGGCACTGCAAGGTTATGGTCAAGGAGGTACATTTTATCACTGCATTCTTTGTGGTTTCTTTGTTTGGTTTAAATTATCATACGGTAGTTACATGCAACATTTAAAGTACGATTTGTTGTTTTTCGAAGGGCGGGCTATCAAGTAACCAAGATGATATAAATGACAAACTGAAGGAAGATCATGAGAAAAAGCTTTTAGAACAGGAGAGAAATCTTGATAACATTACGAACTCCAATTCCAAATGTGAGAAAGGACCGTCACAGAGCACGAATCCAAGCTCAAGGAGGAAACCACCTTCATTTTCCCTTGTCAGTAAAGACGTATCAAGGAGAGGTACAACTGACTTTTGTTTTATAACTTTTGGATATTTATTAACTCCTTTTTTTGATATAGCATTTGTTAAATGTTATGGCATGACTATTTAGATATTGTTTTGATGGTAACAACTTTGGAAGTTTTTTGCTCATTTTTTGTGTTCCATTGACGGCATCGGTTAACCTGTTATATAATATAATATTATTTATATATGCATGCGTATGAGCTGTAAAGAAACTGAATATCAAATATCACACTATTGTCTATTTGATATTATTGATATCTCCTGTGATCCCTACTGTCACGTTACAATTCAAACTTTATGGAGGAGTTTGTCGTTCGCCACTGAGACAGTTGCGATTATCATGAAGACTAATTCTATGCATGAAATTAGCATAGCGACCATAACGAGAACGAATGAGATTAAGCAGAATCCAATTATTCCGTTTAAGGTCATAACCAGACGGTTTTGATATTGGTAAGGGAATAAAATTGTGTATCTGGTAGTTGAGGTTGTTTAAAGAGGAGTTTAGTTTCTTACAATGACAAGAATGACACCAAACAGGAGAGCAATATTCAGCTACTGAAAAACAAAGGGTTAGTTAACAAATGCCTTTTACTCTCAGCTTTCTTTATATCAGTACGTTTCGCAGGTAAGTTGCTCCTTGCAAGTGTGGCAATTCCATGTTTTTCGTTATGTGGAGCTCCTACTGGAGAGCAACCTTAAATTTCGATCTTATTGTCATGGTTGGAGTGGGTATCTTGATGCAAGATAACCGTGATACAAGTTTTGAAGGCGATATTCCGAATAATCTCATAATTTTGTCTTGTAATGCCTGCAAAATTAAAGGATGACTGGACCTGATTGTTTGTGTTGTTGGCATTTGTTTTCTTATCCAGCAAGTACTCGCAAGAGGAATCACGTCGAGGTTGCCATTTTGCCCTTAAAGTTCTGTGTTTTGTAGCAAATTTAGTGTTTTTAACTGGCGGCAAAATTAGCATTCCTTTTTTTTTACTTTGTTGTCTTTTTTTTTCTAGTAGGAAGCACCCTGAAGAAAGCAATAACACTTACACTTTGACACCACAATCAACGGTTTTTATAGAACAAACCTAAGAAAGAATAAGTGAAAATTTTTAGCTGCTGGGAATAGTATTCCATCTAATGTCTTTGACTTGCATTTTTACGTGACCTTTCCAAGTTACCCTTTCTGCCAAGTCATTTTAGCAACTCGCTTTTCCATTTCAGTAAACCATTGATTAAAAATAAATAATTTTTTAATAAATTAGAAAGAGAAGCAAGTAAAACGTTTGTGAATTTTCAAGCAGAGATTTCGAGGAAATAGTGACTTTCTACTGAGGACATACGCTGCGCTTTGCCTAAGGCTCCTATGAGATTGGTAAAATGTCATTGTGCCTGCATATGACCCATACGTTTTTTTGAAACAAATGAGCTGTGAGTTCAAAACATATATTCACGAAATATTTGTTAATGCTCCTTATTTTTATTTTACTAAATGACATTGTAATCAGTAGGCTATATTATTAATCAAATATTAAAATGCTAGTAAACCATTCACAGAAAACCTGTTCTTTAAAATAACATTGGCCAGTGAAGTTTTAAAGGTCAAGCATGCCATAGCTGATCCTAGGGTATAGTTTGTAGTTTGCTATGCAAAATCCAAAAGTCACACTCGTTTTGTCCAAACAAGTCAAGTGTTTGAGATAGAAGATTGTAAAAGAATTGTTATTAACCCCCTTTAATGCTATTTATTACCTTTAATTTTGGATTTAGTGCTTCACAAAAGTATATATTTTATCTAACAAACTTATATCTAACAAACCTAACAAACTTAACAAATAAATGTTATACCTTACACAAAAGCTTATCATGAAGGGCTATTTTAGTGACTTTCTCCTGTGCTGAGAAGCCACCTCGTCTCATTTCAAATTCCACCGACCTTGGTAGCATTCTTCCATGGCGCTAATGCCCTGGTGGAAACGCTCTTCCTGTTCCTCACTTAAGTCTTCACAGTTCTGAGCAAATAGGTTTGTTTCAACGAGAGCACGAGACTGAACATTGTGCGAACCAGGTTCCAACCCTTATTTTGTCGGCTATTCTTGTCTGATATAATGTTGATCATCAGCCCGACTGTCCCACTAACACCGAAAGCTTAGATACTTTGTGCATCCACCCTGTAGCCCTAAAACCAATCCAACAACCTTAAGATCTTCACAGATAACAGGCCATCATAAAATGAGTTTTGCAAGGCGAATCACATTACCACATGTATAACAGAACCTGTCAGGGTGATCCTGTACAGAACCTGTACAGTTACGATCCATTCTCTCTTGATCTAAAATGCTAAACAGAAACACTTATCTGTTCATTGCGATTTCTAGTCACATTTCCTTGAGTTCAGCTCGGCTGATCATCCAGGTGTAAAGAGAAAAAGTTTCAGTTTCCTAAAATTAAAGACCGATGTAGTTTCGGTTTCAGCTTGAGGCAGCTGAAGTTTTGTTTTCTATACAAAAACAAAGATTGGGCCAGCTACAGCCCTGTTTTTCTGGAACTGAGAACTATTCAAGTGTCAAAACGTACATTAATCATCTCAAAAAATTGACCTGACCAAAGAAAATGTATAGTGTTTTTGGTTTCAGCAAACCAAAGAATGCACAAATCAGTTGAAAAACCTTCGATCTTTAAAAGTTTTTTATACACAGGCCAGTGTAATTTAAGTGAAAATTGCACTTGCGCAATTTTCGGATTGAAGGGTTTATTACTGGGTAGCTTTTTGTTGTAAGGGTGTAACGATGGTAGTTGTCGAGGAGTTGAGTGAAATAGGTCAACTGTGGGATTCTATACCGGCAATAGATCGGGCTCCTTTGTGCAGGGTCATTGCGTCATAAGGACTTTGAGAATTTAGTGACCCAAAGAACGGGAAAAGGAAAAGTTCAGATCTTTTACAAAGGATTCAATTATTTATTACTGTATTTATTCAGTCATTCATATTAGTGTTAGCCTAATAAGGGAATTTCGGTTACTAAATCCTGTTAAAGCACTGCTTAGAACGAGGCAGCATTCGATTCTCGCTGACAGTTCTTTTATTATTTTTCATGGCAGTTGGATTTACAAGCATTCGCAGCAAAGATAGTTCAACGAAACAGACGAACAGCAGCAAATCGGATGGCAATATCACATCATCTGGATCTTCAGGTTTGGAGACATTAGTTAATTTTGTGATTTTGTTTGGAAAGGTCTTCCCATGGACTGGGCATCCTGAGATTCATGAAGGTGTTCTTTTCTATTGAAGAACATTCAGCGTAGATGACACTTTTTACCTGACCCATCACATGCTCTTTATCTACGCTCCAAATTTCATTCCAGAAGGTACTACGTTCCTCAGCATTCGGTATGTCATCATTGCCGTTTGTAGCGTTACCATTTAACTCATTACAGACCTTCTTTTGATCCATTCGGAACAGTCTGTTTATTCTGTTCATCTTCTATTCGTTGTTCTTATCGGGTAATTTTTGCAGTTTTGGCAAGGAGCCTTTGTTTTAATTCTTGATTTACTATTGTTAAACCATTCTTTTCTTCACTGTATTTTTCCTTTACCAGTTTTGCCTTACCCTCTCTCGCAACGCCTATCTGTTTTTTCTTTACCCTTTCAAGAATGTTAATAACCTTAATCAGTTGCTTGATATCACCTTCAATACGTCTATTCCACCACCGATCCTTCTTCTTTCCTCCCTTATCTTGTTTAAGCCCTGGTCAATCTGCTACCCAGACACCTGCAGCTTCAATGAGGTTATTCGTCTATACTCTTCATTTCGATGAAATCCAACACTGTATTAACTTTAGCAGTAGCTACATTTAGGGTTTTCATGTTAACGTTCTTAAATCTAATTCCATCGGTACTCCTGCCGATATCATTGAATTGAGCAATAATTAGCTGTGTTTCTTTATTTAATGTTTCAACATAAGGAATCACATTGCTTATATTCTCTATGGTTCATGAAACATATGGCCACTTTCTTCCCCTCCTATCACTCTATTATTTCCGTTTGTCCGTCCTCGATCACTTCTGTATTCACATTCATTTCTTCACTATCTACAGTTATCGTTCTTTGAATACTTTACATTTTCAAATCAGAGAGCCAACCGATTTTTCTAATGGCTCTTGCTTGATCATACTCTCCATTCATGCATCATTCGTTGCCTCTACCCTCTTATTGGTTTTCGATCCTCACCAAAAGGCTTCCTTCAGAAGAAGCATTCCATAACACTTATTATATATCATATACTTCTTATGACCGCTTGGTTCTGACAGTCGTAGGATGACGACCGGGCCCCCGCTGTCGTACCAGGGGACACCTGCCAGGTGAGACAACTTCAAGATCTGTTCCGGTGGCATTCACGCTGTTATTTTCAAAATTATTTGTATTTATTTCACTCAAAAAGAGGGCAGTGGTGATAAGGTGCCACAACCAGCAGTATTTTTATCGAGACATCATCTCCAGGGAAGTTGCCAACCAAAGCTAAAGATTCAACTTAAACCATAAGACACAGCTGCACCTGTCAGACGTCAACCTGATTCGGCCAACTTGAATCTCTAAGTCTTTGTATTTGCTGAGTTTTTTAAACTCATTAGCCGAAATGTTACTATCGGACGGGACACAGACTTTAGAAAGTTCAGTGATCGTAAAATCCAATTGTGCGGGACGCTATCGAAGGCCTTCTTACAGTCTATCCACGCACAGCTCATATTCCTCTTGCTACCAATACAATGCTCCAAAAGCATTTTGTTAATTAATTGTCCTTACACCCAGAAGAGCCTCTTTTGCAGACTTTGATGGCAACAAATTATTTTCCTCTGGATGGCTATAAGTCCTGTCAGTGAGAATCGAGGTCAGTATTTTGTATGTTGTTGAAAGATATGTTATAGACCTGTAGTTCTTGCGATCACCTGTGTCACTCCATTTAGAAAGTAAGTAAATTGTGCCCACACATAACTAACTGGGAGTTTCTTCTGGATGATGAAACAATTTATTAAAAAGTTCAGTAAGAAGGACATGTGTTGATGTTAAAGCATTTAGCCAGAAATTTGGCACCTTGTCTAACCCAGGTGATTTCCACTTTTGTGATTTTGTTAGTGCTGACTTCAGTTCACCCTAGTTATATCATCCCACTCTTGTTCATTGCAAACAACAGTCTCGTTAAACCCTTTCTTCTCTCCCCAGATTTCATTCCAAAAATTGTCAATAGCTTTTTGACTTTGGACCTCTACAACTGGTTCTTGTTTTTTCCCTAATTCTCTGTAAAATTTCTTGGCATCATTTTGATAGACTTTATTCTGTCTGTAGAATTTGCTTCGTTTTTCAAAGCTTCTCAGACGTTGGGCCCTACCCTGCATTTTTTGTTTTAACTCTTCCTTTATCAGAAGGATTTCTACTAAACTTCCCGATTTTGAACTTTTGTTTAAGCTTCCGCGACTTTCTAGTTTTAGGATCCTTTCCCCTTTCCATTTCATCTAGGATTGAGATCTCACAACGCATCTCTTCAACTGCTTTTTATGCTGATGACGTTTCTTTTGTGATTTACGTTAAACACCTACTTTTGATTCGATTGTTTTGGCACACGCATATATGATTGTATGTAGTTCAGTGATGTCCAGTTCAGGGGGCGGAATTATAATTATTATTATTATATAGTTTTCTTTGGATTTGCTAATTAAAATCAAGCACCGAGTCGCTACCAGCGACCTTGGGTGATTGAAGCTTGAGGTAATACTATTCAACAAAAATATACACATTGAACAGAGGCAATTGACGAACAGTATACGAGACCGTTACAAATTATACAAACATTAAGACTGACAATAACAAAACAAAAGTATATAAAAGTTTGGACTATATAAAAACGTTTTATTTTACATTCATTGGAATATTACGAACATCAAGGAGACGAGAATATAGATGGAATATTACGAAAAGTAAGAGGACAGAATTACAGTTTTACATATGACATAAAACGACTAAAGTGTAAAAAGGGAAATGATTTAGATCGACAGGACTCTTCTAAGAACATGCGCTGTGCTGTTCAATACAATTTTTTGGACTTTAGTTTTGGGTTTCCAGGTATTTGTTCCAGAAATTTATCATTACCTTTCTTTGTAAGGCCAAGTGCTCCTACAACGACTAGCAAAGTTTTTGTTTTGAGGTGCCACATCTTTTCTACTTCTATTTCCAGGTCTTTATACTTCGAGAGCTTTTCGAATACTTTCGCTGAGACGTTTGTCTGAAGGGACACTCATGTCAATAAACAGACAGGTGTTGTTCGTTTTGTCTTTGATGACGATATCCGGGCGATTTGCCTNAAATGATTTAGATCGACAGGACTCTTCTAAGAACATGCGCTGTGCTGTTCAATACAATTTTTTGGACTTTAGTTTTGGGTTTCCAGGTATTTGTTCCAGAAATTTATCATTACCTTTCTTTGTAAGGCCAAGTGCTCCTACAACGACTAGCAAAGTTTTTGTTTTGAGGTGCCACATCTTTTCTACTTCTATTTCCAGGTCTTTATACTTCGAGAGCTTTTCGAATACTTTCGCTGAGACGTTTGTCTGAAGGGACACTCATGTCAATAAACAGACAGGTGTTGTTCGTTTTGTCTTTGATGACGATATCCGGGCGATTTGCCTGTATGGTACGATCTGTGTGAATTGGGAAGTGCCACATACCTCCTTTACTCCTGATGACGTACAGGCGGTCTACGTCTGACTTTGGGTGATACATTCTATTGGATGTCAATTGCTTTCTAATTTTGGTGTCAAAATTTTTTAGTTCGCTTAGGTTCCAATCTATCACATTAAAACTATAAGTAACAACAGACATCACAAGAGTGTTGATTGCTGTTAATTTGTTTTTAGAGTTTAATTCGGTTTTCAGCATTGATCTTACTCTACGGATGAATTCTTTTCGTATTTTCTCCTGCATTTTTGAGTGTTGTACACCATCGCCTTTATTTACTCCTAGGTATTTATAAGTTCCTTCTTGATCTAATTGTTTTATTACGGTTTCATCATCTAACTATATTTTCAGACGTAACTAGTTTTCCTCGCTCATGTAGACCAAACTTCATACCTATGTCATCACTAAACGCTTTTACGGCTTTCAACAACCCTTCCAGTTCACCATCATTAAAGTTTTAAGTCATCCATATAAAAATGATGATTGACCATCTTGTCCATAATCTTATATCCGTATCCTGTATTATTATGAAGTTGCGAGAGTGGGATAAGTACCATACAAAATAAAGGTGAGGAAAGAGAGTCACCTTGGAAGATTCCACATCGGATTTGCATACCGTTTGAAATAAGAGTACCATTCGCGTGACCCAGAGTAAGATTTGTTTCCCATAATGACATGCTGGTTCGAAGAAAATTTATTAATACAGGAGAAATTTTATCCATTTCTAAAGATTTTAAGATCCAAGAGTGCGGGACGCTGTCAAAGGCCTTTTTATAATCTACCCAGGCAGTTCTTAAATTTCTGTGTTTAGTGTGAGCATTTTCCAGAATCATTTTGTTTATGAGCAGTTGATCCTTACATCCATATGATCCTCCGCGACACCTTTTCTGCTCCTTGGGGTAAATAGTTTGTTCTTCCATGTGAACGAAGATTCTTTCAGTTAAGATTGGGGCAAGTAATTTATAGGAAGTTGATAAACATGTAATATGTCTGTAGTTTTTAGGATTTGCTGTTTCATTTGTTTTTGCGAAAAGATAAGTAATTCCTTGACAGAATTATTTTGGTGTTAAGTGAGGTTCTATCATAAATGAATTAAAATTAGATGCTATTGTTGTTATTATTATTATTATTATTATTATTATTATTATTATTATTATTATTATTATTATTATTATTATTATTATATCGAGTGGTTACACACCATCTAGTGATGGATGGGTGAAAAACCCACATTCAGCGCCCAACAACAAGCCAGGAAAGTTGAATGCAGGCACATGTACTGTAGCCACAAGAGTGAGATAAAATAACCAAATAAAAATGGAAACATCACTTCAACCTTGCAAGTGGCGCCTCACAACAAGTGAGGAAAGGCACATTGCTCAAGCGGTTGTTGTTGTATGACAACAACTCATGACTACAGCACTCCCCACTCCTAGCCTGATAGCTGACAATACATGGAGAGATGTCTTAGTACTAGCACTAAGTCT
>RDPX01000095.1:1875142-1904918 GCA_003991215.1 Morbakka virulenta | reverse complement strand
ATGATAGGATGGGATTGAGAATATATTGGGAGCTGTGCAAGAAGTATGGGTTGAAATGTGCGGGGAAATGGTTTGAAGAGGTGCCTGACAAAGTTAGAAAGAGTGAAGATGGTAGGTTTGAAGTTTGGTGGGATAGATCAGTGGAGACAATGCAACAGGTGGAATGTAATCGTCCGGATGTTGTTGTTGTTGACCGCACTAAGAAGAGATGGCTGGTTGTAGATTTTGCTGTGCCTTCCTATCGAAATGTGACATCTAAAGAAGAAGAAAAGGTCACTAAGTATTCTCCCTTGGCCCAACAAATCCGAAAGTTACATAGTGTATGTACCAGCGTTGTCCCAATCGTCGTGGGAAGCTTAGGAGTGGTGACGAAGCGCTTGGAGCGCAGTTTGAAAGAGTTGGGCATCCCTGATGTCTTGGGTGGACTCCAAACATCTACCATCATTGGAACTACCAACATATTGAGGAAGGTGCTTAACCTCTAAAGCTACTGGTCGGTAGCCGGGGTTAAGTTTTCTCGTCCGGCAGGTGAATACCATCTCCCTGTGCAGGCTGTCATGCTGGACATGAACTTTGTTTATTATTATTATTATTATTATTATTATTATTATTATTATTATTATTATTATTATTATTATTATTATTATTATTATTGAGTGGCAGAGCAATACGAGCCTACAAAGGACTCAGAGGTAGAAATCCCACCAAACCCATCCGACTCCCAGCCCGATAAGGGTAAGCTGTGTGCATGCATCACTGCCAAGTGTATGCGATATTGATGTTAATTAAAACAACACATGATCTTGCAGGTGGGGCCTGTTTAGAGTTCCCAGTTAAAGTAACCCATTCTGCTTAAAACCGTCTCCGTGGCGAGGATTCACCCAAGACCGCAGGACAAGTAACAAGTGCGAACTCGGTACTCAGCCCTTCAGAACTTAAGATCCACGCTCACGTCACCTAGATATGATGCTCCCCAATACTCCTGCCCGTTAAACAGAAATGCGTGATGTGTCAGCCCTTTTGGGACATGTACAACTGGTTAACGTCATGCAACTGACTGGCAACTCTGCGGTTTGAGCAGGAATGTTTGATCTAGCCCATTCGTAATTACCAGGCAAAACTAGTTCGTGTACCCCATCAATCAATTAAGATCAGAGGTCATACGTCTTACGCAGTGCTTGGTGTAATTATCAGGGCAATTTGACTACACAGGTCAGGAGGGTCAATTCCTCTTTCCAACAGTACTAGGCAGCACTAATTATTTATTAACTTACTATTATTTTTATTACTACTACTACTATTACTACTACTAACACTACTACAACTACTACTACAACTACTACTGCTACTACTACTACTACTACTGCTGCTACTACTACTACTACTACTGCTACTACTACTACTACTACTACTACTACTGCTACTACTACTGTCCTTTCTTCACACTTTTGTCCTTCTAATTAACTTTGCTGTTCCAAGGACACATATCTCTTCAATAAAGATGTCATTGGTCTCATCTCAAATTGTTCCGCATATGTCTTAAAGTTTTTGGCCCAGTATACGAAGGGCTCCGATGATGATGGGTATTATCACTACTTTACTGACTCTCCATAGCGTCGCCACTTTTCTTCTATGGTCTTCTTACTTTTCTCTCTTCTCTTCTTCCCATTCGATCACTCTTCCATCAAACGGACATGCGACATCAATTATTTTGCATTAATTTGTCTCTATTGTGTGGGACGTCAGGTCTGTAATGCTTCAACTGCTGATCTGTTTGAATTCTAAAATCCAAGAAGACCTTGAACTTTCCGTTTTCTAAAACGCCAGCTGGGTTATGGTCATGACGTTTCTCCGTACATTTTATAACTTACTTTTTGCACAGCTCCCAATGGATTAGTTTTCCAAACCTATCATGTCGCTAATTCTTATATTGAATTTGGGCCAGTTTCTCACATTTAGCCACTATATAAGCAACAGTTACTTTTCGTTTACCACGCATTCTACAAACAGGTGTAACATCCTGTTTATCTATTTGGCTCCTAATAGCATTTGCCCTCAACGCCTAATTTTGAGCAGCTATCAACACCTCCTCTGTCCCCTTCTACAAAGCAAAGGTACTTGGCGTCAACAACGCCAAGTACCTTTGGTTTGTTGACCAGTGTATTTATTTGTTTTTCGTTTTTGCCATATAATTGTAGGTCATCCATAAACAAGAGATGATTTATTGTCTCAAATCGTATCCTGATTTAATATCCCTGAAAATCAGGGTCAGTGGAATCAGGGCCAGTACCGAGAGGAGAGGAGACTGTCCCCCCAAAATTTTCCGCTTTTTATTGTGACATCTTCAAAGACATTTTTCCCTGATGTCAAGTTAGTTCTCGAAGTATTCATGCCGTTTTCCAGTGGAGATACCATACTGCTTGCAATTTCAAGCATATTTATGCATTTCAACAGCCATGTATGCGATCTTAAGTCGTGGGCTTTTCTAGAGTCAATCCAAACCATTTCTAACCCACACAAACGCCTCTTGGACCTTCTCATCGCCCTTTTGTCAACCAGTAACCGGTCCTTTGTACCTCTTGATTTCTTTCTACAGCCTTTTTCCTCGTCTACAAGCAGTCTTTTTCCTTCAAGGTGCTCATACTGTGCATCGGCAAGGATACAAGTCTACAGTTTTCACATAATGGTTAAGGATGTTGTCGGCCCAAAGGTGCTTACTACAGGCCCTTCTTTTTCTTTAATGGTTAAACTCGTTTTTCCTTTGCCCTTTTCCCTTTTGTCATCCATTGTGGCACATTATACATGAACAGGCATTTTTTGAGATGTTAAGCTATCTTATCTACACGTGAAGGGAAATTTGTGAGCCAGTACTCCTGTAATTAATCTGGACCCGGTGATTTCCAACGTATTTTTTTCCTGAGGTGTTATCGAACTTTTCCTATATATATATATATGTATATTCAGGAAAAGATATATTATCTTGCTTCTCAATATTATTCAGAAATTTCTCTACCTTTTTAAGCCACGCTGTATGGACATTGTGATTAACTGATTTATTCCATATTCTATCCAAAATTCTAAACACTCTCCAGCGCTAGGTGTTTGGTCTTTATTCCTGTTGACCATATTAATAATTTTATAGTCTTTTCTTATTTGTTTCAAACATTCTATTTTACTTGTCTGTAGCACTATCCTCATACCTCTATTTTGTGTTGGACAACCTTCTTTCATTGTTTTAACTCCTCTATCACTACATTTATCCCTTCTTCTTAACAAGAAACTTCCTTTCTAACTCATACGTAAGCTCATCGTTTTCTATTTCACCTCGTTTCCAACTCTAGACATGGCCAAGTTGTTTTACAATCCTTAACAGCTTAGAGCAGAACCTTCTTTCATTTGTACCACTCTTCCAGTTGCAAGCAATAAATTGTATATTTCATATATTTCCTCCGTTGGTATATATTTCATTATCCCATTGATTTTCAGTACATGTTGCTTTAATATCTTACGGTCAATGTTCCTTAGATTGTTAGAGGGTGAGTGCCATTTTTCTCCCTCCATGAGCACAAATTTCACAAGATTTTTTCATCCTCTGAAAGGCATTCTCTTCTCAATGTATCAACATATCTTACACAGAAAGCTCACTGGTAATGCTGTTGTCATTTTCAGCTGTTGTTTCGTGCTCTTCAGTTTCGCCTGATGTTTCAAGTTCTATAATCTGGACGAAATCATGACTAGTACCTGTTACTCTAACATCAGTTTCAATATGATCACTTTCTGCGTTTGTCTATATCCCTTCTAGTTCTGTTTCAATTAACGATTTATTTGTTTTTACCGCTCTTGCTTGATCAGTGAATCGCTGTTCATTTATTTCGAAAACACCAAGCTCGTTCCATATATGAATCATCCTTTTCCTGTCACCTCTCTTGCTTGGCTTACTCCTATTAAAACATCTCATCGCAATCTTGTTAACTTCCTTGTTCCATTTAATTCTAACAGTCGCTTAATGACGACTTAAGTCTGGTTGCTGCCCAGCAAAACCACTGCCGAACTTGACATCTTCACCTTAATGGATCCGGCCCCATTTACGTTGTTTTCTTTATTATATGATTGATTCATTACACTCTTACAAGGATAGTGAATTCGAGATTCCACTACCACTGGTGTTTTTATCGTGACGCCATCACTAGGGGGTTGCCAACCGAGGCTGAAGTGACCCTCCTGCACATGAGACAGCTAAATCCCGACGGACGCCAGCCCAGTACTTCAAGGTCCCAGGATAGGCTAACAGGTACTACACCTTGCGCAAGGGTGACCTGTAGGTAGTTGCAGCAAAGGGTAACCTCATTTTCCCACATTGAAACTCTCCAACAGGTTGCATTTTGAAGCCATACCCAGGACAAAAATTATTGTTATTATTATTGTTGTTGTTGTTGTTGTTCTTGTTGGGGTTTTGATAAAGTAACAATTTTCTTTTTCCTGTTAGATAGAAACAGTTATATTTTGAACGAGAAACCAAAAATCTTGTAATTGATTTTTCAGTTACAGTTACAGTGCTTTCAGTTATCAGCAGCTTTGTAGTGAGTGGGGCTGCTTCTTTTGAGCCTCTGTCAACATTCATCGTTTGTATGAGGTTTGCACAGTCGACTGCCTGATTAAAACTTCAGCCTTGCATTTTGACCACTTTTAAGGCATTCTAATTTTGAAGATGTAGTCTTTCAAAGAATCATATAGTAACGATAGCAGTCAAAGACTAGGATAAAAAACATTGATAAGAATGCAAAAACATTGAAATAATCCAGAATTCTTGTTTTTGTTTTCTCGGGTTTTGTTTTCTTGGAGAATTGACATAAACGTAGCCCGTCATCGACATAAACTTATTCTTGTGGTTTCTGGTTAAAAATTGTAGTCATACTCAGTCTAAAAGCACCCTTTCTATTTAAAGCGGGTTATTGAAAAAACTGGATTTGTTTTTAGTGGTTTCTTGACCCCATAGATGCTGTTGGCCTCTAACACCCACTGCCAGAACTTTTTTCTAAACTTATGAAGTTTTCTGGGACCCTATTCGCTAAGTAGACGATTAATTATTTTGATGTTAGGAAAGAGTGTGGTTTCCTCTCGCGCGCAACCAAGCAGTGGAAGAACTGTCAGTACTGTGGATATCAGGAAAAAAGTCCTGTCAAGCTCATCAACTGGATCAGTTACGAAGAGTCAGTCGACACATTCAGTGCCGCCCATTTCAGGAAAACATGCCAAACAGTAAGTCAAAGCTCCCACGTTATTTGCTGTCGGCGTTGTTGTCAACAATAGTTTTTCAGATATTTTTCACTAAAAAATTCACTGTTCTGTTTAATATTACAGTTTCAAGGAACCCATCATATCGTTTAAGTATTTCTGCTTTGATTGCATTTGGTGTACTTTTTGACGTCTTTTATAGTTTTGTTTCTTGGTATACGTGCAACTCAGAATACTATTCAACTTTGTCATTTGTTTCTAAGTGTTACATTTTGTATAGTTAATATGCGTGTAGTACATGATTTTCAAAATTTAATAAATATTGCAAGCTTTGCAGAAAGACAGAATTGCGAATCTGAAATGATATTTAGACAAAATTCTGTGGGAAAGATTAGAATTTAATGTGGGAAAGATCAGAAGTCAGTGGAGGTAATCCAGCTCAATCTGTCACTATTTTCTTTACTGGTTCAAAGGGAAATATTGGACGAGTTTTGTATATTGAATGAAAGATCAAAATAGTTTTAGCTCGTTGAATTTAAAGCACATTTTCTTGGTCACTAATTTGTTGGGTGCGACCAGGGTACAATATTTATTTTGATTATTAATCTTTGTATACATTTCTGGCACGTTAATTTGGGGATGGCCGAGTCTTTTCTTTCTCATTGTATCAGTATGGAGTTTGATGGGTAACACTTTGTATAATTAGACATTTGGGAGGCTCAGCCGTATGTATATTATATGTGTGACTCAGTGAAATATCCAACGATTGGAAACTGGGGAAAGAACTGGGCACAAATGGCCTGGTTCAAAACCAGCGATGATAGCTTAGTTGGTAGAATATGTGGTGATAATGGTCGTTGGCACTGGTTCAAATGCAATGTGGTGCACACATTTTTTTTTACTTTTCTAAAGTCATGTTATAGAGTACAGTCATAACAACTCACCACAACGGATTGGAGTAAAGTGAAATTACTAATCTAAAGTTAAGATTCCTGACAAGCCTGTGTCTGACTAACAGATAAATATTATTTAATTGTTTAAGGAAGAAAGTGGAACATTGGACATTCATATTTTGACCCTGGTCAATATTTTAATTAAAACTAAACTAATTCTTGCATATTAATCAGGTATTATATTTCTAATGATCCAGATCACGTGACAGCCCAACTTTATTTATATTTTGGGACTTTCTTTTTGTCTTCCTTTCTTTCTTGTTTTCTCAGAATATTAACGCATTGTAATACGCATTGCAGACGACAAAAAATAAAAAAACTTAGTTTAGAACTGTCAATTTCATGTTTTCACAATCGTCAGCTAAACATAATGAACATATTTCTCTAGCGTATCTAGTTATAACTAGAACAAGTTACAAAAGATATAAAATTACCCTCATTGCATTGACATAATTGGTACGATTGAATATGCAGTAACAAAAAGATTTTTTAATTGCTTTATCACACCTATTCCTTTGATTTATAATTAGCTAACAGGAATTTATTTAAGTGTCTACATTTTGCAATGAGTTCACTGCGCTTGCTCAACAGTTCCTCTTTGTTAGCGTAATTAAGGATCTCGATTTTTTCCCACAAACAAAGGTTGCACGTTTTCGATTTGTCTGAAAAGGGCTGCGCGTAAGTTATTACCGACCATTTCATGGGTGGGGGTGATGTTCTTTTCTTTCAGGTCCCATAAGTACGATTAAAGGGTTGTGCTGTTTATGTACATCTCATGGTGGATACCACAATACCAAGCTAAATGACCATCCAGACCCGCCACACACAAGGTCGAAATATCTGATTTACAATGTTTTGAAAATTCGAGATGGTGAAGACGTTAAACTAAAGCCTCGTTGAAATCAAAGAAAGGCTTTTTTTCAATTTTAGAATCACCCAGATATTTAGATTTTCGTAATAGCTGATTAGTGAGAGCAATTGAGCTGAAAATTTTAATAATAAGTTCTCTTATGGGTGCAATCAAGTAATAAACATTTTTAAGAAATCTGAGTAACTTTAGGGCAGATCCTATTAAGCTTCACTGGAATGACCCGTTTGTTTTCTGTTTTGAAGACCAAAATCTGATTAAAGTTAAATAATTATATTTAATGACTGTTAACTACCTTAAAAATAACAGCGGTTTGATAGTCAAGAAAAAAATTCTTGACATATTTTTCGCCACTGCGACATCTAACATTTATGCCTTAATTGTTCAATAATAATCGTCACTCTGTCTGCTAGCATTTTCAACATATAATGCTTAGGTCTATCTTGTAAATCATCGTTCAAGCTCTCTTAAAAACAAATTGGGAAAACTACTATTTTGTTTTAACACTGTTTTTACCACTCGGCTGGTAAAACTATACAACTTTACGTTCGCACTGATCACCTACAGACAAACCTCATCTAAGCATTCGTGTTCTTCGGAAAAGCTGGGTGCGTGAGCTACAATCCACAGTAAATCCATACGTTTGTTCTCTACAGTGTTACATAAGAGCCAAATATTGACCACTAATAATTTATTTGAATCTCAGTTTTTGTTGCCCATGCTTTTCTTAATTGGCACTGCTGTAACAACATTTTTTGTTTACAACCTGTGGTAACAGGTGAGTTATGCCCACCCCGGCTTTTACCAGCATGCCTCGCCGCTTTTTCTGTAAATGATGGAATGAAAATTTACATTTTTCTATATTGACTCACGATGTTATCACACAAAATCTCCCTCAAATGCAGAGCCAAATTTTACCCTGGTTATGAATTTCCTATGTGCTGGTTTGGTTGGTACCTTTTCTTTTCTTCATATATTTTCATCTGCACTTGTATGGCTTTTTTTTTTTGTTTCGTCACCATTTCATTGTTTAAGGTGTGAGCATTGTATTAACAGTGGCATAATGATTTAATTATTTTCAACCCCAATTCAAGTTCTTCTTTTCTTGCTGAGGTTCTTTACGTCGCTGACTGGTGCATTACAGCCAGTGTAACGGATGCATACATGCAAGACGGTCGTCACTTTAAGGTATGGTATCACAGAGCATCTCACCACAAAGTGCCTAAGATTAAAACAGTAGTCGGTTACTGTATCATATTTTGAAGTTTGGTGCCCTAACTGACATTGACCGATAAACCTCTGCAACATGCCTCTTTACTCTGCGATGAATTTTTTACTTGCTTTAACCCCCACCGTTCACCCCCACTACCGCTTAAGTTTTATAGCCGAAAATGTTTCGTATAAAGACCCTAGAGAATCCATTCTTTTAAAGGCCAATGCTTGTGAAAGATATAAAAATTAAATGTTAATAAACCCAACTGTACCAGCAAATAGCCTGCGATCAGCATGTGCATGTGCATAAAGCCGGGTTTAAAAAGATGACAATTGTTTATGAACAGCTTTTTTTGTTTTATTACATGAAATGAATGTTTTGCCTTATTTTTCCTTTTCCATAAGGACTGCTGCGGACTCAAAAACGTCGATTAAGAAAAACCCCTCAACTACTAAGCGCAATTAGCTACGTTACCAAGAGAAGACTGGGTACTGTGTGTACGAGTATGCTATGGGAGACCAAACACTCAAAGGAGGATGTGATGTGGAACGCGCATATAATTAAAGTCTTTTTCAAAAGAAAGTAAATGTATGCACAAGCGTGAAATTGTCACTACAACACCCACTGAAAAACTCTGTCAATGTACTAAAAAGTTGTGTCATGCCGGTTCAAGAAACAAAATCAAAAATTTTAGGTTTTAGTCAGATCGTTTTATGAAATTGCACCCCATCTATATACCAGATTATTCATTCTTTAACATTTCCACAATATACAAGAAGTCTTGAGCCGGTTGATGGAGTTGTTGGTATTCTTATATTCATTAATTGGTTTATAAAACCAAAAGACAGATTAATGCTGAATAACCCTCCCAATTTTATAAAAACACCTTGTTTTGAGAGGGGATTTGCCATTTCATATTGTACCCAATATTGATTAAATGTACTGTTTTAATGTTCTCGTTACATGTTTTTGCCAGCAAATGTTAATGGCTTTTTCTTATTTGATGCCTCGCAAACATTCCTAACGATGGTTATTTCTTGGCAAGCTTCACTAGCCATTCAATAAAGCAGCCATTTAAACTTTACGTAATTTGTTACTCCGAAACCGATCGGTCTTAGTTGTAATAAATGTTAATTTACAGTATGTGCTGGGGTTTGACTTCAGTAATCAAGTACTGCAGGTACAATTTGTGGGGGCACCTTGGTCTTTGATACTTTGGTGTGTTTTGTTTGTTTGTTTGTTTTTTTAACACCCCAGGAGGCAACTTTGTCACGATCAAGTTAAAGGAATGTTTTTTCTTTTGATTTAAAGTTGCTGTGGTAACACTGATTAATTATCATGGTTATGTGGTTCTGAAAACACCGTTTTCGATTGCGTGCCCAAGACAGAGCTCAGAGCTGTTCATATTTTGATGGCTTTGAAAATAAAAATTTGTATTAAATGTGTTGTTCAGAATTCTTAGCATTATAACAGTTTAGTATGCTAACATTTAGCGTACACTGTAATATGGTATCTGAGTTAAAAGTAAGGCAACAGCTATGTGTGTAAATTGTAAGCCCCGTTGTAACAAGTTGTATGTTTTAGACGCCAATGATTACATTCAGATTCTTTCTTTGGTGTTCACCAGCACGGGTTCTTGGAGTTTTGATACCTGTAATTAAACGATGCTGTTCACTGATTTTAATGGTGCCAAATTGACTGGCCTAATGATTATGCAGAACTTTGGAACACGAACGTCAATAAACACTTTTGCACGACGAACACACTTGCCCGTTATTTAAGAATAGTTGTATATACAAGATATTATAGAGCGTAGTTAATGTTTTTTCTTTAGAAATATGTGTATATCTTGATATATCCTTGATTGTGAAGAGACGTAAACACTATCAGATTGTACAGTATTATTGTAAGGTCATAGCCCTTACTAATTGGTCCAAAGTTTCTTATGTTTGTAAATAAGGATGTGAGGATTAAAAAAAAATATGGAGTGAGAAAAAAATTCATTTGCTGTAATTGTGATGCGTCTACGACGTTTCACCTGTATTGTGGCTGTTACGATAGATTTAGATCTGGAAAATGGGGGTACAAATAGCTAATTTTCCCGCACGATAGGTCTTCATTCCAAATTCTCCTGTCTTAATATCCCAGTAATTGTGATTGACTTGGTAAATTGTGAAATTTAATAAATTTACGAAAAAAGTGCCAAGTCATCACCATAATAAATACATTACTTTGTCAAGAAATACATACTTAAATGGTAAAGTTAAAATTACTCAACTTTTGATATTTTGGAAATTCATTTTGACTATTCACAAATTAATGTAGGATCCGAAATTTCCTGTCAAAATGTTATAAAAGGCGTACTATTTTTTCAATTTTACGATTATACTTTACTACAAAAAGAACGCACGCACAAAAAGCACGCAATAGGTTAAGGTACAGTTTCAACTAGCGGGAAATTTGCGTTTTTGAATCATTTGGTATCTGTTGAAAATTGGATCAGATAACTCAGGGAAGAGAGCATAAAGGATCCTGGAAATTGTATTGAAATGAATGACCTGAGATATGGTTACAAGACGAAGAAGATAAAATATTTTTTCACAGTAATATTAAAATTAAATGGTATAATAAAAGTGATGTTAATCAAATTTCCTTGATTCACTCGAATTCCATGCAAATGTTGTTTTTTTTCTACTTTGCAGAATTGGAGTTACGGGAAAGTAAGAATTCTTAAANAACGCACGCACAAAAAGCACGCAATAGGTTAAGGTACAGTTTCAACTAGCGGGAAATTTGCGTTTTTGAATCATTTGGTATCTGTTGAAAATTGGATCAGATAACTCAGGGAAGAGAGCATAAAGGATCCTGGAAATTGTATTGAAATGAATGACCTGAGATATGGTTACAAGACGAAGAAGATAAAATATTTTTTCACAGTAATATTAAAATTAAATGGTATAATAAAAGTGATGTTAATCAAATTTCCTTGATTCACTCGAATTCCATGCAAATGTTGTTTTTTTTCTACTTTGCAGAATTGGAGTTACGGGAAAGTAAGAATTCTTAAAATCGCTCTGGCCTGAACTTTCGCATTAAGCCCTTGACTACCGTGTTATTTTGAGCGAAAACATTTGGGCTTTTTTGCTATCATAATGATATACCGCCAGTGATGCACGAGAATCGAGTTCATAGAAGAAAATCGGTGGTGATTATTTCCATAATGGTTTCCATTTTTTGCCCCTCAGGTTAATATCTGTTTAGAAACACCAGTAGAATCGCTTAACATCGCCTAACACGCCCACTTGCAATTGTGGTTTTTGTGAACCTCTACAAATCATTGTTGACTGATATAACATTACTAAATGTAACGGTATTTGGTTTTTATTGCGTTTTATAATACCACGAATTTTACGATAACGATTTTTCAATGATGCTTCCCGTCTGTGCTTATACTCAAATTGCCCTACGCTTCGAGTCAGTTAAGTATGAATTTTTTTCTTTTACTGCCATCCACATTGTCAACTGTTGTTGCTCGGATCGTGGCAGCCGAATCTAAAACTGCATTTTGTTGTTGAATGGTTTGTCATGATTACGGCTGTTGGAGTGTGAAAAATTTTCTTTTTATCGGCAGGTAGAACTGCTTAACTGGTGTATGTCAGCATGAAAAGGAAGTATTTATTGGGTTTGTAACAACTTCGACAGTGAACAAAAAAGTATCATAAATGTGGAGCCATTTCGACTTCTTTTTGTACTAAACTTAAACTAGAGAGTAATTAATTGACCCTTTTCTTGCCTGATTTACCCGTTTGGGGATGTTAAGGTTGAAAACTGTCATATACCAGTTAGTCTGTGCAATTAACAAATTCTTCCCTTTGATAATCAATTTGGACAGCAGCCGGTCCATACGGACAGAATCAAGTCATAAAGGAGCTAAAAAATGGTACAAAACATAATATCTTTCACGTTTTTCCACTGATCATTTTGAGAAATATGCGCTCTACTAGGAAACAGTATCTAGGTTACACAAATCGATACCTGTTAGTTTCATTTACGGGTAGAGATACAGGCACTGAATTAAGGCAATTCTATCCAAATGCATTCAAGCTCTGGCACTGTTCACAATTTATAAATAAAATTATTTACGTCGCTCTTCTTTAGAAATCGTTCTGATATCATCTGATAGGCTTTGGGATAGTGGGAGGCGGTTGCTTGTAAATATTTAGTCACTGATAACCACATTGAATCTATCGATAATTTAATTTTTTCTGTTTAAGTCTTCTTTTCTTATCGAACTGGCCACTGCTGTTTACGGCATTTCTAAATAATATTTCCCTTGCCTTAACCCAGTCTTGATCCACGATGTCTTCAAATACAAATGGTTTTACTTTTTTTTTTGCATTTCCAATTCGTATCACAGACACGTTCATTGCAAAAGTTGGAAAATGGGTAAATAGTTGTCTTTTCTAACATCCAATATTTCAATATGAAACATTTGACTTGATTGTAAGATGGTATTTTAAGAGTTTTAGTGTAAATGATAATACTGACATTTCGGATCAAAGTCTACAAAGAAAGTCCTAATATACGTGGAAAATCAGGACAGATAGAGTAGAACGTCTTAATAAAATTGGATGAGTCCTGCCTGTTATGGCTACAGAGCAGATTCACTACGTCAAACGTCTTTACAATTGTATTCGTGTATTGTAAATAGTGTACATTTTTCTTTAAGAAATGTGTTTTTAACTTTTTAAATATTTATGTGACCACTGTGTACATTTTCTTCAGGAGAGATCATTTTCACGGGCTATTCATAAATAAAATGTTTATTTTAGGGCTTTCAAAATTTTCCACTGCAATGTATATTTGCCATTTATTGGCCATTACACAGGGAACAATTTTGAGTATGTTTATGCCAGTTACTCCTGTGACCAGTTAGGATGGTTCTGTCATTGGCACGTCGACTTCTAACCCAGTTACCCATTTTCCAAACCTCCAAAAGAAACTGTCTTTGCTTTTAATGAGTACTGCTTTGATGGGATATTAAATCACACTGAGCGGGTTTAACTTGGGATTACGGAGTAGTTCCCTATTATGATCGTCCTTTTTGGAAGGACAATTAGCTACGGTTAGTCTATTATATTTGTTGACCAAAACGCTAGTATATTTTTCATTTTCGGCATGGATTAATTTTGGGATTACAAGCATACGATTGCCAGTACCTTGACATTTACTTCATATTTTAAGTATATTTAGTTTAGGTAAAACAGATGTTAGTTACTAGCACATGACATTAGCTTTAATGGAATCTCTGATTAAAATATCTGAATTTGGCCATTAGTTTTTGTTGTGCCTTTTCAAATTCTTAATTGGCTCTTTAATGCACTGCACGATTTCGTAGTCTGCGTTTTGCTGAGCCAAATTGAGTAAGGAAGCGCTGGACTAAGATCTCTGGGCATTTTTTCTTTTATTGGTGTGAATTGATAATGATAACGATAGTTGTCGTTATCATCCCAATAGACGGGAGATGACAAGATCATTTCATACTCAATTTATTAAATAAGGTTTCGCTCTCTTGCTGCTGCTATTTATCTTGCTACAAGTAGTTGTGCAGTTTTATCTATAATTTGTTTGCATTTTAATACGAAAACATTGTCTATCACTGTTTTAACGAACATACCAGACTGTTTAAGAAAAGGATCTGTCATTTTGACCACCGTTCATTTCTTTGCTGACTTAAGCAAAATTTGGGTATATTTTGTTTTTCTTTACTTGATCCAATGAAGCTTTTGGGCAGTATTCATATGATGTTTTCTCTTGTCATTTATTGACTTCCTCACTAGAGATTTCAAAACTATGGTATCAATACACCGAAAATTGTAGGTGAAACAATATGTCTTTACTTTAATTACTTGTTTGTGTTGTAAAGAATGCGAATTCTTGTTAAAACTCAAATACTAATATCCCTCCATCGTTTTATTCTTCACCGTTGATTATGGAACTGCTATTTATACTACTTGCGCTCATGATGTGGTGACAGCAATTTCCTTTTAGTGAAACAACAGTGGAAAGGTGGTGTATTGATTTGCAACCTGCTTATTCTTTTGTCATATAATAGGTTTCGGCTGCAGTTCTCTTTTACAGCTGCTTCGTTTTAAAAATTCTTAGTCTAGTTCTTGGTAATTATTTCTTCCTCATGATCAGAATGTTTTCATGGCTGAAGAACATTTAGAAACTTAAAATTTTACGTTGTTTTTATTTCATGCCCACCCATAAACTAATCGGGAAAATGGAATTTCAAAACCGACCTGGTTTCAGTACTAAGACCTCCAGTTGCCTAAAACTATGCTTTTCCATTTCAGAAAGCACCCAACAACCGCAATCACTCCTGGGAACGTTGTCATTGTTTATTAAAATGTTGCTCTGCATCTGACTGATTTACATAGTGCTATAATATGACCCTTGTTTTTTGGTATGGTTCTTAAACCTTTCGTTAGTAAGACTTTTTTAGTAAAATCCATGCTAATGGATTTTTTTCGAAATCATGATGTATGTACAATATTTAATTGACTCTATTAGGCATTATGATATATTTTATTAACATTTTGATAGTTTTGGGGCCATGTAACAAAAGTACTACTTTTTGTGTCATTTTTATGCCTCACCTAATAAATGAACTCTAAAGGCACCTTATTCGTGTGCAGTGTGAATGTGAATGAAACACTTGTGGCAGGGGAGTTGTATTTATGTTTTAAACGAGATCGTCTCACATGACATGCCTTCTTTTGTTTCAGATCAATTAAAAACTATACCTCTCTTATGCTGTCATCTGTTACTGTCAAAAATTCCACCTTGTTCTCTTCCTCTTGCCAGCGTTACAAGCTTTAGTCGCAGATGATTCGTTGCCTTTCACATACCCCACCACCACTTTATTTTCTGGCATCACAAGACAACACTAGTCTTTTAATATCGCCCATTATGCAAACATGGCCAAGGAATTTTTAATGTTGGTTTCGAATTATTTTGAAATACGTTTTGGCCCGCTCTTTTTCAGTAATTGTTTGGGGGTTTTTTGCGCAAGATATTTTTAATAATAGCACGAGCCGCATCCTCGTAGCCAAAACCTCGTAGACAAAACTTTCTGGTAAACTAAACTGTGTGAGCAGAAATTTGTAAGTTCATTTAGCAATATCTCATTCCCTAGCTATTTGTGTTTAATTTGCCTGAGTTAATTTTGTTAAATGGCGTTTTTAACCAAAAAACGTGTTCAAATTCAATATTCTACCTTTCCTTTGTTTATTGATTAACTTAACGTGCCCTGTATTAATACATCACTTACTGTAATGGGTTGTTTAACTGATAAAGACAGGTCTTGTGCTTTATTGTTTCAAGGATAATAATCCACCTGAATGGGACGATTCTTGTCTTCCAGTTTTTATGATAGGACCCTGAAATTAGTCATTTTTTTAGGTTTGCACTTCAATTACAGTGCTTACCAAAATATATTAAAGTAACTAAATACAAATGAAACTCCTACGAAAGTTACTGGCTGAGGTTTTGAAATTAACAATAAAATCCTCCATTTTTCCCAGGAATTTTCCATCACAATTGAGAAACTGCTTTCCATGCTCATCCCTCAAATTACCACTGTGGAGTGGGAAACACTCTAGATGGGAAGGAAAAAAGTGAACTTTGGGTGATATCTTACATTCTGGTCGCCTTCAGGAAAGACGAAAAAATTTTATCAGCGTTTTGTAATTATTGACAAGGTGCTTTCCTAGCCACCTGTTACAAACGTCTAATGACTTGAGCCCATTCTTAAGTAGTATCCATTTCGATTTGAGTTTGAGAAGTCGAGGAACAATTTTTAACTTTTAACTTTTTTTTTAACGATTGCACTGCAGATGCAATGCATTGAGTCGCCCTCAAACATTACAACAGCCAACAAGATTATCTTCTTTGTTTGAAATCACTTTCAAACAGGACAGGCGTTTATGAAAACTCGATATAATTACGTCAACTGTGACAAGGTTTAATACTTCTGGACGCAAGTCTAGAAATTTTATTTTCTTTCTTGGACGACTAAGGGTTGGGACAAGATCGTTCAAAATATCCGTGATGATTAGGTCAAGATTTTCAGACGAACAGCCAATGCATGCCATTTGACCACTGCTACTATACTCTCAGAAACAGTAGACCTATTCATTGGAAAGTAATGAAGCTCTCATATGTATTTGAACAAGTAACTGTTGGGTATCAAAAACGTAGTGAATCCCTGGTGGCACGAAGGGTTAAGAAATGAAACATTTCCTTTAGTACCTACCTCCTTTTGTAGTGGTAACGGCAAGAACAAGTGACAGGCATAACAATGGTTTTTCAGAAAGAATAATTTTTATAATACAGAACATAATACAGAACCTATATTTTGTATTTTACAACTGTGTTTTTCTGGTAACATTTTAAACAGAAAGCGAATGTCAGACGTCGTGCTTTTTAACAGAGTACTACATAAATACAATCTATAGTCCAAAAATAAAGAGATATAATGTAAAACAAATAAGTATCTACAATATACATAGATTTATTTCGTCCACCTTATTTATATATATATATATATATATATATATATATATATATATAAATATATATATACATATATATGAATATACTTTATATAGTTGTTTTATGTTATAAACATTTTTTCAGATTATAGTTTTATTTATGCATCTTTGTGTTCAATTGTATCCTTTTTTGGTCCAATATCACATTATAAAGGTGCCTTGAAGGACATCCCTTTTAAGATATTTGACTCTCTTACCGGAGAAACCAGTGATTGGTCGACATAGGTCTACGTCTCTCTGGAGGCTATACCTGTTCATGCATCTTTCTTTTAATGTATATTTATACTATTGCTTTCCATACGGATTTGATTAATCGTTTACACACCGATTCAAGAAAGAGTGGATTCACATAATCTGTACCAAAGAATCGTAAAGAAACCGAGTAACTGTCTGCACAATCTACTCTTTTGGAATCGTTGACAATCCTGGGGAGTCGAAGAATGGTTAACATTCCTGAGAAATCGAAGAAACATTAACATTCCAGTGGAACCATTAAGTTAAAGAAGCCCAGCGTTTTTTCAGTCATATTTGTATTTTTGTTCAGAGTTGTTAAAAAACCAAAATCATAAACTTCACCAGAAAGGATTGGTGTGGGGTCATTATGGTCACAGAAAGGTAGCACAGCTTAGCTAGCGGGAGGCAAGGGTAATAGATAAACAAATAGTATCTAATACCAGAGTGAAAGCCTTCTTGTTTCAAGACCAAATCTGCAGGTCTAGCAGCTTTGTTTCTGACCATAACATGTTTTGTCTGCATTTACAACGGAAAAATAAGGCTACAAATTGTTGGATGAAAAACAAATGTCAAGTGAATAGGCTGAAATTATAAAAATACAACGGATAAAATTATGGGAATACAAAAAAGTTGGTCTCAGTGAAATCTTAGGTTTTTCTAAACTGTGGTGTGTTGGTTGTATTTGTTCAAGTTTCAGGTTTATTCATACGATGGTAAAGATCATCGTATTGAAGAGATGGATTTGTTACAATGGCAGTGACGTCTAGAAGTTAATACGGTGATAACAATTTTAACTCTTTCTCTTGCTAGGCAAAAAGCTTTCCAACAACTTCGCTTAAATGATTTAACTTGTGAAAAACCTCTAAATCTGACTTGTGGAAAACACCATTACCTTTCCCCAGCCCACATCCAGTCAGAGTTGACCTTCGCAAATCTCGAGATTCAAAGCATGATGAAATCATCAAAAGTCAACAAAGTGGGCCAATTCAATTGTTTGCGAAAGATGTTCATAGACAATTGTTCTCTAAAAAATGAAACCGGAACTCAAATCGCATGGAGGTCGCAGGAAGGCTCGCAAAGGTTTGGCCATAATCCCGATCAATGACATTGACAGTGTGATAGCTCAACCTGGTTCATGGTCAATAATTTAGCAACGGTGGGCTTGACACAGTTGACGTGCAAAACTAATCAAATTGAAACAGGAACTTCTTTAGCACCATAAAAAATAGACTGGCTGTGAACAAAAGTGTTATTCAAAAACTTTGAAGCGTTACATAACAGGTACTGTTTGTAGCCTCCCCCGTCCCTCTTGATCACTGTAACGCCCCGTCATGTAATTTTCTTTTTGGCCTTTGTGAACAAAATCACCTTTTGGAAATAAAAATAACAACAGAAAATAATAAAAAATGACTACAAAGGTATAAAAATATGAAGGAATACAAAACGCTTCGCTACCAAAGACAAACCAGGTTTTTTTGTGGTAAAGGTGAACTTTGAAGAATCAAACTTCCTTTATGACCAAACTTGTTGGAATGAAAATTGGAATAACGCTGCAAGGATATCGGAAAAATGAACTTGATATGTAAATACTATACTATATGTAAAAACTGATATGTAAATATAAGTACCTATGCATATTGTGCCTCTACCCTCTTCAGCCACGTCTTGAAAATTTCTCATGTTACTAATCACGATAAACATAACATGATAAAATTGCAACAGAAACAATAATGTGCTATTTTATTCTTGCTGAAATTTAAAAATCGCCAAACGAAACTGCCAAAGCCCAATGTTGACATGCTATAAACGAACAGACATGCAAAAGTGTCTCAAGCTGCAAAGAACGTACAATGACCATTAGTGCTCATCTTGTGAGAAAACATCCGATGGTTCCATTGAACAGCCGATCATCTGAGCTCGAAGTCTACTGGACAATGTGATGATGCTTCCAAAACTTATTCAGATTTGACAGATTTTTTTATTACAGTGCCACGAAAAGGGTGCGTCGAAACAATAACAGGATTGACAACAGAAATGATGATCAAGGATTTACTTCTGTAAATGTTATTAAAGGTGGTGGGTTTAAAAGCTTCTAAACCCAGATAAAACTGTTCAGTCATACCAAACCGTCATGAGGAGAATTCGGAAGTAGGCTGCTACTTCAAGTAGCACAACGCAGTTGAAAGCAGTATTAAAATGGATTAAATTGGAGTAGAATTTATTGCAATGAAAACTGACTCTCAGAATTTCTTGGCAACGGATTCCTATTTAACAGTAACAGGGTATTATGTAAGCAAAGAGTTGAAAATCAAATATGTTGAAAACTTGTACCTGCTCAGAACTATCATTCATTTTGCACTGCGTTTTCTTTTCAGGAGCGTTGTCTCGGTCTCAATATTAGTGTTAGACTTTCTACTGCCTTGCTATTAAACAACAATGATCTCTCTTTCCTGCCAAGAATACTAAGAAATCGCGGTTACCTAACGCGATTCACTCTCCGTTATATTCATATTTTAAGTGGTGACGACTGATAACTGCTTCTAAGTATTGGTACTTGATTCACTCCTTATGAGAGTCAGTTTTTAGACTTAACCGAAAGAGGGATGGATCAAAACGCACGACTGTCTTCAACATCAGAGATGGGTTGGGTGTGATCTACAAGTAGGGAATGAGCCCTTACTTCTAAGAGTATGGAAGATCTAGGGCTTTGAACAGTCTAACACTTTAAAATTTGCCACGCTCTGATATCTACCCCCACCAATCTCAATGCTACAACACACCTCTGACACACATCAAACGATTAATCGATTATTTGGTAAAATGTTAAACGATTAATTGACTCATAGAAAAGCCGAAGATTAATCGCACTAGTTAAAAACAAACCAAAAGATACTTATTTTCAAAAACTGCAAAGCACTTGTTGAAAGATTTTCCTGCTGTGTTTATTGTACGAGAAGTAGAAAGCGGCAGTCAGAACGTCATATTGTCGGACGGAATGGTTATGAGTTGGACAAGGTGTTAGACAGGGATGGATCTTATCCCCGCACCTATTCAATATATACTCCAAAACTATTATGAAAGACGCACTGGAAGATTTCAATGGCAGTGTCACAGTTGGTGGATGACCTATCACTAACTTGAGATACGCGGATGACACCGTGCTAATTGCGGGCAGCATAAATGAACTGGAAGAGCTTGTAGAAGAGTCAGAACACATAATGAAGCTGTGGGACTTTTCCTGAACGCCAAAAAACTACAGTGATGAAAATTGTAAGAAATCCAGCAGACGAAAATGAAGATTACATCTCTATCAACGGAGAACCGATAGATGACGTCCAGAAATTCATCTACCTCGGAGCAACTTTCACCAACGGCTATGACGACTCCGTTGAAATTAAAAGAAGAATCGGAATTGCTAAGAACGCAACCGTAGCCCTAACAAACATCTGGAAATATAGAAGCATCTCACTGAAGACAAAGAAGAGACTACTGAACTCAATGGTATTTTCCATCGCTTGCTACGGGTCAGAATGTTGGACCCTGAAAACCTCTGATATCAAGAAAATTGAAAGTTTTGAACTATGGTGCTACCGAAGCCTACTCCGCATTTGCTGGGTTTAAAAGATCACAAACGAAGAAGTTATCCGAAGAAGTGGCTGCAAAAGAAGGCTGATGGATATTATAAACGAATGGAAATTGACATTCATTGGTCACGTCCTGCGCAGCGAGCACGTCACCAAGCTACTGCTCACTGGGATGGTATACGGACCTAGAGGAAAGGCCGACCCAAGACACGCTACTCAGACTCTGTGAGGAAGATTTGTGGAATTTCGATAGCGGATGCTGCGAGGATAGCTCAGGACCGAGAGAAGTGGAGAAACATGCTGCAGAGGGCCACGGCGGGTCGAACANAAAAGATCACAAACGAAGAAGTTATCCGAAGAAGTGGCTGCAAAAGAAGGCTGATGGATATTATAAACGAATGGAAATTGACATTCATTGGTCACGTCCTGCGCAGCGAGCACGTCACCAAGCTACTGCTCACTGGGATGGTATACGGACCTAGAGGAAAGGCCGACCCAAGACACGCTACTCAGACTCTGTGAGGAAGATTTGTGGAATTTCGATAGCGGATGCTGCGAGGATAGCTCAGGACCGAGAGAAGTGGAGAAACATGCTGCAGAGGGCCACGGCGGGTCGAACACGACCAATCCGTTGATGATGATGATGATGTTTATTAAAAGATCCCCGACCAGCAGATAGTTGATTCCATCCATCAAAATGCACCGTTAAGTGAACTTCGTAGTCCCCAATTGGAATTTGGTTTTGTTGTTTGTATGCTACACTTTTCATGAGTGTCATAACTGTGATTGTCTCTTAGTCATGTAACTGCATCTTTTCTTTCACCTTTCAACTTGTTAAAGCACAGCGTTGCGTCCGTCTTCTATTGGAAATGTGAATCCACTTTTGGTCAAATAAAGCTGCTTTAGATAAGAAGTGAGATGATATATTCCATGTCATTTTGGCTGTTTTGTTTTAAAGGGATTGTATACATTTATGAAACATTAATTTCCGATAATGCCATATAGTTTTATTCAAGTACGGAGGAAACATCACCGCTCAAATGTGATGTTTCTTGTTCAGATAAGGAGCAGGTGTTTCGAATTCTTCCGTACAAGTCTTTAAGCAGCTCAACTCGGTATGTGATCAATATGATTATGCCAAATTAGGTGTTGATTTAGATTAACTGCAATGTACTTGAATACAAATGCATTCTCTGGTCCAGTCCTAACCTGGATGTTATTGAATTGTTTAAATATATTCAAGTTTACAATAACAATAAACCTCTAATTTCTCCATATTCGAAGTCAGGCTGTTGAAGTGCAATCCAGTTGTTATGGCGTTTAAATTTACTTTTAGTTTTGATTTCAATTCACCAGTACAATTTTCGGAACAGGAAAGGGCCATTTTATCGGCAGATTTAATTCCCTTGTTAAGATAACACACTCAATTTCATTTTTGTATATTAGGAATGGAAATGGGCCTAGAATGGCTACCAGAGACACCCCAATGGTGACCCGAGAAATGACATAAATACAATGTCAAACATAAATTTTTTATATAAACTGATAAGTAAAAATTAAACCAGGCCCGATTTGTACCGGTAGGTCCAAATTTCTTAAGTTCACTGACAAGAACGAAGTCATTAACTGTATCAACAGCCGTTCTAAGGTCTAAAATTACTGCTTTAATCACATGTTTGCAAATCATATTCTCTATATTTGGTTTTCGAAGTTCATTAATAATTAGGATATTGAGGCATTATGCAAGTATAGAAAAAGCTTGTAAGTGTGACAACAGCTTTTATTTCGTTCAAAATAAGAAGAAAGTTATCTTTGTGTTGTGTGGACCCACGCTTAGTAACAGCTATATTGGCCGATAGTTATCTTTCTTGGTTCTACCTGTGGCCTTAAACAAAGCCTTCATCTTAACTGATAGAAATATTTTTGGAGAACAACCATGAGAATCTGATGTTTGCTAACTGTTAAATCAGGTCAGACAACACAAAGAATCCTATAAAAAAGGAGCCATTATCTCGTCGAAATCTCCTGCCTTGTTCGTCTTTAAAGATCAGAGGGCATCTAAAACAAACTCCATAGAGCTCCACAGTTGAAAAAACGAATTCATAAAGTTAAGATGTTTACACATCGGGAAGGTTGAGGTTAAATCGTTGAGCCAACCTTGATAAAGACACCAACTGTTACAAAGCAGACGCTCATGATCATCAGTAGTCATTGATTTACTATTAGTAAGCACTATTCCTATTTCGAACATACAAAAAAACCTTTTGACTCTATCTTTATTTGAAAGTACCTTTTTTGTTATCTACCCTCTTTTGATACCGATTCCTTTTATGCTTTCAATCATCTGACCATGGTACTTTGATTTCAGGTTCTTCTCTTTGCTGCTGAAGTTCTTTTGTATCTTTCTGTACCCTGTCCAGTAATAAGCATTATTCAAGTTACTGGCTTTTTTAAGTGATGGTCTCTGCTTTGCTTTATTCTAAAGCGTTTTAAGTCACCTTGGTTAACACACCAACTTTTAGCTCCAAAGGGGGAGTGCTTGTTTGCTCTTTCAAAAGTGAATTTTTAATTTTTTTTCCGCAAGTTTCATGAGTATGGTAAAATTAATACTATCAACACCGCTTGTATTTAACCATGGGACTTAATTAACGTCAACGATAAAGACGTCTTGTACAATTTTTGACCGATAAATGTTCAAAGTTCCTGGATGGAAGTTTGGAAGCAAAACATTTGGTGACAGAAAAAAAATAAACTTCTGTCATTTGGTGTGTCTAAATAATACCAATTTGAAAATAATTTTTTTTCTCGTTTCTTAAAGAGCAATTCAACGACATATTTTGAGCATTAATGCAAACTTAGTGGTTCATCAATGATTTTTTGTTTTGATTCTAATTGCCTTCTCTTCTCCTTTTGCCATGAGCTTTTTCCCGTCTTAACCAATATCAGAGCAATGCAAAATTACTAGGATGTTCTTTTCACCAATACATTTTTACACACATAAGTTTTCAATTAGATTTGGTTGTTTATTCAGCAGAGCAATTAAACTGGTATGCATTTTTGAGAGATGATTTTAGTCCACAACAGTTCTTCTGGCCCATCAAAGTGAATGCTCTGACGTATGTAGAATATATTTCTATGTTTATCTTTTTTATGACTAAGTATTCTGCAATCTCCATATTATTTTCAGCATTGTTAAAAGAAAATGATAACTTCATCGTTTCAATATAATACTGGCCAAACAACATATCTTATAGTCAGACCAATTATTTTATATATGAAGTTTGTGTGTGTATACCTTCTGTGTTATCAGCTTCGGTATATAATTCATAGATATAATAAGGTACATAAAATGGAAAAAATTGATCTTTAGATAGAAATCTTCGTTGAATTCAGGTTAAAAAATGAGAATTAAAGATTTCATTGTTTTCAATAAAAGAAACTTTAAGAAAGAAAATTTTAGTGGTTCAAATATTCCTTGAACACAGTTTATTTAAGGTCTGTTTTCAAACATTGCTGAATAATAATAATAATAATAATAATAATAGTTTAGTTAAAAACATGCAAACTTGGTGGCTTTAAATATCTGGTAGATTCAGAAACATTCAACAAAAAATTCAAATTTTAATGAACAATTTAAACAAAATATTACGATTGTGAGAACAGCCTATTCCAGCTTCAATTTTCAATGTCTATTTTGTAATCAACACTTTTACTCTAGACAATTGTATTTACTTTTAAAAACATGTTGGTTATAGTGTTGATTGGATTGTTAAAGTCATGCTTGCCTAATACTGCTGAAATCTGTCACTGCATCGATAAATCTCTTTTTCAAAGGTCTTTTTTGTAGCATTTTGTGCACAGTTAAATACACAGAAAGTAAAATTTTATACAACCCTTCCAACGTTAAGTGCCAAGTATACAAATGGGAAAGAGCATTGTTTCAGGCATGACTTTGTAAGACTGATCGGACAATGATTAATATGTTGTATTGAATGCATGATATGAAATATGGTGTGTGGAGTACGCTACCAATTTAAAGAGCTAGTTTCCTCAGCGAGTAGCGACGCTACTGTTACACCTCGAGCTTTGGCCTTTGCTGGCTCTAACTGAAAGCACGCAGTAAGGGTTCGCTGTTACGGTTAGAGTGCAGATGCTAAACTACCATATATTTGTATTTTTGATTAAAATAAAAAATTTTAAAGTTACTGGTAATTGGAAAAAGAAAGGAAGACGAAGAGCTTTCTGCAAGAAAAGGAGTAGCAACAACCTCAAGTTAAATGGGTATTGTAGGCCGTAATAAAACAGACATACCTTCACCATCATCCAAAAACTGCTTGAACTTTGCAATATGGAGTGTAAAAAATATGATTGTAGCTTTTTCTTCGGACTGCAAGATTGTAGAACACTTTGGGTTTTGAATTCTTTCCTACATCATATGATTTAAACGTTTTTAGATCTAAGATAAACTCGTCTCTTGGCTTAAACCATTTTATTTTTGACTTCTCTTTTTCTGCCATTTCTTCACAGTTCCATATAGCTTAGTGGCATTATGTCTTGTATGGTTCTTGAGCATTGAAAAAATATTTTGAAATAAGAAGAGATAGCATGTATCACTTAAGAAACAAAACTATAAAGTGTTACCTTTCTTTTGAAAGAACCACTCTACAAATATCCCAACTGATAAAAAGTATAGAATGATTTATTTTGGCGAAAATCAACATAAAAAACATTGTATTGATATATATACATATATATATACATATATATACATATATATACATATATATATATATATATACATATATATACCAGTATCGAAGTAATTATTAGTTATCGACAGAGCTCAATAATATAAGAATATTAGAGCTGTCATATGGTGGACGACAAAAAAATCAACAAAACTGACAGTTCTAAACTAAGTTTGTTGATATTTTAGTCGTCCACCATATATATATATATATATATATATATATATATATTGCTCTTGCAAGCAGATTTTGATTCTCATACTACCAGAAAAAAATTATGGAGACACTGACGATTTCATGGTTCCTAATAGGGAAAATGATATCATAATTCAAGGAGATTTTAATGGTAAGATAGGTAAGAGAAAAAAAGGAAATGTTATTATATTTCATATGATAAATCTCTGATTTTGCCAATTGTGGTAATTTAGTTATTGCTACTATTTTATTCCATCAGAACGAATCTAATTGTTGTATTTGGACCTCTCCAGACAGCACCATAAAGAAAACCAAATAGACATATTTTTTAGTCAGAAATTCAGGAATACCATAGTGGTAGTAATAATTTTCCAGACTTTTTAACGTTTATTGAGTTTTTTCTTTGACAAGTGCCTGTCATCTGTTCAAACTTACTTCGTAAGATTAACGTTGAAAAACCCGTTTTACTCGTGTGTGTATTTATATGCGAAACAACTGATAATCTTCTTTGATGATGAAATGTCAAATCCCGTAGTTGTACCGTTTAAGTGCCAAACTTTGGATACCAATCTCAAAGCCAAACTGAAAAAAGCAGAGAAAAGTAGTATTACTGTAGGTAAAAAAACATAAGTCTAAACACGAACAAGGAGGTAAGGACCTCTCACAGGAAGATGAAAATACCTTGAAGCATAACAAAAGGCAAATTTGATTGACAAAATTGATTGAAAAACAGTAAGATTGAATAAATGCAGAGTGATCGACGGACGTGGTTGTTTTTTGTTGGGTTTTTTTGCTCTGTGCTCTGAGTCTGTTCTTGCTCTTTTTATAATGTTTGATTTTGGAGTGGCCTGTAATGAGAGCATTTTTGTTATTCTTTGTGATACAAAGAATCAAGAAAAATTTATTTAAAATAGTAATAAACTGAAAAACAACTAATAGTAATTAACCTGCTTGATTTTCACGATGTTATATATCAGAAGGAAACACACGCAGGATACAACAATAAGAAGACTGTACTTTCAATACGACACCCTAAAACGAGGTGCATCTGTAACTCTTGACTGAAACGCAAGGCCTCTTTTTTCTGATTTCATCCGTATTTAAACTCTATGTAAAAAATATTATATTGGTAAATTATAAATCATTTTTACTCAAATAATTTGCTTACACAGGGAATCTACTGATCCGAAAACTAATATTCTACCCAATCACTGTAAGAGCTCAACATGGGACATGGCGACTCACTAACGTGATTTCGTAATGCTCAACTAGGACAGCAACCCCATTGTTGGTGTTGTTGTGATTACAGTGGGTACACGTCACCTTCCTCCTTCAAAACAAATGAGTGTTTACAAGTTACAATTACAATTTTGACCTACATAAAAATCTTTTGAATAGTCCGGGGGGTTACGTTCTCTTACAGGTCTAGCGGATACCTCAGCAGGTTGTGCCTGTTGATCTCTAGTACTAATTGTGCCACCTGACAAACAGTCTTAGGGGTCTACTGTACCTCTAGGGGGTTCAACTGACACTAACTTCCTAAGATTCCATCTGCGGTTATCTACCAGCTCATACACATACTTACCCACTTTTCTTTTTACCAGAATTGGTGATGAATACTTCGAGGCCAACTTACCAAATCCCTTGCTTGGCAGTTTTACCCTTACCCAACTGCCTGGGTTTAAAACAGTTACTGCTTTGTCCCAATCAATCTTAGCTTCTGCTTTAGGTAGGAGTACATTTAAGCCTTTTAGTTCTCTCCCCACCAGGAGTTCAATAGGGCTCTTTCTTAATCTGCTATGAACTACAGACCTTTGTTTCTGTAAGAAACTATAGATGACTGACTTCCAAACATCCTTAGTGTTAGTACTCTGGTAACCTGGTATAAGCATCAGGAGGTGTACTTTTAAGTCCTTATTAACCCTTTCTACTAAGATGTTTCCTTCTGGGTAGTACAAACTACTTCTATGAAGTTTGACCATAAGCATGTCCACAAATTCCTTGAACTGTAGACTAGTGAATTGACTTCAATTGTCTGTTACCAATTTCTGACTGAACCCAAACCTTAAAAATGTCTCCATTAACCTATCTATAACAAAACAAGAGGTAACTTTCTGGGTAGGCCAAACTTCAACAAACCTTGTAGCATTGTCTACAAGCACTAGCATATATCTATAACCAACAGGAGCTTCAAGAAAAGGTCTTGTTACATCTACACTTACATTTGAAAATGGTAGGTCCCCTTCTCTGTCTACTTCTTTAAAAGGTTCTACCTGAAATGGGACCTTACTTTTGTCTGCCTTCTGACAAGTTGTGCATTTCTTAACGTAGTCTTCTATATCTTTACTGCACCCTTTCCACCAGGCTGCTTCTCTTAACTTGGCCTTTGACTTGACAATGCCTGGGTGCCCTTTCTGTATGATACTTAATACCTGCTCCCTTAAACTATCAGGGACAACCACCCTATCGTCTGCACGGAAGATAATACCTTTGTCTTCAGCTAATTTTTATCTTAGGTCCCACAACACCCCTGCCTCACCATGAGGTCTATCCCTTGGAGTCTCTGTAGCAACCCACTTTAAACACTGAAAGTATGGGGTCCTTAGCTGTTTTCTGGGCTATCACTGATTGAGATAATCCCACAGAGAAAAAATCAGTAACAAGGGCAATAACTTGGTCATCTTCTCCCACTTCAGTGACCAACTCTTGTCTAGCAACACAGAGACGGGATAAAGTATCTGGTAAAACATTTGACAATCCTTTGACATGCTTTATGTAAAAATTGAAATTTAACAATTTCAAAAGCCAGCGACTCAACCGGCAACTTACTCTGTCAAAACCTTTCTTTGACAATAGTGTCACAAGAGCTGAGTGGTCAGTCTCCAACGTTATTTTCCGTCCTGTGAGGTAAAATTTAAACCGTTCTACACCAAATACACAAACTAGTGCCTCCAACTCTTGGATACTGTAACGTCTCTCAGCAGGTCCTAGGCTTCTGCTAGCACAGCATATGACCTTCTCTTGACCTTGAATTATTTGCTTAAGTACAATCCCCAGTCCTTTGAAACTGGCGTCACAGCTTAAAATGATCTCTGCCTTGTCACTGGTATCGAACAAACCTAGGGGGATTGCATTGTTGAGGACAGACTTCAACCTGTCAAAAGCCTCCTGACATTCTTTTGTCCATACAAAAGCTTTACTTTTTGAGAGTAGCTCAAAAAGAGGTGCTGCCATATCTGAGTAGTTGGGGATGTGGCTTACATAATATTGCAAACTACCTAAAAAGGGTCGAACCTCTGTAGGGCAAGCTATTTTGAGGATAGCATTTTATATAATCCTCATCCGGACATATTCCCTCCCTGGTTAGCTGACGCCCAAGCCAATTAATTTCATCTACACAAAATCAACTCTTTTCTGCATTCAGAGTGATGCCTGCCTTCCGACACCTCTGAAGAACAGCCTCTAAATGCTGTCTATGCTGCTCTAAACTATCTGTGTTTTTGTCAATTCTTTAAAGCATCCTTATGTAAATTGCTACCCCAGAGTGTGGTAAAGACGTCCCTCTCTGTGGCAAAAGATTCATCTGTTGATAGTATGGTTGCACTTGCTATCATTTGCTTGGCAGCTTGAAGAACAAACGGATGCCCCTTTAAATGTCCTCTTTCTGCCAGCCACTCCTTACAAGATTCAACAGCGTTAAGATCGTCTTTAAGCCTGCCGTCTACTAATAATATTGCTTCAGCAGCAGCAGACAATAATCTTCCTGATAATAAGAGACAGAGTGCATGCTTTCTAAAAAGTAATATTAAATATTTGACATACTAAACCAGGGCAAACCCCGTTGTTGGTGTTGCTGTGACTACAGTGGGTACACCTCAGACGACCAGCAAATACTTTAATATATCACAAAGAATTATTGATGAATTGACAAGTACATATTTAGTGCATATTTTGGACATATTTTTCCTATTATACATATATATATATATATATATATATATATATATATGTATGTTTGTTTATTTATTTATCATGGTGCATTATACCCGGCTTTTTAAAAATAGGTATGACACCTAAAAGTATTTAAACTAGCATATAAAATCAATTCTGTAAATAATGTTTTCTGAC
>RDPX01000095.1:1855249-1875117 GCA_003991215.1 Morbakka virulenta | reverse complement strand
ACAAATAATATAGCTTCAGCAGAAGCAGACAATAATCTTCCTAATAATAAGAGACAAAGTGCATGCTTTCTAAAAAGTAATATTAAATATTTGACATACTAAACCAGGGCAAACCCCGTTGTTGGTGTTGCTGTGACTACAGTGGGTACACCTCAGACGACCAGCAAATACTTTAATATATCACAAAGAATTATTGATGAATTGACAAGTACATATTTAGTGCATATTTTGGACATATTTTTCCTATTATACATATATATATATATATATATATATATATATATATGTATGTTTGTTTATTTATTTATCATGGTGCATTATACCCGGCTTTTTAAAAATAGGTATGACACCTAAAAGTATTTCAACTAGCATATCAAATCAATTCTGTAACTAATGTTATCTGACGTGTATTATTAGCTGTAGAACTTGTAAACATCACATTTAAAGGAGACTATACAAAATTAAAAGATATAAAGATTATGTTGTTGTGTATCTTAAAAGCAATTCAAACTAGATAAGACGCGAACACTTGGAGAGAACATATCTGAGGTTAAATATTTTTAACAAGTTCTCATAGTTTTTTATGTTTTTTTACCTATTGCCCCAAAATTCATCAAACTATCTTTTAAAAAAATTTAACAATGACGTTGATGTGTCTCCGAAGTTTATCAAATGGAAATATTATTTTGAAGGATGAAAGAATATTAAATAGAAGAACATTGAACAGAAATGGCTGTTCATGTCAGCTGGATCGTAAAAGTGTATAAGTACATTTGACAAATCAGATAGATGGTGCGTGCTGCAAATATATAAACTATATCAATGTAAGAAAAAAAAATCACCGTATGTATAAGAAAAGTCAACGACTATTATTTCTGATGATAACAAAGTTTATATTTGTCATAAACTTCGTAGAACATTTAAAATCCGTAGAGGTTCAACATAACATTAACGAAGTTGTAAAGTTGTCATGCAGGTACTACCAAATGATAAAGAATCACTCAAAAACGATTATATTTCACAAGAAATCACCTGCTTACGTTAGCTTGGATGAATCAGAGAAAGAAATAAAGAAAATGTTTTATTGAAATACAGTAAAAGAGAGTGAGAAGACTATTAATGAAATATATGATAAAACAATGTACTGGAGAAAAAATTGTATATGCTACTACACAGTGATATGACAAAGAACAACACCGGAGCAATAACGATATTAATAAATCAATGGAATAAAGAAAGCCCTGTAAAAAGGATTGCTACAAAAGTTATATATATATATATATATATATCATTCAAAGTATATTACTGCAAAAATCGTCAAAAATCATCAAAATCTGGAAACTACGTTATTTAGAAGTAAGATTAATTTTATGGTATAAAAGCCATTGGAAGATCCTTTCAACAAAGTTAATGTCATTCAGTAAGTATTTTAATCATAATGAAGATAACTGAATATTGCGACAATATCAATACAATTTAACGCCTTATTGAAAAATGAAAATGTCAACGGAGCTTTTACGTTGTTAACCAACAACATGTCTGGTGGCGTGATTCCACTAACAGACAAAATTATAGATCTGTTGGCTCAAAGCAATCTGAATCCTTTAACATGGAAGAAGATTTTGCATTGCAAAGTCCTATGCAACAACTACATACCATATTGTTTGAAGAAATTGACGTAGATCGTATAATGGAAATAGGAAAAAGGACAAATTGAGGCTCCAGTCTATCCAGTGTAGATGCAGAAGCATTAAAGAAGTTACTAGTTTCACAGATTTACAAACATCATTTGCAAGAAAGATAAAAAATATGCAGAGAGAACACTTAAAGTAATTTTTTAGAAAACTTTCTAGCTTGTCGACTTTTATCATAAGACTCATTAAATTGTAACGTTTGTAGTCGAAAACGATGTACTAAGATCGTCATCAAAGATTCAGATGTGTTCTGGTCAGGATCAGGCAGTGAAGCTACTATACACGTGGTTAGAAAATTATTTGACAAAAACATTACATAAGCTGTTTTATTGGTAGATGCAGCAAATGCGCTTAACAACATAAATAGAAACACTCTACTAAACAATATAAATTGTTTGTCCTATAATTTTACAATATGTCACCAATTGCTATAACTGGTCTGTTAGATTATTCATAATAGATGGTAAAGCAATTACATCCAAAGAAGGTACCACACAACTTGTTTCTTTACACATGGCATGATTCTTTACTCCATTCGATAAACATCTTTACTTGAGATGCTAATTATTCTTCTACCTGATTCTGACGTAAACACAAAAATGGCAGCATTTGTGGATTACCTGACCGTTGTGTGACGTTTGGAGTCGTTAAAAGATTGGTGGAAAATAGTATGTAAACTGGACCTGAAATTTGGATACTATCCTTAACCTGCTTAATCTTGGTTGATTGAAGTAGAAAATAAGAAAGGAACAGCTCCGAAAACGTATACTGTATCAAACATCAAAATAACAAGTAAAGGCCAACGACACCTCGGTGCTGTTATCGGTGACATATCGTTTCGAAAACAATATTGTTGTTATATAGTTAAAAGGCGGATGGATGAAACCAAAATACTCGCTGAGATTTCTTTAATCGAGTCACAAGCTACGTATGCCGGTGGGTGGCTTTCAAAACAAGTTTATAAACTTTATGAGAACAAAAAAGAAACCCTGAACAATATTTGGATCCTGCTGTTTGTGTATTATGCCACAACTTTTTACCAACAATTACCGGAAGCCACATTTGCACAGGCGATGAGAAAATTTTCTTGTCTTTACCACCACGTTTAGGAGGCCTTAGTATCCAAATAATCAGATGTTGCAGAATTTAAATACAACTACTCGGAAATATTAAAGGATCGGTTAACAAAAAGCAATCTTGATCACGAGTCAAATAGTGCTATTTCGGCGAAGAAAGAGGTAAAACAAGAGATATGAAAAGAATGAAAGCTTAGAATTGAAGAACAACTAAGAGAAATTCGATCAGGAATTGATCATTTGCAATCTGCACACAGTTTCTTATGACTGTTTAACAGATAACTCTACAGTTACCAGAGTTAACCAACAATCCGAAAAAACAACAATTTTTTGAGGCTTTGAGAACTCGATTTAACTGGACAGCCCCAAGAACACCAACGGATTGTCCTTTTGGTAGCAAATTCAACGTCAAACACATGTTATGGTGTAAGAAAGGTGGTTTTAAAAGCTTATGTCAGAACAAAGTCAGAGACATTAATGGGTTTTGTTCTCGATAAAGTTTGCACAGATGTAAGCAAAAAAAATGCAATTTTTGCAAAACTAAGAGGTGAAGCATTCGACAAAAGAAAAGGAAAGACTAGAGACGAGAGCAAGACTTATATCAGTGCTGTAAGTTTTTGGAACCCTGGACAGAGAGTATTTTGTGATATAATGGTCTTTAAGCATAACGCCCAACGTTACAGAACAATAATCTCTAGAAATCATTCACCAAAAATAGAGAAAAGAAGTACTATATTATAATGAACGTGTACTTAATGTTCAAAATGCTATCTTTACATCGCTTGTTTTAAACGTAACTGGAGAAATGGGAAGAGAAAGCAAAAGATTATATTCACGTTCGGCAGAAATGATAGCCGAGAAATATAAAATCTCGAATTCAATTGCTGCATCATTTATTTAAGCAATACTGCCGTTTTCCCTGTTATTCGTAATTCAAGATCGTTGAAATGCAAAAACATTAATTACGACGACGTAGAATTAGCAGATTTTGCGAAAATAGATTAAACAAACATTCAATAAACACTTATTAGTGAATTGCAGTTAGGAAGATAAATGGTACTCTTTAGGCTTTAAAATTGTGTATACAGTGTAATTGAATTTAGAGGGAATTCATTTCGTTCGTATTAAATTCTCCTTTTTCACTGTCCCTTAAACTAAACTGCTTAATGCTGTGATGCTTTGTTCTGCCAATCAATCATTAGAATTGGCGGTCTAGAAACACTGTCCGATATACAAGGAATTGAGGCTAAAGGAATCGTTAAAACGATAGGAAAAATAAGAACCTCGCGCTGGAACTCTACTATGCTCCCGGGTGGTGGATGGTGGATTACATAGGTGAACCAACGCACTCTAAGGAAAGGACACCCTGGCAAGAAAACCTTTGTCCTCCTAGTCTGGAGTTTAGGCACGAGGGCTGTGATCTCCTCTTGTAAAAAAAACTCTGCTAGTACAGAAACTGGGGAAATCAGTATTTTTTAAGAAAACCTGAGAGGAGCAGACTTGACTTAACTTAGTTGCATAATCCTACTTGTCGGGTCCTCGCACATTCCCTTGATACAACTTCACTCCGTTTTGCTGGGTCAGAGATCACTAACAACCTCATTATGACAAGGTAGTGTGAAAGTTTTCAGGAAGATAAGCGTCCGACGAGATCTCTTGCAAGTCCAAAAATGACTTTCGCCATTGGATACTTAAAAGTGAGAACGATGTACGGTGGATGTGTAGCAGCACATATTGCAAGAAAGATGGAGATGCATCACCTGGAGGTCTTTGGGATAAGTAAAAGCAGTTGCACAGGGGCAGGCAGGATGAAAGTTGCGACAGGACAGACGCTGATCAATAGTGAAGATGAGGGACTACACCCTTGTGTAGTCCCTCTTCTTCACTCATCTTTAAATTATTTCCTGTCACAAAACCTCCTTGAATTTCTACTTTCTTTTCTTTTTTTAAACAATCTGACCTTCAAAATACCTTACTAGTTTTCTACTTTTTCTGTTTTAGAAATTCTTGAAATTGTTAGTGGTATTTCCTTATTGTAGTTTTTGGTATTATTGACGAAATTTCTTTGAAAAAGCGCGAATACAACTGTTCTACTAAAATCTTGAAAAAGAGATGTTCTTTTTATTACTGAGACAGTGGCAGAGTCAAAGTAGTGGATCTACGGATACAGAAAGGTTTTGTGAGGTTAGAGTAAAGTTTCTTACTCCAAACAGTTTTTTCGCTGATTTCTGCAATGAAAGTTTGCGCCTCGATCCTCACATTTCAATGACATCAGTTTGTACACATTAATTATCTCCAACAAGAACAGGAAGAGATATTTTATATCGGCTCCAGCTGTTGTTTAAGTGACCTAATCTTTTCACTTGGTCATGCCTTTTACAAAGTAACAAAAAGAGTCGCTCCCTCATTGTTTTGCTTGATTGAAGACAATGGTTACCGCCTTTGAAACAGAATATGGACTATAGATGTAAGAGCTTTATCATGTCATGAGTCGTAAGCTTTTTCTGAGCTACGTTTCGAGAGATACTTCTCCCATCGTCAGGCTACTGAAATGATTAGATACGGCTATTTTATACTTTGGTAATGCGGACGTGAGTGTAGACAGGGCTGGAGTTGTTTCGGGAAGTGGCGCCATANAATGATCGAAATTGTAATTAAGAAGGACGAGGAAAGCGACGTGATTCAGCCAAAAAGAAAGAGCAAACGACCAATAATTGATGATTTGGGTGAAAAGAACGATGGTTAAGACGATAGTAAAGTTTCCCTAATAATCTTGAAAATTCTGAACTTTGTGGACTCAGAGGTAGATGTAAGAGCATTATCGTGTCATGGATCTTAAACTTTTTCCGAGCTTACGTTTCGAGAGATACTTCTCCCATCGTCCGGCTACTGAAATAATTAGATAAGGCTATTTTGTACTTTGGTAGTGCGGACGTGGGTGTAGACAGGGCTGGAGTTGTTTCGGGAAGTGTGCATACCTATGTTGTGTGTGTTGTGTTTCTTTCTTCAGTGCTGGAAGCCATATTACTGGAAGGGTGTAGGATATACTGTTGCTGTGATTGCTGCATTGCAAGGAATGGATTCTTTCTTTTATTTTTCTTGTTGTTGTGTTGATTTCTTTGTCTATAATTCTTTTATTTTCCCAGTCAAAGGTATGATCCTGTGTCCAGTAGTGTTCGGCTATTTTATGATTCTTGGTGTCACCTTTCTGAACAGCTCTCTTGTGTTCTTTTTGTCTCTGACACAAGGTACGCTTTGATTCACCTATGTAGGAGGCAGGACAGTCTTTACATTGCAGTCTGTAAACTGCTTTTTAGATACTGATGTGCTGTTGTTGGTTTGGTATGTAAAGTGGCAGTAAATTTATTATCCTGAATTTTAACGACTCTGTCAAGAAATACCACCCAATCAACAGAATAATTAAGAAAAAGACAGTTGATTAATTTTCCTCTAACTGCTGAAAGAATAGTAAATGTTTATATATTGCTCCAGTGAACGCTGCTTGCACTTCAATACAAAAAGATATCGCCAATAAAGCTAAACCAAATTAAAGGACGTTTCCCCATAGATGAACCAATAATGGTTTAAAAGAGACTGCTCAAAATTGTTCAGAAATAAATTTTCAAAATCAAGAGCCATTTGAACGCCCGTAATAGTATATATCAATTTGAGTAAGTATATCTCAAAGAGCAATTGGAAAAGTTGCAGATTTTAAGTACGAATAACATGCTTTTATTGCTTCATCATGATCAATCTTGGGACGCAGAGATTCAACATCCATAAAAAGTAAGAAATGTCTTGATGTGGAAAGAGAAATAATACTTTAATTAAGCTTGGTGACAAATGAAAACTTTATGACCTCAGGTAAGATTCAGTGGATGAAGTTGGTTTTTGAGATGATAAAGGTGGGGTGCAACAAAGGGAGGCCTGTTGTGTAGCAATGAATGCAGGGGTTAGTTGTTCTGTAATAAACCTCTGAAAAGTTATTAAACTTAAGATTGAAGTCACAGCTAGTTGACCACTTCGCTTGTTTTTAATTGGTTTCACAGGTGGGACCTGTCTTTGTTGTGTCACTTGTGATGTGAACAGGGGAAAAAATTGTCCTCTGTTTTATTATTCTTCCTTTGGGGAAACATGGAAAAGATTTCGATTCCAAGCATCTTAAGAAATTATCTCTAAATTTACTTTGGTCAAAGTAGAATGGAGCAGAGCACGTGAACCAATTTTACAGTATCTGCTTAAGCGAGTAATTTAAAGTCAGCTGAGTCAGTTGTTGTGCGCAACACCAAAACAAAAGTCTGGTTTTACGGAAGTATCGGGAGTGAAAAATTGACATAACTGCAATCAGTTCTTTTTTGGAAGAAACAATGATACGGATGCCTAAGAGGGTGGATCTCCACCTCACGGTTTCGAAGTGAGGAAAATTTGTAATTCCGAAGCCATCTGGAACAGAGGCAAAAATTGAAACACCTGTCACACAATAAGATATTAATTGCTTACGAGCATAGACAAGATACTTGTTTTGCAAACTTTTATTTGTTGGTAAAATTGATGAGTAAATTTAACCCTATGCTATTGAAGCTACCTAGAGAATGTATATTTCTCTTTGTTCATTTTCAGTCAAGTACCAGATTTGTAGAGCAAGACTGAAATTAATCAGCAAAATGATCAATATCACAAGAAACAAGATTCTACCTTGATTCAACTAAACGTCTTCATGTTGAGAGAGTTTAGCTTTGAGATTTATTAATTTCCAACTGTCAAGCTAAAATGCGTAGAAGACAAAGTCTTAGTAGAAATTTTCTGTTTTCTTGTTATTGTCGGGAATGAAATGGAAGGAACGATAAAATCAAAATCAAAATTGAAATGAAGGTTATTGTGCTCTGTTTATTGCTTGTTTGCTACGGCTCATTAAAAAACAATGGGATTTTAGAACAGTGGAGGAGGCTATATTGTAACCTCTTTGCTTTATCTTTGCCTTGCACTAAATTTATATATAAGTATATGGATTTTAGATTGTCATGCTCCATATGAACAAAGCTCATTGTCAGTAACTGTTGTCTTCCCAATCAATAAATTAACCTGAAATAATTTGGTTTAGCTATCCTTTGTTGATGGTACCCATCAAGGAAATACATCAACAGTAAGGGACTTGGTCAGGGGTAGGCTCTCATTTGGTCCTTCCGTCACTTGTGAGTAACGACAAATAGCGGTTTGAATCGACTTGAAAAACAATCATGGTTGCACGTGTCTGCGACCATCATAGTCAAAAACCAATGGCAGCCGGGGTAATTGGCAGTCATGACTGTCATCTGCCAAAAATGAAGAGCTTCAGAGAGCGTAAAGTTAAAGGGGCCCACTGGACTTGCCCTTTTGTTTGAAATTTGAGAGAAAGTTTAATTTGAATTGTGAAATTTGATTTTGGCTGCCAGTGATGACAACGGAAAGACAACGGGTAGAAAAGGGCGAGGCACCACCAGACGATCAGGTGACTTCTGAAATCCCATCAGCCAGCCAGTGAACTGCTTCAAAACTGACTGTGATGGCGAAGAAGCAGAAATTGGAAGGGGAAAAATTATTAAATCTTGTGCGAAACCCCTGAGTTATTTTGAGTGGATGCGGCATTACTAGGGGCACGAAAACTCTAACAGTCTCTGTAAATCTCTCCATGTCACAATTCTTGCACTTTAAACACTTACGTCCTGCAAGGTAGACTAGTTATTCAATCACATTTTGTTAAAATGGAGAGAAAAAGAGGAAATTTGAAAGAATCAATAAAAAATATGAAAAATTTCAAACCCTTTTTGTTGCTGTAAAATGGAGTTAAAAACAAAGTTAACAATACAGAGCTCAGCTTCTGTCCTTTTACAGCTGGCCCAAGTGATTTTCATCATACCCAAAATATCCTAGCTAATGTAGGGTCTATTTCCATTAACTATCAACTTCCTGTTTGTTTCTGTTGTGAATTACCCCTTGTGATAGACTTAATGTGACTTTGAATATCAATTTTGTTTCATCAACAGCTAAAAGAATGAAAGCAAATCAATAGTATACCTGAAAAGAACTGTTACATCTGCTTAAGGCACTTCGTGCCAGACAAGACTGCAGGGTTTGTAAACTTGACAACAACGACCACCAAAAGTGTCAAATCAGCTTTATTTGAATTTTGTAATCCATCCAACAAGATCAGATTAAAAAGATCACTAGCTACAAGGAGGATGTGTGAATAGTAAGAACTGTATAAATTAAATCTAGCTAGCATTTTGCTCGGGCAATGTACCTATTATTGCCCTTATATGAAAGAACAGTCGACGCTCGTTATCTCGAACTCTCAAGGGACCGGCGAAGAAGTTCGAGATTGAGAATGTTCGAGATAACGGAAGCAAGTCGTGTGAAAGTTCGAGATAGTGAAAGTTTTGAAATTGAGTGAAAAAATCAAAATCAGTTTATAAGATCACGTCATTTATAAAACCCAAAGAGATTCTTCTGGACATCAAAGAAGGAAAGGGAAGTTGAGTCGAGGCATTCACATTTATTGAAGTCGTAGTAAATTAGATACATGGTATTTTTTTACCTCAGGAGTAGAAACTTTCTCAGGTACTAATTTTCGCACCTTCCACGAATTTTGGCCGATCTCGCTAAAATTCGTATCCGCCAAATGCAAAATTTCCAAGAAGCTTTAAAAATTCCCCATAAATTTAAAAAAATACCACGATTTGGGGTTAAATTCCCGAAAATTAATACCAGCCATCCATCTGAAGCTTCTAAGTCTGTCACGCCTAACTCCTTTGCGTGCTTCATCGCTTTTTCTTTAATGTACGTCCCATCGATTGGTATACTCTTACTTCCTTGAGACAAGAACCACTTAAAGACAACATTATCTACATCGGCGTAATTGCTTTGCCTTATTTTTTCCCGCTTGTTCGAAGATTTTTCCAGTGCAGAGAGAAGCTTTTCCTTGTTTTTAACCCAAGCAGAAACAGTATTCTTTGGCACCCGATACTTTTCTGCAATATCTTTATTTGGAACGCCTTTTTCCAAGTGCTTTAAAGCCTGACATTTTTCAGCTAAGGTTTTCACAGCTGGTTTCCTCTTGGCTGCCATTTTGAAAGAACGAAAAGTACCAAATGCTTGTCCTAAAAGAAATTTACATTTCGAACATTAGAAATGGCACGATTTTCATTCGATTTTCAAACGAAATTCAAATAATTGGTTCGAGATAGTGAAAGTTCGAGATAGCGAGTGTTCGAGATAACGAGCGTCGACTGCATCCAAAAACGGTCATTTCATAAACAATTCAGTCAAACGTCCGAGAACCCAAATTTGGGGAACAAGCCATCGTGTTACTGCATTTTTAAAAAATTCCTTTTTATCTAAAAACAAGATATGTCATTAAAGCAGATGCGTTAAATGACATATATAACAGTGATACTTTTTTTTATTACCCATTAAATTTGTTTCTAATAGCCCTTATGCAGACCATTTTCTTTATCACAGAAATTTCCACTATACCCTATATCAACAATTGAAACACCGATGCTTGGATTTTAGCAGGAATGCTGAGAAAGACCAGTCATACTGTAAGTGAAAAGCTAATTTTCCCATACACAATTTATCTAAATATTACTTTACGTATAACACTTTTATACGAGCTTTGCTACTTTAAAGAATATTTTCTAAAGTTAAGCTGTTGGTTTCTGACTTTCTACCTTCTAGATAATTTTCGAAGTGTCAGCTAATGTAGTATTTGCCTTTCTAAACCTACCTATATTTTGTGAACTTCAAAGAAAAACTTCAAGATACTTCAAGATAATAGAGAAAAATCATGAATTTTCTGTTAAAGCACCTAAACGATTAGAATTAAGTATATTTTATCCACTCTTTTTTGGCGTTTTGCTTTGAAACAACAAAAATGGTAACATAATAACCGATAGGGACAAAATCTTAAAACGCTGATCTTAATTTTATGAAGAATTATATCTGATTGTAATACTGATGAGTCCCTGGATGATCCAGTGCCAACAATACTAAAAAGTGAAGTTGAAAATGCCATTCACGATTTGAAACTTGGGAAAAGTGCTGGATGAGATTATATATATTCTGAATATATAAAGGCAGGCGGAGAGCCCTTGTAAAAGCTCTCCTGCACCTTTACAGCCAGATACTAAGAACAGGAAAAATGCCAGAAAAGTTCAAACAAGCATTGATTGTGGTTATTTATAAGAAAGGTAGCAGGATGGAGTATGAAAATTATCGCCAAATCAGCCTATTGAGTTACATTTACAAAGTTTTAATGGGCGTAATTGCGACTCGAGCATATCAACAGGGAAGAGGAACAATAGAACAAGTTATTGCCTTGGAGCAAATTATTGAGAAGTCAATAGAGTTCAATAGTCCTGTGCATATGGCATTTATTGACTTCAAAAAGGCCTTCAATAGCATAAAACTGGAAAAACTGTGGAACATCCTTGAAATGACAAATATAAACAGAAGATACATCAACATCTTGAAGCTAACGTATGATGATTCCGCGGCACAAATAAAAACTGACATCGGAATCATCAGGCCAGTTAAAATTCTGAAAGGAGTCAAGCAAGGGATATTCTTTCAGCATTGCTCTTTTGTGATGTCATAGCCACGATAATATGGACAACTGAGTCAGAGTGTATTTCAGGGTTCACTATCGGTGGCAATTAATTTCAAATCTCTCTTATGCAGACGACATTTCCCTTACAAATAACTCTCTGGAAGAACTTCAAAAATTTCTCTACTGCTTAGTAAAATACTCAGCTGAAGTTGGACTTTTTATCAACATTTGGTGAATTTAGTAAATCTGCATACGTGTTTCACAAATAAATGTTTGGATAATCATTAAATACTATTTCATCTTAGAAAAAAATCCTAAAGCAACACCATGGCTTCAGTCGGCTACAGTGTTATATAAAAATAACTATATATATCATCATCATCATGTACGGAAGGCTCATATTCGAGCCGCCGTGGCTTCCTCCATTATGGCTCTCCACTTCACCTGGTTCTGCGCCGCTCTGTATGCCTGTACTATGGAGAGTCCACATTCTTCCCTAGTGTTGTCCATGTACCTTGTTCTCGGGCTTCCGCTTTTCCTAGCTCCAGTAACCATGCCGATGATAAGTTCTCTTTCCAGAGTATCGCTTCTTATTTTTTGTCCTAAGTAAGAGAGTCTTCGGTTCACTACTGTCTGCAGTAGTCACTTGTAACACTGGATTCTGCGCAAGACGTCCTGGTTCTTTACCCTCTCTCACTACCATAGGCTGCAATCGGAAAGACTAGTGTGTTTAACAACCACAATTTCGTTTTCTTTGATGTTGATCTGTCCTTTCTGACCGTTGAGCGTTTTTCGCGACAGCAATCTGCTTCTTTATTTCAGGAGTATCGTCATAGTCATCAGTAAAGAGGACTTCCAAATTTGTAATTTGTCTGATATTTTCCAATGGTTGACCATTTGCAAATATACTGCGGTAATAATCGCTTTCTTTGCAAAGGCTCTTCAACACCTTAGTCTTCTTTATATTCAATGAGAGGTCAGCGCTTTCTGAGCTTCTTTTCACTCTGTCAACAAGGCCCTGTAGTTCCTGCAAGGTACTCGCTATCAATACTAGATCCTCAGCATATCTGAATCTTGTGATGGAGCTTCCTTCTACTCTCACGCTTCCTTCGAAGCTTTATAGCGCTTCTCTCATTATGCTTTCAGAGTAAATGTTGAATAGGTGTGGGGAGATGATACAGCCCTGTCTCGTCCCTTTTTCATTAGACAACCATTCAGTATACCCGTGTCCTTTGCGTACTTTCCCTTTTTGATCCTTGGACATTCCCATCAGTAAGTGTATGGTGTGGATAGGTGTTCCAATCTTCTTTATGTCTGCCCATAGTCTATGATGCACCACCATATCAAAAGCCTTTTAATAGTCGATAAAGCAAAAAATATATATTCACCATATTCAAGTTAAGGATTTGGTTTCTTGTTCCTCTACCTGTTCGAAAGCCTGCTTGCTCTTTTGCAACCTAATGGTCCAACCTTGTTTTTTCCCTTTTGGCAATGATTTTCATTAGGGTTTTGCTACTGTGACCGATCAGTGCAATCGTCTTATTGTTGTTGCAACACTGTAAAGTGTCTCCTTTCTTCAGTATGGAGATGAATACAGAATTAAGTCTGTCCTGAGGCCATTGCTTCTCTTCCCAAATCTTGATACAAAGTCTGTGATAGAAGATAACCCTGTTCCTCAAGAGTTCTTTATTAACTGTGCGGTGACCTCGTCATCTCCTGGGCTATTTCCTTCCTTCAGTTCCTTTATTTCGTCTCTAACTTCTTCCAGTAGTGACGCTGGTTCGTTTTCTATTTCTGCCATCACTAGGTTGAAGGTTGGTATATTGTTATTCATTTTATGTAGGCTTTCGCAGTATTCTTTCCACCTCTCGCGTACCTTTCCCCCTTCGCATACAACGTGGCCCTCTTTATCTTTTGATTGTATCAGTGTTTGCTTTAAACATCTTTGTTAGGTTCTTTATCCCTTGGTACAAGTCTTTGGTAGAATTGTTGATAGAATTTTCCTCTATCTGCGAGCATTTTTCATTAATGAATTTTTCCTTCTCGCACCTCATTAGTCTTTGTACTTCCTTGTGGTGGTTTTTATACTTATCTTTTTCTTCTGTGCTCTGTAGTTTATTTGGTTTTAGTTTTCTCCTCTTCCCTACTTTTACCAGTGTCTCGTTGGATATCCAAGCAGCCTTCTTCCTTTTCTTTGTACTAATATTTTCTTCAGCAGATGTGAGTATAGATTCCTTTCCTTTGGAACATAACTCACCAGGTGTTTTCTCTGCTTCATTAGCCAGGAGGGCTTCGAATTTGTTAGCAACTGATACTCTGTAGCGGTCATTTAAGCAACTGTAGGCCAACCTCATTGGTAATTGTTTTGCCTTATGTATCTTTGCAAGCTTGAGCTGAATCTTGGTTACTAACAGCTGGTGGTCACTATTGCAGTCACCACCTGGGCGTTTTTTCAAGTCCTTGACACTGCTTCTCCATTTCTGTTTTATTATGACTGTCAATTTGATTTCTAGTTTTGCCATCAGGTGATCTCCATGTGTGCTGATGTCTAGGAAGGTGTTCAAACAGTATGACTGTGATTATAAAATTGTTCGAGATGCAAAATTCTATTAGGACACTGCCTCACTCGTTTCTCTCCCTGAGGCGATTTTTGCCTTGTGTAACTGATGACGTATATGCTTTTCCACCTTTTGCATTGAAGTCCTATCATACCTATTATGTCCCTGCTTGGTATGGAATCAATCGTTTCTTGGAGTATCTTGTAGAATTGCTCCAGCTCTTGATCTTCGGCAGCGCTTGTTGGTGCATATGTGACAAAACGTGAGAAATTGTATGGGCTTGCATTCAATTTGATGTACCTTACTCGGTTGCTGATTGGAATATAACCTATGATAGACTTCGCCGGTGTCTCTGCTACAATGACACCCAACCCATGGTTGTATCCCTCACCCACTTCCTTTCCCGCGAAACAAACAACTTCCTTTTTCTGATTTACAACTACCTTTCTCACTCCAGTTGGTGTCGCAAATGCCAATGATTTGAATATTACAGCGACCCATTTCGTCACATACGATGATGAGCTTTCCAAGTTCCTTCATTTTTCTGACGTTCCACGTTCCAATATTAAGAGGTTTTCTGAGCTGACTTCTTCCAGTGGACCTTTCCCCATTGTCATCCTGGTCGCTCACTGTACAACACATCCCTTGTTTACTCACGAGATGAACGATGTGGTATGGTTTTCTAGGTTTTGTAGTCATGGCGAAAGAAGTGGTCTGGAGTTGTGGATAGTAGTGGTAGAGCCCCCAACGTTCTTTCCACTACCGCACTCCCATACTAGGGTACTGCGCTAGCCTTTGTTTCCACTAGCCTTTGTCCTGCTTATCGGATCTTCCGCCTATACCCCCAGTACATCAGGCGTTGGTCGTGCCAGAGTGACTCTTCCGCCTGGATGTATCATCGGGTGAGCTTCTGGCCTCACCTTCATCGTAACCCTGATAGGGAAGCTTCGGGGTTACTCGACTTGCACAAGGTCTACCCAAAGACTAAGCAGTGAAGGAGCGTGTCACACCTCCTTGCCGAATGTCCCGCTGCACACCCATTAACTATATATTCCACAGTAGAATTGTTAAATTTTTCAATAATGCTTATGTAAATACAACGGTGTCTTTTGAAACATTTTTGATCGCAAGAATAGGAAAATGTGAAGTTGACAATTACTTGCAAGTAATCTTGCAAGGCCAAGGACTTTCATTTTCAGTAGATCACTGTTATTGAAAGTCTGCGCTGAAAATGTCATACTAACTTTTATATTCCTTTAATATTCCCTCAACATTTATAGATTTTATTTATTTAGGTTAAGATTGCAAAATTTCAGAGCGTGTTTTATATTAAATTAATGCCTTTTTACAGATACTTTCATATTTATGGACTCTAATTATTTGAAGCCTGAGTTGCAACTGTTACAGCTATTCAGTGTTCATTGGATTTTGGCCTTTTGTTCAAAGTCTACGCTGCAAAATTTTTACACCGTTTTTATGTTCACTGCGTATTCTCTGTTTAAAGTCTGTGTTGCAAATTTTATAGCACTTCCAATTTTCATTTGATGGCTGCTATTCAAAGTAGAAACGTTAAATGGCTTTCTAAATCTTCTCGTAGTAAACAAAAAAAATTGTGTATGGACTTTAATTTTTTTCAACAACGAGTCACATCGAGTGTTTTTCTTTCTTGAAACATGCCTCGATTTTTTCGTATTGATATAAACTCAATTAACTTTTGCTTTATTATTCTGGTGTCTTGGTTCAGTCGATTTCATAGAAAAAGATTTCAACCAAAATAAACGTGATTCTAATCGCAATATATAATAGTAATAATAAACGTGTATACCCTTAGTTTGAAGATGAGATATTTAAGACAATTGGGAAAAACCATTAAATAAAAGGCATTCATCATAAAAGACATGCAAATTATATTAAAGTCATTATCTGGTATCGATTCAGCCGATATTGGGCGAATAGCGAAAGAAACTAGGAAACTAGAAATTGCAGTCATTAATTCGTAATCAAAGAATCTATTTGAAGAATGTAAATTTCGGCAGGATAAAAGCCAAACTGTGGTCGACATGGTAACTGAGAGGATATCTAAGCAGACAGGAAGTACGTATCTTGCGGGTGTCCAAGAAGCCAACCTCCACGTGGTGACACCTGGATGCTTATTAGACAAGTTTTCCTGACTGGTTGGTAACGAATAGCCTTCGTTTCAAGCTGTTCTTCCGTACCACGGAAGAAATCAATCTCGTCCGTCGTCGATTTGGAGAAGTTTTTGGAAATTGTGCCACCCCCGATGGCAAGTGAAGGTTTGTTGTTTCTGGTTTCTTTCAAAATCAATCTGCCTTGCTTGTGGGTTGCTGATGCTTTTCAGTGTCGTCCTTCCTAGTGTGTACAGGTGACACCCAGAAGTAATCCTGGAAAACCTCGTGTGGTAGGATAACAACTGTTGGCTCTATCTCAACCAACCAGAAAATGTGCGTCTTCGACACCCCTGTAGTTGAGAGAGATATTCCCGGTGCAGCCTACTCACTTGGTAACAGATACATACTAGGGGGAAGGGCGTTGCTGTGGGCTGTAGATATTCACTTGTTTGGCGGTGAGGGGGTTTGTTTACCCCGTTTCCTGAAGTCGAATCGCGCTCACCGGTGTGGTATTCCAATCTCCAGCAGCTTACACAACAACAATAACGTATCTTGCAAGCCAATTGGTGTATTTGAAAACAGGAAATGCACAATACATCCAAAAGAGTACATTTAGAGGTCAAAGGAGGTAAAAAGAAAAACAAGCAAGAGGTTTCAAATCAAAGTTTTCTTCACAAACCAGGCAGTTTGTTGGATACCAGAGTGTCAAAAATTTCATTCAAGATTGTCCAAGGCATTTTTGATAAACGTGTGGAAACAGAGGCCATTATTCTTGGAATAACCATTGTCCTAAAGATTAGAGATCCTTTAGACTTAAAAAGGTTTCCAATTGTCTTTCTGTTGTTGTAAAATTGAGATTGGAAAATAAATGTATTTACGCTTTATTTGACCCTGGTGAAAGTTGCTCTTAAACGGATATAGGAATTGTAGAAATATTGGAACTCCAGGGTTTAGTAGAGTATTGTAAATATGTTTTAATAGACTGGTACAAGAGACGTATGAAATACTCTGGCGTATCCGACTTAAATCTGTAGAGATAACCGTCCATTTTCAAGTGGAATTTCAAAATTTTAAACGTTGAAAGTTGCGATTCTCCAATTTTTCAAAAAGATTTTGTATCCGAATTTTCAATTACCTCAGTTTTGTGTGAGGTGATGATAAGAGGAGTATTATTAAAATAAAACCCTTAACTAGATAGCTAACAGCTTTCACAAAGCATCTTATATATATATATATAAAGTAACAATCTTTTTTTCTATCTTTGACGACTTTAACAGCATGCATCCGTGGTCTATTTTTAGCACCATGTCAGCCGGTGTAAGACATCTAAGTGTGTACAAAAGGTTCCAAATGTTGACTGTATCCCAACGAATTTATCATTGATAAAGCACAAAAAGCACCTCATTTTAACGGATGATACTGTAGCAATTAAGTTGAAGTCCAGAAGACGGCCTCATGCATGGTACAATTAAGTCAACAAGGAAACCTTAGTTATGCTAAAAAATATTATTTGCTTTTCCTTTTCATCTATGAGTTCAGCGGTCACAGATGCAAGGAAAATGACAAATCTACAAGATTTGTTTATGATTTCCAAGGCTTAAACAATGTAACCAAAGTAAATGCATACTCGATACCTTATAAACTGGATGAATTGCGTAAGATGCAGGATATACGATCGTGAACCACATTAGATGTGCCATCAGTATACTGCTCTTTATATTTTACAAATAGAAAACCCCATTTGTGTTTAAGTGGGACAAATATAAATTAAACATTCGCTCTAAGCCCTCTGCAATGCCAGAGCTGCCTATTAAGGAATTATGGTCGTTGATTTGTCAGGCCTTCCTCCTGACCGCATCCAAGCTTACTTGGACCATATCATGATTTTTACAAATACATTTGAAGAGTGTGTGAGTAATCTTAAGGTAACTTTAAAAAATAAGGGACGCGAGTATAGCACTAAAGCTCTTCAAATGAAGTTCTGTTAGCAGGAAGGTAGATTTGCTCGGGTTTGAGTTGCCATATGCTGGCAACTGACCACAAGCCTGCCTAACTGATGCCATCTTAAAGTCCCGACTTAAAAAAGAAAGCTTAACAAAACTTGATAACAGGATTTTCTTGAGCACTTCTTATACTAACTTTGTCACAATTTCAATTATTTCACGAGTGACAAGATAGCCTTAATCTTTTCAAAAGAATGTCAAACCGCTTTCACCATGCTCCAACATAAACTCTTGTGTTATCCCGTGGCAAGATTTCCAAAGTTACAGCAATACGTTGTTCTTGGACAAAACCTCGTTATTCTTATTCTCAACTGCATGTGCTGAAATTATGAAATTCTCTCTTTCCATTGGCATTGAAGTGATGACACTGCTACTGATGAAGCATTGTTTAGTAGTGCTGGAATGTTTTACAAAAGAGCCTTAGTTTAAAGTAAAACTAGTTTTTCTACACAAAAGTTTGGCTCTAATGAATTTTGTAAAAAGCTTCAACAAAGTCTTTAATAGAGATAACTCCTCCTTTTTATTGCTTCCAGGTTGTATTTTATCCATTTTTGTTTTTGTTCATTCCTGACAAGGCCGAATGGGATCACTTGACCAAGAGCTCATAGAGGATTACATAAATATATCAAAGAACTGAAAAGAAGGAAGATCAAAGTTATGCGGAAAGCAAAAGGACAGAAGAAATTTTATAAGTCCAGGTGTAATCGGAAGGGAGATAAGAAAAATGTTTTTCATGAGCAGATAAGTCCTTGTTGCAAGACGTGTGAACCGTTGGGAAACTTTTAAGGTAAAAACAAGAGAAAAAATTATTTGAAACATATTCCTTAAGATTTCCTGTGGAATAAAGAGAGAGATAGATAGATATGCAGCATCAAAACAATAAGAAAAGGAGTGCAGTTTAGCAGCCAGACAAACTTCGTCAATATTTTCAGTACTAGTTTGATTTGGTTTGAGGAGACATAGAGGAAGCTCCAGTCTGAAGATGATAGCAGTCCTCCATTCAAGATATGAATAATGTCATTATTTATATTCATGAACAAACGCGATAGAATTTTGCGGAAAGCCCAGAAATCTAAATCGTTTGCTGACTGGGATTTGTAAAAGCATTTAAGGAACTCGTGTAATAAACAACTGAGAAAAGAAAAGGCTACGTATCATCAGAGACCTTTCCAAGAAAACAGTCTAAAGAAATTCTGGGAAGTAATCAAAAACATTGTTTCTGTTCGTCTTCTTCTTTTGCCCTATCGTATGACATTGGCGACCAGTTTATGCCAATCGTTCCTGTTTTCTGTGCATCGAATGACTTCAATCGCTGACATCTCACCCCATTCTGCAATTCTTTGGAGAAATGTAACCCTTTGTCTTCCTCTTGCTCTTTTTCCTGCTATCTTGCCGGTAAGTGTTAGCTTTTCCATACCGTCTTTTCTCATGCAATGTCCAAGGAACTGTAATTACTTATTATTAATTGTTTTCATCAGCTTCTTTTGTGTGTCTGCTTTAACTAAAATTTCTTCATTCGTTGTATGACTTTCCCATCGTACTCTCATTATTCTCCGCAGAAACCATATCTCTGCTGCATCGATTCTCTTTTCCATTTCTTTAAAAACAGTCCATGTCTCACTTCCATATTTTAGGACCGGTAACACGTAACATTCCAGTACCCTTAGTCTTGTTGATATGGTAATTTTTGGGTTGCACAAGAGTTCCTTTAGTTTTGAAAAGGTCTCTCTTGACATTGCAATTCTTCTTTTGATCTCCCTGTCGCATCTACCGTCTGATGTGATCAAGCTTCCCAAATAACTAAACCAGTTCACTTGCTTA
>RDPX01000095.1:1808394-1854051 GCA_003991215.1 Morbakka virulenta | reverse complement strand
GTTTCAAATGACTTTAAAACGGCATTGATTCGTTTGTCTTCAGCCCGATTGTAGGTCTTTCTTAGGTTTACTTGTGCAGCTTGAACTCTATGTGGTAAAGCTCTTAACGTGACTTTACGAGCACTTGTAACCTCGTGTTTATCTTCTGTGAGAATTGCTTGTTTCGATCTTGGTGGGAGTAGTTCCTTTCCTATGTTGTTGGCTAGTTTAACAAAAGAAGCATATGATTTTACTTCAGTAGCGAGTTTATCATACTGAACACAGATAGAATCATCAATTACCGCAGAGAGTTGGGGGTTACCATTTAATGCCTGCCAGTTCAGTTTTCTAGGCTTCGTATTTTTCGGTGATCGTAAGCTAAGCTTTCCTATAGTCTATAAAACATAGGAAAAGGTTTCGTTGCATCTCAATAGCTCTCTCTGATAACATTCTGATCATAAATATTGCATTTCGCGTACCGCTATCTTCTACAAATCCACATTGAAGTTTCGATATTTCATGTTTAGTTTTGTTTCTTGTTCGTCTCATTAATATTTTTCTGTTAAGTCAGTCAAAAAAGAAGCTTCGAAAAACGTTTGAAATCGTGTTCAGATCTTCAGCCGCTACCTCTCAGTTGCCATACGTGTCCTGAAATCATTAAATCTCTCTCTGGCCAAATTCGCTTGGAGGGTTCCCAAAAACCTTTTTGACCGGACACGTAAAAAGTTCCAGATTGCGTACGTTTCAAAAAGTTTTGTGGAAAAAGAGCTTCGGAAGCTAAAACGCAAAAAAAAGTATTGCCGTTGACCAATTACCGCCAGGAATGTTAAAGGACTGTGCTAAATAGATATCACAGCCACTGTTGAAAACGCAAGTAGTACCAAATCTGTGGAAAATTGTTAAAATCGGGACATCCATTTCCCTGAAAACTGGACCGATATCTGTACTTCCTGTTCGTTCTATAATTTTAGAAAGAGCTGTTCATTCGCAAATGTCAACATACAAGGAAGAAAACTTTCTCCTCAGTATCAGTCAATATGGTTTTCGTAAACACCGTTCCACTAAGCTATTTGCTACGTTATTATGTGATACCCTAAGGCAAAAAAAGAATGACAGAAAAATGGTCGGTGTTGCTTACATCGATCTAAGCATAGACTTTGATACTACATGGCCTCCTACTAAAAAAGCTTTCAAGTTACGAAATTGAAGATTACAAACTCTCATGGCTTACTGATTATCTCTTCAATCGAACACAAATTGTTGAGATAAAGCGTATAAAGTCTAATCCTGAATCAATATATTGTGGAGTTACTCGCGGCTTAATTTTGGGGCCGCTACTATTTACAATCTTTTTCAATGACTTTGAAGAACACTTAAGCAATTTAAAGATTTTGCAGTTTGCTGACAACACTGTTATCTGTTATTCATCTTCGAATGTAGATCACATCAAGAAAGTATTGATTGCCGAAATGTAAAGAATTGGTACGTACTGCAAAGAAAATGAGCTTCTGTTAAACTTGAAGAAAGGGAAAACAGAGGTCATGTTATTTAGATAAGCAAAATGCTTCCAGAATTCAGCAGTGAAAGCGTCAACTTTGTGAAACAGTATACCTACCTTAGAAACGTATTAACTAATATCTTGTATCTCGGTAAAAATTTTGACAAGTCCTACAAGCGAGCTGCAGGCAGATTAAAGTTATTCTCGAATATCAGGAAGTATTTGACCGATTTTGACATAGAGCGTTACAATAAAACTAAATATTACAAATACACAGAAGCAGAAATACAGAAGTTTTGAAAATCGAGCGAAGAAAGTCGTTGGAAAAGCAATGCCTGACATTACGAATGTGATACGAAAATATGACTGTAAAGAAATGTCAGGAAGGAAATTTGAAAAACATTACGTTTAGAGACTACTTCAAATTACCAAAAGCAATCACAAGAAACAATTATGACTCAAACAATTATGACTCAAACATTCCTAAAATAAAACTAGAAGTTACCAGAGGAGGATATTTTGATGGTGCACGAGTTTTTAATGAGTTGCCATTAAAAATTCGTGCAACTTCTGGTATTACGGATTTTAAGGTTTTAGTCAAGTAACACTACGGTCTTTAGTTTTTATTGTTTATATATAAATAAAGTACGTTTTTAATTTTTTTATTTTTCTTACTTTTATATTTTCTTCACAAGACAAACAATGATAACAGTTATTTACTTTTTGTAAATCGTTGAAGCTTTACATCCAGTATAAAAATTAGAAAGAGAATAGAATAGAATGGAGTAAGTTTAGAAAAAATACATGTGTAAGAAGAATGGAGAGAACATCCGCTAATGACAATAAATATTGAGTTTACCATTAGGAAATAATACATTAAGTGTTTCTGTCGTAAAAGAAGAATTCGACAACAAAAAAGTGCATTCAAAAATCTGGAAAGCATTCTCAACTGCAAAAAATCTCAATCAAAACAAGGATTAGAAAAGTTACACCTTATGTTTGGTTTATTATGAAGTACATTGTAAAACATGGAAGAGAAGTAAAGAAGAAGAAAGGAAAGTTGCTAGCTTTGAGCTTTGGTGCTACAGAGTAATGCTAAAAATAAGTTGTTTTGGTACTTAGAGTAATGTTGAAGTGTTGAGGTTAAAGAAAACAGAGAAAGAACCACTAAAGGAAACTAAAGAGCAACAAAGAAAGTATTCCATCTTTTTATTAGACAAGGAAACACGGAGGAATTAATAACAGCTGGAAGAATCGAGAAGCACAAGGAAGAAAACAGCTTAACAACATTAGAGATCGGTTGCAGCTTGATAGGAACTGTGAAGTGATTTGCAGTTGCCAAGATAGAGAGCAGTAGAATTCCATGATTGCCCAAGCTATAGGGCATGTCCCCCGATGAAGAAGTGCGAAATTCTAAACGTGGGACGGATTTTGAAATTGAACCTAAAGGAATTGTAAAATTATTGAAAATATGATTGGTGATTTGTGTGAACTGTTTGAGTCGTTTTGTTTTTTATGTTAATGAAAACAATGACTTCAACAATGACACGATGCCATTCTTTATTGGTTAAGAGTATATTAACTAAAAGAGGAAATTGTACTACCCAAATTAAACACCCAATGGTTCCTTGAAAACTTTCATGGTCCCTTTTTTATTTATGCTCTACGGATCTTGAATTTGTAAATATTACAGTGAAAATTTAAGTAACCACCACGGTCAACGAATTGAAAAGGAAAATAAATTTTAATCATCGACGAATAATCCTGATTAAAAATAAAATTTGCTTACCAGCGTATAGCAAAACAAACGTCCAACGGATTAGTCTCACAGAATAATATGAGAGTTGCAATATATTTACCAGTACTGCAGGCGCAGAACAAAAATTGGTAGTTATTGTGAGACTACGTTCTGTAAGGATTCGTCTTTTCTTCCTAAATTCACCCAAGGTCAGTCTAAAATATACTATGGTTGAGTTTCTAATAAAAAAATGTTTACATTGAACATACCGGTAATAATCAAAAGGATTTACTGGTAACTGCTCATGTGGTATAGAACATACAAACATGATCAACCCTATCATTAGTAAAGCTTTCACTAAACAATACACACTCATAACTTCTGGATCTTAGAAAATGTCTTTGGTGTAGTTTAACTCAAGTTCGTAAATGAAGCCTTTGCTTACAATTATTTGGCAGAAGACGACCCCTCTTCTTCTTCTTCGGCCTTCATCAGACGTTTGTCAGGTCGGCCGCTCGATACCTTTTTCTCCACTTGACTCGGTCTTCCCAATCTCCTTCTCTCGCTCCAACTTCTTTCATGTCTCGTTCTATGACGCGCCTCAGTCTTGAGCTTTTGTCGTCCTCGGCTCCTCCTTCCTGTCACTGATGTCTGCCATACTGTCTTAAGAATATTGTCATTTTCTCTCCTCATTACATGTCCATGCCATCTTACCCTTGCTTCTCTTGCTTTCTCTGTTATTTTCCTTACTTTTAAAAATCTTCTTATGTCATCATTCATCTTATGTTCGTGCAACGATATTCCGTCTAGCCACCTTAGCATTCTCATCTCCGTCGCTTTTAACACTCTCTCCTCTACCCTTTTTAAAGGTACGATTTCTAGACCATAAAGTAATACTAGTTGTAGCACTGATGAATAGATCTTCGTCTTGAGTTTTATTGGCATTCTCATGTCGCATACTATGCCATTCACCACTTCCCCCAAGCTCTTATAACTCTTGTCTTAACTTTTTCTTGACACCCCCTTGTCCTTGAATGGTTGTTCCTAAATAGCAGAACGATTCTACTTGCTTAATCACTTCCCCATGTCTATCTCTAATGTTAATAATTATTTGCTCACTCTAAAGATACAATTGTTTCTGTCTTCTTGCTATTCATTTTTAAGTCTCTTAATTCCATCGCTTCCTGCCACCTATGAAGCTTCGATTCCAACTCTTCTCTATTATCTGCTGTTATGGCCAGGTCGTCTGCATACAACAGCTCCTCTGGTAGTCCCCTGATTATGTCCTTCGTTATGGTGTCGACTATCAGAGCAAACAGGAAGGGGCTAAGTGAAGAACCCTGATGTAATCCAACTCTGACCTCGAAGTTTTCCGATTCTCCGGCTGCGCAAATTACTTTGGTCTAGTTGTTGCTATAAAGGCTGGTTACTACTTTACCATATTTTCCTTTCCTTCCTCAGTACATCCTATCTGTGGGCATATGCTGATATTACATTTATAATTCCTTCTCCGGTAGCTAACTTTATCATTATACACCTACCACTACTACTTTGTACATATATGACATCATCTTTTTCTTCAGCACTGCATATTATGCCTACTCCATTTATTTTCTTCTCTGTTCAGTAATATATTAACCTGAAGCCATTCCCAATCTCTTTTGCTCGATCACCCTTCCATTTTGTCTCTTGCACACAAAGGAATCTATCTTTCTCCGATTCATTGCGTCAGCTATCTCTTTGCCTTTACTCGTCATAGTCCCTACATTTCGGCTTCCTATTCTAAACATGTCAATCGCCCCTCTTTCCTTTAGCCGTAATTGGGGTTGTTGCGGTACCCCTTGCACATTTCTCACAGCGTAAAAGGGTCCATGCTGCGCGTCACGTATGGGGTGCGCCCTAGCCAAGTTCAAATTCGAGATGTCGAGATTCATAATTCCTAAGTACCTTGTTTTTATAGTACAACTGGCAAGGTCTTACGACAACAAACCTTTAGTATGGTTTGCCTCCAGCAGTCCAAAACCATTCCTGAGTTGTACTCTTGTACTAGCTTTGGTGGGGATCCGATGGTCCTGTAAATCCATCTTTACCTTTAACCCGCGGCAGGGGGTTTGGAATCAGAGTTGCCTTCTTCTAGATGAGCTGCCTTTACAAGGCTAAAGAGCCCCATCTGTCCGCGAGGAACTGGCTTTCAGGCGCCAGTGGATCGCCTTCGCCCCCATCCCCTGTTAGTATAAACAGTCTCGCGGTCAGGAACGCCAGGGGCTTGACTTTGGTTACCAGAGGCTATATTTTACTCATGTCATGAAAGTATTTTATGAGGATAAGAGACCTCGTCCTCTACCCCACCTTCGGCTATGGTGACTTTTGAGACCAGACGACGACCCCTGCTTAATGTTAACCTTTAAACAGACTTCAAAGCCTGTCTAAACACAAATAATTTTATTTCCTTTGCTATCCTTTTTCAACGTGGTTTCCAGCAGAGCAATGGTTTAGACTTCTTATTAATCAATTCATGCTTCACTACGTTTATTCAGCACAACAAGGCCAGTAAAGGTAAGTGGTTTATCTTTTCATCCCATGATTTTCGTGATCAGCTACTTAATTCTCTCCACTGCTTTTCATTTTTTCGAAGATCCAGCCTTTTTCACAAGAAGGAAATGAAAGAGCCAACTCTATTCAAATTGTTTTGCTGGGCAGCGTCAATGAACTGGGTTGACAATTGGAGTAGTAAAGTTTAGTACCTTTCAGATAAGAACCATTTTCTCTTAAATATTTCAAGTCGAATTTAATGTGTTTATCAAGAATAAGCCTCTTTGTTTGTCAAAATTGTGGAGTCTTGCATGTAATTACAATATACTAATGAGTTAATGAAGGGAGAAATTTGAACTGGGAACACTGAAAATACATTTTCTTTTCAAAGGTAGACTAACACTTGGTCCAAACAAAAAGCTACTACCAGTACTGTCATATATCTCCAAAGTTGCATGGCATTTGACCAAAAGTAATCTAGCTAAAATGTGGCTCAAAGATTATTAGAATAATTTTACATGTAAATATTTCCGTTAATGGCTTTATCTTTGTATGATTACAATTCTTAAGGGTATCGTCTTATCTATAGTCCAGTTTGGTCTAATTCTACCTCTTTCTTCAGTCAAATTCTTTCTCTCTCAATTCTGTCATGAAAACATAAGAAAATTATGAAAATTATTATAAAACACGTAACACCACAGAAAGCCCATTAAAATCAACCCAAAACCATGTCATTAAAATGAATTTATGTCCTATGGTGCTATTATTTCATTCATCTTTGTAAATTTTTTTCCCAGAGAAAAAATCTCAACTTACATAAAAACATTTTCAACTTTTCCATCAGATATTTTAACAAATCTCTTGCAAATTGGAAAAATCTTTCTAACTAGAATCTTACTCAATTCTCTGATCGTTTGTTTTTTCCCTCATAGGAGACTCTACTTTATGTAGTAACTACCTATAAAATATATCTGGTCATGAATTGCAGCAGATGGCTTACTAAATAATCGCTTCATTATATGAAAATAGTCTAAAATCTACTGACAGGTCTTCCTTTAATAATGAACTGAGCACTCTGATGGGGAGTTTCTGGGATATTGAGAATTGATTTTCGACATTAAGATAACACAAATTTTAATTCTTATTCCTTATATTCCTTATATTCCTTATCAAGCAATTGAGGTTTTGATAGAAAAGGTTTTAAGATTCTAACGTTTGACAAATAATCCAAAGTCAAGTCTATGTTTGCAAAATCTTTCTCGGATTTAAGAGGTACATAAACGTCACAAAAATATTTCTTTACACTTTTTTCATTTGATTTGTCTTTTAGATCGTTGGATTTGTAAAGCATTTTGAACCATGGATGCTTAAACAAACATATTAGGATCATGAATCCTATATATTTTTCAAGCAAAAGGTATATTTCAGAGGGGAAGCCTTAATTTTATCGTCACCACTAAATAACTGCAAGAAGGATGAGAGCAACTTCTTGTTACAAGTAGCATTTCTGCGTGACTGTTGTAAATCCAATACAAAGAGTACTAGTTTATCTCAGTGCAACTCGAGTGTTAGGTACATATCTATGCAATAGACTATAAAGTTAACACTTAGAAGTGAAGATGATTTGTATAAAGTACCAAGTATATACCACAGAACTGTATTAGACAAATAGACACTACCGCTCATTGCTACTACCTTGAAATCAAGAGAAACTATCTCTTCTACACAGGCGTTGTGTTGGTCTTTCACCAGAAATATATTTGTGGCATTTATCCAACAGTGAAGAGGAAATTTTTGGCGAGTACCCAAACAATGGCAGCTGTGAAATGATGACGATCTTGTCATTTTCATATGGCGTATCAATAAAACTTTTAAGTCTGGAAGCTCTTATTTCTCTCAGAACACTGTAGTGGGGCATGATTTTCTATTAATCTGGTCACGCCCCGTAACCCTTGATTGTTTTGGGTACTTCTCTTTAATAGTGTCGAGTTTACCAGTTGACCTTGCCTACTCATTCCACCGATGTCCGCTTTCCATGTTAGACGTAGGCTCAATGTTAACTATTTGTGGGTTCAGGCGTTATCAAGTGACCTAAAATAGGTCACGTCTGTGCAGAAAGTATTAGGAGGTAATGGTGAAAACTGGATGCCGAAGGAAAACGACAAAACGTAATCTATGAATCCTGGAAAAGGCTCAGCAACCTCCCATCTTACATGTCTAATATGATAAGAGGTGCTTGCACTCAATCAACAAAAATATACATTCTTGACCACACAAAAACAAAACAAAGAAGTAGGAAAGTAATAGGGAAACGTTAGTCTCAGAAGACTGTGGAGTCGGGCACTATATCTTGATTTTTTAAGTAGCATTGGATGTCGCTGTAAATATCTATTAGGGGGTGGAAATCTTTGCCACGTTGGATGCAGGCATAGTTTGGTGCTGGTCGGTATGTTTGCTTTCGGCCTGCCTCTTCTGTCGCTTTGCCTCTGCCTGCTGTGTAAGAGTCTCTTCAAAACTGGCGAGATCTTTTTGGAAAGTCTAACAGCCTATCTCCACGCTGTTCCGTCTGAAGCTACGGCTTACCATGTGTTGGGGTCGACACCCATGGCTGCACGTAGTGGTCAAAGGCTAACTGAGGAGCTACCCAAATGGAATCCCTTTATAGATACTGAGGACTTATCACCACTACGACTTTTGGCTATGACATCCTTGGAACCAAGAAAAAAAAAACCAAGGAGAAAAAAATTTTTCATACATGCTGTTTTAGCTGAAAACAAAATAGACGAAGAGGCTAAAGCTGGAGCCAATGTTAATTTCTTGACGGTCAAATAAAGTTCAAAGAACGCTATCCTCGTGTGCATTTTTTTCAATATTAAGCATTTACCATCCTTCTTCAAAACGACTGAATTAAACTTTGGAAGTAGGAAATGATTAATTAAAGTGTTTATTCAGGGTTGTACAAGACCGAGACCTTCCACCCTACTCATAGGTTTCAAAGATTAGAAATATTTTCGCATAAACTTTGGTAAAATGAAGAAACAAACTATGTCTCTATTGTATTTTATTTCAGTAAAATCACAATTATTCCCGTAGTGTGCCCCCAAAATACTTTGTTTTCCGGCAACAGTCACAAAATTATTTTTCCTAGTAAAAAAGGATATATGTTAATGCCACCCTAATTGAAAATAGTATTAATTTGTTTAAGTGTTAATACATTTTTTTAATCAATTATACTCGAATACTTTCAGAGATTTATTCAATGACAATGTGAGGTAGGGATTATTTTAATTAGAGGATAGGAAAATTTGGTGCAAAAACATTTCGTTTGCAGAAAAAACAGCCTTGTTGTTTAGTACATCTAATCACGAATATATAAATCATTAATGGAGAAACACAAAATTCCACAAGGAAAGTGAAGCGACAGTCTTGGCGCTCGAAAGTTTAATAAGGTATCGCCTCGTTTTGGTTTGAAACTATACCATATCCAACACAGACAATAAACAATATTTAATTTTCATATACTTGGTCTCGCTTTCGTTATTTTAACCAGATCTCATGTCAAAGGTCAAAGGAAGGAGTGAAGGAGACTACAGAACGCACACATTGTGTATATGGCTACTTAAAATTGAATTTTAAGACGTTTGAAGTTCTCGTTTTGTTTGTCTAAGGAATTTTGAGACGCAATGTGAACCTTTACTTCTTTAATTTGACTTGTGTTTTAACTATGTGGTCACCTCCAGAATATAGTCGTGGCAGGGGAGATAAGTTTAGAGCAGTGGATAGGCCTGGATTTCTTGGTTTCAAAACCGATTTGATTTACACAAGACCATACACAACAAGTTCAGACAGAAGTAAAAGGAGGACTTCTCAGTCAGATGGGAGTAATCAAGGAGGAACGTAAGAAATTTTATATTAATTTTCTTTGAGTATACTACTAAAATTCTGATTCTCGACATCATAAGTTCTGTTATTTCAAAAGCGATTACTTTGCGTGTCCGTGAAATCGTAACCGATGCTAGCATGTCACAGATGGAGTATTCAAATGGTGAACTCTGAAGGCTTTCCCCGTACACGCAATCATCGCATTTGGCAAATTTCTTATAGTTACATTTGATTTTATTTTCCAAATAGATTTAAGAGCAAAAGATAAGACCAACATGACCAGATAGTAAATTTTTTTAACTTTAAAAATCGAAAAAAGTCTGAAAACAGCGAAAAGTTCAATTTCCATGGAGACAACTAAAGAAGAAAATCAACCAATCAGAACACGTAGAATTGGGAGGTTACTGGTCGGCCTATGACCAGAACCAGAGAAAGCAGAAGTCACGCTATGAAGCGGTTTGAACTTGTTTATGTTTTTCCTTTAAAGGGTTTTAAAGTTACCCTTTCCTGAAAATAATTCTTAAAAAATGAATCAAACTAAACTTTAATCATTATATTTTTTACTGAGAGCTAAAACAATGAAGACGGGTTCGCTAAAACCAACTCCTACCTGCAACCTCTAGTTTTAAACAACAGATATTATTTTCAATTTTAAGATTTATTCACCGTGTCAGTTGACGGTGACTTTTACTCGTACTAACACGAAATGGCCTTAATGCCTTGTATTGTCCCGACGTTTTACTTAACTGGTACATCAGACCTTACATTATGTACCAGACAGAGTCAAGAAACAACTTCTTGACTGCTTTTCTTGTGTGCCTGAGGCAAACCTTCATCTTCATTTTCATGAAAAACCAAATCTATGCAAGGTTGGTTTTAGTGGTTTGTTTAGGGACGACAAGACGCCGCTTACTGGTATGCAAACAACGATGTCTGTATTTCAGGAACGGTATGTGGCAAAGACGTAAACAAGACAAGTGATATTGAATCGTCTGTCTTGCTTTTAAAATCACGTCCTTTTTTGAGATCTTACTAAGTTGAAAAATATGCATCCAAATGCATAGTAAAGGACATGTTAGCTATTTACAACAGTGGTACAAAGGTCACATTTTCTGAAAACACACGCGGTGATTTTGTTAAACTTTGTCACTAAGTTGAACCCAAATTAAATACAGAGCCAAATTGTTTCTTGTTTTTTTTTATTCAGACATTTTATCTGTTCCTTTACACAATGTCGATTCATGATTTTGAAACGAAAAACCTAATTTCTACCCACAAACCAATATCTTATGGATCAGGAATTCTAATCAAGGAAAATTTCCTTCACGTATAACAGACAAAGCGTCACAAGACCAGTATTTTTGAATTTGAATACTTCTCGATTCTTCAATAGATTATACCTTAGCTTTGAGAAAAAAAATACCAAGAAACATACCTTTGAGGTCAAATACCCAAAGAAAAAAAAAGAGACTATTGTCTTTATTAAAATGATTTAAGACCTTCCTAATCGAAAAACTTTGAAGTAAACAATTTGGTCGAGGAAAATCCCTGTGGAGGTTTTTTCTATTTGGAATGAAAACGCGACAATTGGAGATAGGACATTAAAATAATGATTGGAGATATTCAACGACGTGGTAATATCACTGTTGTTTAAAAAAATCTATAATTTTATGCTTGGCCTCATATCTGGCTAGTTCTATTCAATTGATAACTTCTCACCATAAACTAAAACTAGGAATAGTTGAGATTCGAGACTTTTGGCTGAAAATATCACTTGGGTGTGTTTACATGTCTGATAGACACAGACATAGCTCAACTGGTGTCGATATTAACTTGGAAGACAGGCCTTATAGTTATTTTCAGCCTTGTTTGGACAACTTGCTTTGTTTCAGACAGAGGAAAATAATTGGTACGTTGTCAAAGGAAAACCCTAACATATTGTTAACTTTTCATGATAGCATCTTGAACCTGAAGAAAATACAAAATACAGAATAACAACAAAAAATACAAAGGGCATGTTTACATTATTTTGGTATCGGTGGATAAATTGTGTTTGAAGTGATTTTTCCTTGTGTTGGTAAAAAAAGCCTCATCGGATTTAAAAAAAAAATTTTTTTTATTACCAGTTTGATTATTAGCTTATTTCTGGAGAGGTGAAATTAGGGCAGTTCGTGGTTACTTGCTGTGAATCGTTTGAGGTAAAGCATAAGCTTAATAAAAACGTGAAAAGACCCGTCTAATTATGACGTGGTGGGAAAAGGGAATGAAAGAGGTGGGGTATCTTCATTGCCTCCTTTTAATGCTACTTGATGTCTTGATCAGCCGAAAAATTGTTTTGTTTTGTTTGAGACTTACTTTCACTACAAGTGGAAAAGAGTACTTTACCAAACCTTTTTATCTTGCACAGCACCTTAGTACGTAAGCTTGTGTTCTTCCGTGTGTGTGATCGCTGTGTTTTTTCTTGGAACCACCACAACCACAGTCACTTATCACAACAACGATCACCACCAATAACAACCTGAATAGAGCACTGGCTCCTCAGATACCCAAGAACATCAGCGGCAAAACGTAAAATTTTCTACGAAGAGGCGGCGGAAGGGCTGAGGCTTCTGACGAAGTACCCTACCAAGTCGATCGCCCTGGCAAGGAGAAAGCTCCTTAAGGATGGATGAATCCCTTATCCTACCGGTACAAACACATACACACACACACTTGAGGTTACTTCTACTACTACTGTAATTAATATTACCGAAAATACTCATTTCATTACTAGTATTTTTATTACTGCCGGTGCTGCTGCTGTTTCTTTCACAACCGCTATGACTACTAAAGCATTGCCCATGTTGGTATTTTTCTTACCTATACTGCTTACCACTATTAGTGCTACTACTATTCCCACTATCACCATTATTACCACTTATTTATTTACTTACTTACTAATTACTTACTTGCCTATTTACTTAGTTTGTACTTTTCACCGCTATGGAAGACTTTTAGTGCTTAATCACTCAGCTTCACTCATGCCTGTAGGTTGTAAATCTTTTGGGATCATCAACGACGCTTTTCTCCCGAAATTTTTTCGTGACTGTTGCTATTGAAGTTGCTATTCATCGTTAACACTTTGATATGGAGCATTCTGAGTTAAACCTAGTGGTAATTTAGGATTCTGTTTGGGTTTATGTAACAAAGTCATTTTATAGGGAAGGTTCCTTGTCTGTCTTAAAAAAAGCCTTATTTGGGACCAGTTTCAAAAATTTACTATGGCTAAATAGCTAGTTTAACTATTGCTCTGATATTTTTCTACTGGTTTTACCACTACCACAATATTGATTATGCTTCCACTATTATATCTATTTAAATAGCACCGTTACTACTAATGCTACAGCTAGTGCTCTTGCTGTGGATAATAAATACTACTACTACGTTTCTACTTCTACTTCCACCTTCCACTACTGCTGCATTTGTCGTAAATACCGTCTGATGAATATTTGAAATCCAATATATTTTTCTAGGTTGCGGAGTTTTCTCTTAAAAAATCGGCTTCTTTCTATTTGCTGCTTTTAAGCATGAGCTTATGTCACCTATGTATTATACTCAAAAATATTAGCTCAATTCGGAAAACCTTCTAGAGAATTTGAGTCATTCGAAAGGTCTAAAACATTGAAGGATACACAACGACCGAAAAACCTCTTTGACTTGCTTGACCATCGGAAGTTCAGTTTTTCACACGATTCTCTTATTTCGTCTGAAACAGGCTTCATCTGCTGTTCCCGGTATGAGACCCTAAATAAAATAATATAAGTTCAATTTTAATGCTCCTATCTAAGTCAGTAATATAAATGTGAGGTATTTTTAAGTTTACTGTAACATTGTTTTGAAAAAAAAATTATTCTATCTTCGTTTTATAAAACATGGGCCTAACACTAAAACCAACTGCGCAACAAACAGGAACGCCGCTGTCATGAGTCTGAATATTGAGCCTTCTTCACTCTACACTTGGAATAAATATTTCAATGAATGTAATTTGTTTTACTCAGACAACTACATAATGGAGCTTTTTAGCTTCTGAGTGTTTTCTTCCATCTCATAACTTAAATTTTCAGAGTGTAAGGTCAACAAATTCAATGAAAACAAACAAAAACAAAATAGAGGACCAGTCTGTAAAGTAGAGTTTCATGTACAAGTTAGTGTAATGCTGTATATTCTTGTCTAGAACGACATTAACATGGTGCAATAGAGTTAAATAGTATGAACAAGACATTTTAGTACAGTATTTTGTGGTTTAACGGAGTATAGTGTAAATAGCAAGGTATTACTTAATATGATACGGTATATTACACCATCATGCTTTGTGTGATATTATGGTGTTGTACAGTATAGTATTTTACTGTACTCCTGCATGTTGCTGGGTACTACAGTGTTTTTGAAACTGGATAGGATGATACAAAATTAAATAGTGTACAGGATGTTGTACTTAGTATGGTACAATATAGTGTGACAGAGTATGGTAATTACAAGAAGACAATAAAGCAACAGAACTGGCATTTTGGGCAAGTATTAATTTCCTGAATGATATTTTCCACGAATGTAGGTGTCAATGTCTAGATCGTAAAGTACCAGTGTGATATCAGGTTAAAAGGCCATACTTTTTTCAGACAGATCGATAAAGTGAAAAACACGTGCATAATGTTGACAGGGGGTAATCTTGCGTTAGTTGAGTTCAACCAAACAGACAGGGCAAATCTACTTTCCAAACTGTTTATTGTGATTCGACTATATCATGGCATTTATCGCTGAACTGCAAATACGTGAGGTATTTTGAGGTAAAACATTTTAATGTGATTCACATAGTTAGGTCTACTTTTCCACTTAAAATCTCCCGAGGCACTTCATACTGTTTTTATCACCTTTTCTTTGCAGAGAAATATTATTTTGTATATGGTATACAATTGCTTTTGACAGCAAATCATAAAACGTGCGAGCTTTCTTTAACCCTCTCTTTGTTTTCCATCTTAATGTAACCCAACTTAACTTTTCTTTATCTGGGTTCTTTGTCCAGTCGAGTGCCAACGAAATACCTTTCGACCAAAATGAATTTAATAGTAACAGCGATATTCAAGTTTTCTACAAAGAATCCTTTATTTGGGTATTAAAAAAACCCCAAAACAAACAAGACAAATGCTTAATATTCAAATTTGGAAATTAAAGTTGAGTTACCAGAGTAACACTCTGGTACTTCAACAGAATAATAAACGCAACAGTGGTTTTATGGTAGGATGCGAAACTACCATGCGAGAGGTTCCAGGTTTCGAATCCATGACCATATACTTGGTTCCTCCTCAGGGTGTATTTTGGCAAAATGCTACGGAATATTTCTTTTTCAGAATGCAATTGAGTGAGAAAACTTGACTTCTCATGCCATCCTTTTGGTGATGATAATACACATTTTCTAATTGGGGTAGTTAGCTAAGTTAGTTTTAGTAGTTTGTAAGTTATTAGTTGTTCTGTTTTATTGTAGTGCTAATTGTTTATTTTTTAATTACTCCGTCCCTATAATTTTTCTCTCAGAACTGGGAGTGCCCTTATGATTTAATATCATCTCTTGTCTCCAATTCAAACTATCAAAATTTTATTTTTAACCAATTTTTGCTTCTTGTATAATTATTTTAGTTGAAGTCAAAGTACATGAATCCTGTTAAGACTACGTGAATGCTTCCAATAATTTAGCGCGGAGGTTTTTTTGTGAAATAAGTTTGTTCTCTGTATGCCTAAGTGTTTTTCACACACACACACACACACACACACATATATATATATATATATAGGTGTTTTGATACATAATATTTCTATTAATGCGCGGATGATATGTCACAGTTACAAAATCACACCAGGAAATATGAGAAAAGATATACATGCAGGCATACTTGTTATCTCATTATCTACTTTAAAGCTAAATTAAGAAACTAAAGGGTTCAAAGCTGTTGATAGTTGATACTTTAATGACCCACATTGATAGGAACTGAAGGCAAAAAAAGTAGATGAATGTTGTTAGGAAAATGGAAATACAAAGGCTGAAGAAAAATTGGATTTTTTGAATTTTAAAAATCGTTAATTTGACTTTGCGTACGATACTTGATTCACTAAAAGAAAAATTGTAGACTAGTGATAATAAAATAATACCTGGTTCGTTAGTATTGATGTTGGCCACTCACCATTTTCAAGTGAGTGGTTGTCACGAAGATATTGGTAAAGTACCAACATTTGCACCAACAGATATCAAATAAACGAAGTAAAAATGAAATTGCGTTTAAAACAAACCGAATGGTAGTTTGTAAGAAAAGTTTTTCACCGGATTATTATATTTGAATTCAAAAAGTTATCCTTAGAGAAATGAGTATTGTTTGCTTTAAAGATTTGTTGTTGGCTTTGTTGATGATATATTAAATTAATGTTTACCAGAACACTAATCGTGAAAAGTTTTTTTCCCTGTCAAAAATCCGTACGTGCTAACTTTTTTTCGCTGTAATTTATTCAATATTGTTTCCACCATTCCATATTTAATATCACTGAAGTCTTCTCCCATCTGCACATGCTTAGACATTGTCTAGGGTCATTGTTTACTTCTTTTGGGAGAACGACTGTTAAGCTCGTGAGATAAGTTTTGCGTTATGAATAGATATTTTCATACTCATATTGAAACCCATTGTTAGTCTGGGGAAAAAATTAGTATGCAAAAATAAGGACATAGAGGAATATTGTCTATTAAAGTGCAGGATTAATATATTGTCTATCCCATCCAAGGAAGATAATATGTTCCTCTGCTGCACTTATAAAATATTTTCATTCTACCTGGATACGAGTTAATAAGAGAAAACTGGGTCATCCACAAAGGAAATAATTCAGTGTGAAGGAAATTCAAATGTTTTCTGAACATTCAGATAAATCTCAATAAAAATATCCCTGCTACTTTTGTAGTGGTTCCATAGCCTTGTCCAAATTATTGGATAAATTAATTGCAAGTCCTTTTCAACCTCCAATGGTTTTAAGAATGACCTGTTAGGTTAATCCTTTCCTTTTTGTAGATGAATGCCTTTTATTTTACTTTTTTCCTTTATTACAATAAATGTAAGAAGCATTGCAAGCAGCTGGCAAAAATACTGCAATGCTGGACCTCTTCGACAAAAATATTTTGCGGCTAGGTTTAAGGTTGAGAAGGGAAGGTCGACGTAAGAAAAGTCAAATTGGCAGTTCTTAAAGCATCATTTAGAAAATAGCAATATATAAAGTTACGTTGCCAAGAGTTTTGGAATTTTTCGTGTCACTTGATTGCCTCACCGGACCTTTTGAAAGACATTCAACCCGGGTCTTTTAAATTCCAGGTTGTTGTCTGACAGAATCAAGTCTCTGTCATTGAGAGAAGTGTCTCTTTGGCTTTGCTTGTTAAGCCTCTCAATGATGGTGTCACAAAGAAAAAAGGACTGATAATTCAATTATGAGTTATATGTATGGTAGGCAGTGTGTACTGCCCATTTGTTTAATAAAACTTTCACCATCATAAAGCTCTGTTAGTCACTCCGCTGATGATCTGTGTTTAGATGACAGTTGTTGAACGTTACTACTATTTTCAAGTTTTGTTATGTCAATGTCAACACTATCTGGGAGACCTTCATTGGTCAAAAGATGCAAAGAAATTTCACACACAAGACTCCACATCCGAGAGTGTAAACTGGAGGTGTAGTACTACTTACTCCAAAGAAACCAAGAAAAAACCATGTTAACTTGCCTAATTATTCTCTCTTTAGCTTTAAAGTAATGTCAGGTATCTTAGTTCCAAGTTTTCTTTTGAGAATGCTTTCCTTTATTATGACTCGTGTCATATTCTTGAGCTTTGTGAAACAAACCTAAATGACAGTGATAGTGATAGAAATCTTCGAAATTATAGCTAGTTACCTTTGTTTAAATAAGGTTCTACAACTCATTTCTGTAGTCTTGTTATTTATACTCGACAGGATCTGTTAGTGTAGAAGAATTTTAATCTAGAGAGAATTCCTTAATTTGCTTAGGCAATCTCTTCTTCAGGCTACTTGTTACCTATTTTACTTGTATCGATGCCCCTCTTATGACTCTTTCTTAGTTATTGAGACGTTATCAGACTCAACTAAAAAGATTATTAACAAGCATCAGGCTGCTAACATTTTTGTCTTTGGTAATGTAAGTGCTCATTGCATAATCGGATTGACTCATTCTAATCGGAGTGATGGATCTGGAGAACTTACTTCTATCTTCGCTCTTGCTCCTAATCTACTACTGCTTGTTGATTTTTTAAGGTTGGCATTGAAGCGTTTGTACTTAAACCTTGTTACCAAAGTCAAACTTCGTTGCCCTACTTGGTTTAACAGTTATTGTTACTCTTCCAATGTTCATTGTAATCACTACTATATTCAATGTCTACGTGATGGAACTGAAAAACCTTTACTTCCTTTCAGACGGTCCAACATTGCTTCTAAAGGGGTAATTTTTGATGCTATACATTGTTATGCTGAACGTGTCTGGGTATTTATTTCTTCTCATAACCTTAGAGGTCGGGATTTCTTGAAAACTTTTAATGGTGTTTTTAATTTTGGCTAGTCAGTAGTTGCATTTTCTGAGGAAGTTCAGTTTGTCCTGTCCTTAAAAATAGTTAAACTTTTTTGCCAGATTTGTTTAGGGCTAATTGTTTTCTAAATGAATTTTTCTTTGCGACTGATCAGAGTCTGAACTCTGTCAACAAAAATTCAAGGATATTTATAAAGATTTTTAATGGCCTGGATCAGTCTAAAGCCCCTGGTCTAGATTGTTTCTTGTTGTTATTTATAAGGACTGTGTTTTTGAGCCATCTTCTTTACTTTTCATCTTTCCAATCTTTGCTCATCAGAGCCTTCTTTTCTTTTTTCCTGAAAAGTTTCTAATGTTGTCCATGTTTCCAAGAATGAAGGTGGTTTCTCTGACACCAGTAAATATCAATATATAAGGGATTTTTTCTGTCTTAAGTAAATTTATTGAATGACTTATCAATAATGTTGTTGTGGAATGCTTCAGAGGCTAGTGGACTTAGTTGAGGTTTAATAAGGATTTAGAGGAGTTTCCTCCCAATGGTGACCTTTTAACTGTAATAACAAAAAGTATTTATAAGTTTATGGATGAAGTTAGCGAGGGAAGGGGTGTAGCTCTGGATATTATTTCTAAGGCATTTGATAAGGTGTGACATGCTGGTTTACTTTATCAGCTTTCTGGTATTTGGATTTGTCTTTGGTATCGTTCAGTCCTTTGTCTCAAATCGTACAATGCGTGACACACTAGGTGAAATTACCATCTGACGAGCATTCTATTATTTCTGGCTGTCTTCAAGATTTTATTCTCTTTCTTCTTAACATCGATAACTTCCTTATAGCTTGACACAGTTCCTTATTGTCTATGCAGACGACACTACATTGTATTCTGGCATTAGCCATAAGACAATTGAGTAGTAATTCAAACTTCCAAAAGATTTTGAACACGCCCTAAAAGTTGTCAGAGAATGATGAAGTAAATGTCTTTATGTCTTTTCCTCTCGACATTTATTAGAGAGTCTATAAAAGAATGTTTTCTTTGACCACTGGTTATCGATGGACTGCTGAAACTGCTTTTAATCCAGGTATATTCCGGAAACCTTGCCGAAGTGTCCTTGGAAAATTCACAATTTGTGGGATTTAACGGAATCTTGGGAGTAGTCACAGGTCATCCTAAGACATGGGAGAAAATGTCGTTGCCTTTACAAATCTTAGGATTAATCAAGATTGCCTGCCTCAGATTTCTGTAGCTGGAATCTCTCCTGAAAATATATTCTATCCAGATTTAAAATGTTGGGCTAGCTGTTCTTCAACTGCAAGGTTCCTTAAAATTAAACAGCAAAATTTTAAATGTACTGAGTGCCAAAACTTAAGTGAATAGAGCAGAAGGGACCTTTTTAATTCATTTTTTTCTAAAAAAGCGGAAAGGAGATTTTAAAAAGTTGTCAATTAATCCCATTCAATTTAATTCTGCTGCCATTTGCACAGGACTTCGACGCACGGAATGCTCTATGCTGCATTGTTGCCAGACAGTCTGATTCATTCACTATATTTACTTATAAGCCCCTTTATAAAATGGTTTATCCGCATTCTGTGGCTTCTTCCTTTGCTGCGAAAACCACACTATTTCCTTTATCGGTGCTGATCATTAGTCTTTATAGTAAGAAAGAAGCAGCTGGTATTGGATGTTTTACGTCCTGTGCACGAGACCATTTTGCTTTGGCATCAGTAAGAGCATTTAAACCACATTAGTCTAAATAATGTTGTTTTGTTGTTTATTCCTGTTAAGGTAAAAACTGAAATCAAAAAAGAAATGAGGTATTACTATGGACCAATATATATAAGAGTTCACAAAGAAATTAAAAAGTAGAGGAATATACCAATCTGGCACTCTGTAATGAGGCAAGGTTTCTTTACCACACTCTTTGTAATACTTCAGAGTAAATATTACCATACTGATTTGTTAAAGCAAATTTAGAAAACGTTGTGGGTTTTTTTTACTTTAAGTTTCTTCAGTTTTTTTTCAAAAAAAGTTTACTTAATGATCATTTAAACTTTAATTTAAACCTTTTTGTTATCCATACCTTAGGAGAGCTAGTAAATAAAGTATTACCTAATTTCTATAGATAGATAGATGGATAGATAGATAGATAGATAGATAGATAGATAGATAGATAGATAGATAGATAGATAGATAGATGGATGGATCGATGGATTGATAGATGGATAGATTGATAGATGGATAGATGAATAGATGGATAGATGGACAGATGGATAGATGGATAGATGGATAGATTGATAGATAGATAGATAGATAGACAGAACGATAGATAGATAGATAGATAGATGGCAATATATGTTACACTTGTAACTTTGCTGTATATCATAAGTTGTGAAACTTGAGTTATGATACGTTTGCTGAAAAAGAGAGAAGCTACAACGAGGGCTACAGCGTTGTGTGGCAACTTTTAAGTAGGAATATTCAAAAATAGCATATAATAGATATTATATGAATAAAAGTATTCTAAAAAGTCACATTTTACTTTCGATAACAATATCAAAGTGCTCTGATACAAGAAATACATGAATAATGCTTATTGAAATGTTTGGAACACTTTTTGTATATGGGAGTGCATCATGAAATCACATATATTAATTTTGTTCTGTAAAATTATCACTGATACTCCGAAATTGACCAGTGAGTACAAGGGGGAAAGGATACCAGGTATTAATGTAAAAGGTTTTTTGACTGTTCAAAGCAACGTGTATTGCAAATTTTGGGGGTAAAAGAGTATATGACGAAAGTGTGTGTCTATTAGTTTGGCATGACGTTTAGGGCAGAATAACATGTTTTATACTATTAAAAGAGACATTCTCCATATAATTTAGCTAAACTCCAGCTACAACTAATTATGTATAAAAGTCTTTTTTGGTAGCAAAGCAAATCAAACTCAAGGGGAAAAAACAACAAAGTAGTAAATATGATAACAAGGAAATCTATTTTTGCTGCCCGTCTATGGAGTTAAACTGGTTTTGCTTTGGGAATTGGGGAAAATGAAGTGGAATGCAAGTTAATTTTTTAAACGTCCTGTACCTTACTGAATGATCCTTCAAGCTTGATGATTACACAGATCAACTTTGTCGTTGTTTCTTTTCACGTGGACGTCTTATTAGGAATTCACGTAATCTCGTTGCTATACATGTCACTCTGTCTAAGGACTGCCCCAAACATAGCTTTGCATTGTATTAAGTGTTCTTCTTTTATGTACTTGGAGAGTTTGCCTTTTTTCACTGCTACAGATCTGCCACTGCTATTTATTTTTGAATACTCTGACTCGTTACATAATTGATATCTAAACTCAAGAGTTTTCGTTAATATACAAAATAAAGATAGAAATGATATTCACTCCATTTATCGTGTTGCATTATGTTTGATACAAAACAAAGATAGACAGCCAAGGTAGTGGTAGTAGTGTTGGATGTTTTGCCATGCAATGCAAGAAAATCGGGTACAATTTCCCTTACAGACGCCATTTTCATATCTTAAAGAGCAAGGAACAGTTTTCTTTACAAAAGCAATTCAGAACCTGAGATAGCAAACTAAAGATTTTGGCAAACTATTATCTGACAAAAACAATTTGTTGCTCATGCTTTTTCTTGGAGACATTCTTTTCTTGCTGCGATCGTTTGAGGAAAAACTACAAGGAGATGGCATAATCAAGGTAGATAGTAGTTCTGAAACTAATAGATTTATTGCAAAGCTGGAGAAGCTGAATGGCTGCCAACTTATTGGTTGGTGGGAGGAGAAATTCCACAACAATGAAGAGAAAGAGAATCTTCTCTGCGATAGTTTTATTGCAGAAAGAGCAAAGGAGGGGATATGGAAACATCTTTGTATTCGAAACAAGGACATCTCCAGCAATCAGGTTTAGAGGTCTGAGTACCTTTGTGGTAATTCATGGATAAAAGGCTTGGCGTTGTTGATCTGGCAAAGGAGTACTTCCATTCCTCCGTAAAGCCTACACCTAAGGAAAATGATGCAAGAGAAATACACGCTTCAGTTGCACAAGACTTTGATTTCCGGTCATTGGGAGACCTGTATAATGATACTGATACTAAGAAGAGGGGTATTACGAAAGGTTGCAATCTAAAGGCCCTTCTGCAAAAGTTTTGCACAGAACACTACTACAAAGAGGTAACACAGTTTATGGCCCTCATCTAAGTTTGCAAGCTGTATCCAACGGATTGATTGCGATGTGTTTCTGTCTATAACATCCTCAAATTGAGCGTCTGTAACGAGACAGTCAGCAACAATTTATATGTCAACAAGAGTACGCTTGTCTTGACCTTGTTTGTCCCAAGACCTGTTCTGTATTGTTTTCTGTTACTCTACGACTGTTACCCTAAAGGCAGATCGACAATCTAAGTATCGCTTTATGAATTTTTTGGAAATGAAACACAAGACAAAGATGAAATACACAGTAACGACAAAAAACTTTCCTGGGAAGCTTTTAGATATTTTTAGTGAAAGATATGACGATATATTTGATTCAGGAATTAACGTTGGGAATTAAATATGAAAGCATTTTACCACGTTTTAAATAGCTTCGTTAGTTTTTCATGGGGTATGCTTCATCCTAGCTTTTAAGTGAGTCTTGATTGCCTGCTTTCGAAAGAGTTATCAGCAACATATATTTGGTAATAGATTCTGATAGATGTACATTTTCTTATGGTTTAATATAGGGAATGGCCAAGGAAAGCAAAGAGCAAGCATTAATTTGAAAATCCCTTTCCCAAAGGCAGCCGCAGAAAGGATGCTCAAACTCTAGCACAACACTTCATTGACTTTTGCCAAGTTTTTTTACTGAAATCCTTCAAATACATAATTTTTGATTAAGTCCCTCAGTGGCTATTTTCCCAAATCATTTACATAAGGGATTTTTCAATTCAAAAAGGTCATCAAATGCGTTTCTATTTAGCTGTCAACCTGATTATTAAGGTTGATTTTAGTCGAGTTCCCTAGACCTTATAACTTATACCTTAGAGCTTAGGCCCTCCTGTCTTGTGGACATCAGGCAGCGAGGTGACCCCATTGGTTGCAGTCTTTCACCAGAGGAGAAGTGTTCTCTACTTCAATATGCCTTCCTTTCAAATCGCTTCAAAAGGTCGATCCCAGGTTAGTTTGGGTCTGCATTGTTTCCAGTTTATGGGCTGCTTTGGTGGGCGTTCTCGCGTCCCACTTGTAGTTTAATTCCATTATCTCATTTCTCTGTAAGAGCTTATATTCATCTTACCTTATTCTTAAAACATGCAAAACAACAATATTCTTACTATTTCAAATTCAAAAGTAAAAAAACTCGTCATTGCACCTTAAATTAATCCTTGGCCGAAAACTTAAAACAATCATGGACTTCATAAACATATTTATTCTTTGGTCAAGGGGCATTTAGTTGTCTTAAACATGCAGGGTTTTTTTTTAGTTCTAAACACAGAAAGGTGAAGGTTTGGCCTTTGAAGTTACAAAGGAGTGACCCAGTGACACAGGGGAAACCCCATTGCGTGCATGCGTGACAGATCTGACGAGACCTCTGTTTAAAACAGGTGACCTCTCGCATTCAATTTTTCTTATGTGGATTTCAACCTACTGCCACCTAAAGGCTTGCTGACGTAGATAAAACGTGTGTTTATTCATGAAGAATCAAACATTTTCAATCCTTTGGCAGAGAGCCTCTTAAGCTATTGTTGTGTCTAATGACAAAATGTCTTAAACGCTATCATCTACTAAACCACCTATTTCCAGCAACAGCCAAGATGAAAATGACAATGACCCCAAACCTTCAGTTCAGGTAGTATCATTAGAGTTTTAATAACCAAAGCGTTCCAGAATGATATAGATAATATGTATTTTGTTTTGAAATGACTATTTCCTCACAATACCTGTTGTAAGCTGTTTTCTATAAAGCAACTCACAATGAGTAGAGTGTAAACAAGAGTCAAAATTAAAGGTGTGATTAACAGCACGGTTCGAAAGTACAAGAAACTTAAAGAATAAACGAGTAAACGAGCTTTTATGTTTTTCGCTAACACAGAGTAAGAGAGAGAAAGAGAGACAGAGAGAGAGAGAGAGAGAGAGAGAGAGAGAGAGAGAGAGAGAGAGAGAGAGAGAGAATATGTGTGTCTGTATGTGTGTTGAGCGCATTAGTAATGATGCACACACGGTGGCCTGGGTTGCTAAGAGACATTGACCTTGTGCAACTCTTAAAATAATTCCTTGGAGAATTTAATTTATCTCAGAAGACCAAAGACGCAAAACGTATATTCGTTCAATTCTATCATCACGTTAAACTAATTAACTGTGAGGTGTTTAAGCATGCAGAAATGTGCATAATGTCACGTGCAATTTCCACCTTTGACTATTTAATCCATAAAATAGTACCTTGTCATGCAAGGGAGTGTGTTCCAATGTATGTATATGTATATATATCAGATACTAATCAAATTGTGAATCAGAACCACTTCCTTCGAGTTAATTCATTTTGTCAAGGAAAAAACTAACCTATCCTTTACAATCATTCTTTAAACCAAAGACAAGAAGCAACATGTATCTGCCCTAACCGAAACCAATAGAAAAAGGTAGGTTTATCACGTGACAACCTGATCTATTTTGGAATGAAAATTCTGAACAGACGACAAAAAGATGATCGAGTACTTGCATCAGATTACAAAGACAGTTTCGGCTGCGAGTACCCATCAAACTAGAGGTTTTAACCAAGCGTTGCTACACTTGGAGATTGGAAGAGTAGTGAAGAGCACAGGTGGTGATTGACCAGTCTCTCACTGTTCACCAGGAGAGTTATGAAAGATCGAAGCATAATACTCAGAGGGAGGGTTTGCTACATCGCCGGTTTTTATTATGCTTGGACTCCCAAGTGCAACTTTTTTACTGAAGAAATTTACCTACACAGTGTACAAAACCAGTGTTAAGTCCGCGATATCCCAAACTCCAACTCTTACTTTCTTCACTTGATTTACTTCCTCCTTAGCTGATTTTACATTGCCTTTACAAACAATTTAGTTGGGAAGAATTTGGTAAATTCTTAATCAACACTAACTGTATGTAGCTACGTTTTTGGAGGTATTCAGTATTGCGTTGTAACAAGACGAGGATGGCGTTAAGGAAGAAAAATACTTCAATGAAAAATACAATAATAAAAATAAGTTAGTTGCTCACCTCAACTTCTAATTTTTACCCCACTCAGTAATTACATTGTTTAGATTTTTTTCTGGGTCTAAACGATGGTAAACAGAAGTTAAACAATACTGCTTCCCTCCGTTTGCTGCATCAATACGCGAATGTTGAATGAGGAAATGGTGTTCTGTGTTTCCCTGTAAACGAAAACAAATGCAGTGGACGTCAACCAAACCTTAAAGGCTTATCTTGACAAAAATAATATTCCCATGCCTAACACGGTATCCTGTGGAGCTCACGAAAAGAGCCACCTACTATAGTAATTGAGGGTGCTCTTGCAGTTGATGTAATCGGTTTGCTCCTTTATTGGTCACTGTTGATTGGGTTATTGACAGTGAAAACGTGCTGCAAAAACATCATCACTGAAACTAAACTATGTCATGCCAGCTATTATTACCAAAGCTGTTAGATCGATCAGTGAGAGGTATTCAGACTCAAATAGAAATCTCGTTGACTGCTCGATATATTATGAGAAAGCCTTTGATAGGGTCAATCACAAAAAAGTGATATAATGATTGATAAAACGTAGGCATGGGGGAAAGGGATATACGATTCATAAAAAACATTTTTGGGGAGCAAAGAGCATTGATAAAGCTGGAAAATAGACCTCCAAAGGAAAAAAGTGTGTTAGACATCCATTTTGTTTAAGGAAGCAATATTCAAAACTACCGATGAATTAAAAGGCTTATATCGGAGGACATAATCTAAAGAACTTTGGTTACGCGGCTGAAATACTATTACAGACAAAAAAACAACAAAAATTATAGAAAGTAATAAGTTGATAATGTTTCTATCTTGAACTTAACGAGAAACGACCCTACAAACTTGGAAATCAAAATTGACTGGGACCACATTGAACAGGCCTCGAACTTTTGTTCCTCGGCCAATTACTAACCGAAGATGAGAAAGGTGATAAAGATCTCATAAAAAGAATACCCTTTTTAAGTACGACGAGGAATGTGTTGTGCAACAGAGATAAAGGATTGATTACAAGGAACGGCATATTCAGATATTAAATGTAGACATTTTTATTGTTTGGTTCTAAAACTTGGATCCTTACGAAAATTATATTGAAGAAATTTGACACTTGAATAAACAGGATTCATGAGACTATTGAGAATATCGTGGAAAGATAAAATGTCAACTGAAATAGTGTTGAGCAGCGTACAAAATCAATGACTGTTAACGAAAACATCAAGGAACGGAAACTACAGTCGAGGTCTTCAGTGAATAATTCTGGAAGCAGAAGTAGCTTGCAAAAGAGGAAGAGGTTGGCTTGAAATGTCCCAGAGAGACAACATGAAGAAGTGTAATGGTTTAAACTAAAGTGAGTCGTCATAGGACTTCGGTGTTTTTAAGTATTAGGTTAACTTTTATCTCTTGGCTTAATCTTTTTGGTGTTTTTTTGGCTATTTTTTCTTTTTTTCCTTGTTATTTCTTTATGGTTCCATACACTTGGTAGCATTTTGCCTTGCATGCTTCTTAACCATTAAAAATACACAAAATGGAGTCTCAGAACCTGATTGTAGCAGGATTAATTATATTACGTCACAAATATGCCGTTAGGATTGTCTCGGATCCATCGCTTTGGAGTCAAGGAAAAAACTAAAAGAAACCTCTATCTCTCAAACTTTCATTTGCACACTTGAACATTTTGCTTCAACGTCAATACAAAAGTCACTTCTTGCTTAGTCTAGGGAGTCTGGACCTTTATTCCATCTGCCTCATATTCATATGCATGCTTCCATTTAGCTATTGTGATTATAATATATCTGTATAGATAACTTTATTACTTATTTAGTTAACAAATATTTATACAGGATAGTCTTCTTAAAAATGATATTTACTTTCATATATAGTAAATAAAATTTCTCTTTTCCAGAGAGTCCTGTTGGAAAGTAAAAATAAAACAAATAAAGAAAGAAACAAGTAGAAAATACTACTGTTACTAATAACAATAAATTGATGATAATAATAATAATAGTAACAATAATAATAATTATCATCATAATAAACTAGTTAAAATATTTTGAAAATTCTTTGGTGGATTTGACAGCATGAACGTGTTTAGACAATTCATTGAAACTATGCGCTTTGTTAAAGTAAAATCTCTTTATAAGAGATACCAGTTTTACTTTAGTTGGTCATAGTAACATGTCTGTGTTTCTCGTTTTGTTGTCCATCTTTCGGAAATGCCCGTTAAAATCTTCATTGTTCAAGCCATTTAGTATTCTGAAAACCTCTACTCCAATTTTTCCCCTCAGAGTATTCTCAAAAGATGGCAAGTTTACGTCAATGTTCTTAGATATAATTTTACGAGCTCTTAATTGCAGATTTCTCAGTTTTTCGTTGTAAATATTTGTCACGTTTCTAGTTACAGTCGAGTAGTATGTGAACAGCGGCGAGACGAGTGAAATGTAGATGGCTAGTGAAGCTTTAGCGTTTAACGTCTTTCCGAGTCTGAAGATAAAGCCGACCAGATGCTTTCTTGTAAGTCGAGCTCAGATGGTTATTCAGTGCAAGGGTCTGGTCTAGTTTGACTCCTAGATACTTATACTCTGTTGTATTATTAATCATGATAATGATAATGAAATACTTAGAAGAATAATTCTGTTAAAACCGGACACACACAGGCAACTAATATCTGTCTCAGAAAGCAAAGCACTGTGTATTAATATAGATTTACAAAAACATATATATGTATACAGTATTATGATTTAGTAAAAAAATCATATGTAAATAATTTTTATTTCGTTATTTTTATTTCTGATTCAAACAATGAAGCAGTCAATGGTGTAGTTAGGATTGAAACTGCTAAGGTATCGTCTTACAGAATGTTACTGAGATAGAACTGGCTGTTAAGGTTAACGAATGAAAGGTGTTATGAACCAGCCTTGTTTTGAAGAAAACTAATGAAGGGTATCGACGAAGAAAGATGAGATTTACGGGACATGTAAACTGTAAAAATAGCACAAAAACCTGGTGATTGGAAAAAATGCAGAAAACAAAGGAAGAGCATATGAATAATTGATGTTTGAGTCCAGCATCAGATAAATGCCTTAAACCAAATTAAGATTATTAAAGTCTTCTTACAAACCAAATAGAGATATACAACTGGATCATTAGAAAGTGACTGATACTTTCTTTTCAGGTTGTTCCGATGTAAGATTAAGATATTCTATCAATCCGTGTGATCTTGGTTGTGATATTTTTAGTGAACCACTGGTTTTAATGTATTATTTCATTAAAGTGTTTTAAATTTCCTGTTTGGTCCAGCAATAATAACGGCCTTTTTTACTTTTATAAAGAAAAGTTGTATTTTTTTCTTGTAGAGGTTCGAAGTTAATTCTGGTCGGCTCAGGTAAACAATTATGTTGTTCATATTGGCTGTTTTCAGTCAATTGAAATGTACAATATATGTTAAGTGCTTTATTTTACACAAGCCAATAATATTTTTGATTCAGTGATATTTAGTTTATCTTATTACTGTAATAAAAATAGAATGCGTTTTCTTTTGATTATTATTAAAAGTTATGGAAAATATATGTCCTGAAAAAGGACGCAGGTGCTTTGTAATAGAAGGAAAGAAATTTGTATTGCAATTATGACACCTTAATTGGAACAGGAAACATATATTTAGAGGGAAGACTTCATATGTTAGTAAGAATGTCACATTCTCTAAAGTAAACAGTTTGTTTTTTATTGAAATTTTAGTGTAAAGAAAATTATTATTATTATTATTATTATCGAGTGGTTACACACCATCTATTGGTGGTTGGGTGAAAAACCCGCATTCAGCGCCCAGCAACAAGCCAGGTAAGTTGAATGCAGGCACATGTACTGCAGCCATAAGAGTGAGATAAATAGAAAACCAAATCAAAATGGCAATATCACTTCAACCTTGCAAGTGCCGCCCCACAATCAGTAAGGAAAGGAACATTGCTCAAGCGGTTGTTGTTGTATGACAACAACTTATGACCACAGCACTCCCCACTCCTAGTCTGATAGCTAACAATACATGGAAAGATATCCTAGTACAAGTACTAAGTCCGGTATTGCAGCATTGAATTCAGACTGGATATTTGTTATTGCCCTGTTTGGTGACAAAAACAACAATGAATAGGCACAAAAAGCCATGTTGTTATGTGTGCCAAAGGGCACTTATTATTATTATTATTATTATTATTATTATCATTATTATTATTATTGTTGTTATTATTACTCACTTCTATTAATAGCTGCGTAATAAAAAAATTAAAAGAAGTAGGAGCAGAGCCAGTTGATGAAACAAAAGAATTAAGAACTTAACACGCGGTACACTCTCGGAATTGAGGCTTGGAGAAACGTGAACTCCTCAATATTGGTTTCACACTCAAACAAGTCAAATACCTTTCCCCAAATAACTATATTTTCAATCTATTAGCAGGTCTCTGTATTGTTGTGCTTTTGTTTCTTTACTGTTTTTATTTCCATTACGTCTTATCAATTTTTAATTGCGAGTTGTAGGCCGGTAACGTTGCTCTTGTTCCTTGTTCCTGTTCCTTATTAGTTGTTCCTTGTTCCTGTTCCTTATTAGTTGTTCCTTGTTCCTGTTCCTTATTAGTTGTTCCTTGTTCCTGTTCCTTATTAGTTGTTCCTTGTTCCTGTTCCTGTTCCTTATTAGTTGTTCCTTGTTCGTTGTTTCTTGTTCGTTGTTCCTTGTTCCTTGGTCCTTGGCCCTTGGCCCTTGGCCCTTGTTCGTTGTTCCTTGTTCCTTGGTCCTTGGTCCTTGGTCCGTGGTCCGTGGTCTTGGTCTCAGTCGCGGTCTTTATGTTGGTCTGGGTATGGATGTGGGTATGAGTAGGGCTATAGACTTTAGTCTCGTTCCTGTTCTTCTGAGGGGACTCAAAGTGAAAGATTGGTAATCAGTTCTACAGTCACGTTTAAGAAATGGTTAAAAATATTTCATATATGGTACAGATTTCCTAATGTCACATCTTATTGGAAGTAAAATTATAGAGGCATTATTATTTTTTGCATGTTTTAATTTACTAAAAAACAGGGCTCTCGTTTGCTGGAGTCATGACACAAAGATGAGTTTTGGTTTACTGTTGGATTCAGCTGTCACCTAAAAATATCATTTGAGTTAAATTAATTTTGTACCAGCCTTGGGCTTTAAACAGTCTTTTCTTGCTGTTACTGACAAAATGAAAACATATTAGTATAGCATAAGGTTTCTTCCTTTGTGGTTTGGGTTTTTCTCACTATTTGCCCATTGACCTGTTGTGTCATAATGGTTGTTTTTCAGTATTGTTGGTTTTCTTGCTTGTTGTATAACCAATGACAGCTCTAACTGAGTACACGTTTTACTTCACAGTAGTAGCAAAGGCTGTAGAACTTTAACAAAGTACTACTTTTGATTATTTTGTGGATGTACCAATATAATTGCCCTCCTCCCACTAATTTTTTTCCTTCTTTTATCGTATCGCAAATTCAAAATAGTTTAAATTTTTCCAACCGCTAATAACAAAATATCATGTTGGTTCCTTCGTCACATGACTGATTTTAGTCAATTTCCGTGGTTATTTCTGTAAACATGAAAGATATTTGTATGGTAAGAATAGGTAATTTAATTCATGCGGTTACACCCTTTAGCTGTTGGTGAAAAACCTTTGAAATTTGCAAAGTTCAGTAATATCTTGCTTTTAGTTAGTTTGATATTCATTTACAATATTGGAATGAATTGCACTCTTTTTCACATTGTTCCAAAATTTTGGTTTAGCATTTGCTATCCCATATTAAACATTGAATACCTTTACTCACAATTTGAGTTATGTGCTTCTGTTTTCAGCTGGCTTTTAATACCTCCCTTACGCAGATACGCTCCAAGCTTTATATAATGCTGTTTTTGCGCATTTTGTTCTTGCCAAAAATTAAATTTTGAGTAATCGAGACTTTGTTTTTAAGAATACTTTCCAAACAACGACAGTCGCATTCTCCAATGATTTAAAAACATTGCTTTCTAGAGAAATGTGGCCTTGATCGGCTTAACTATCAAAGTGGGTTTTTTCACTGTTTGGCAAATTTTTGCCTCTCACTACTTCCACTGTAACATGCAGGAAAAAACCGCAAGTGATAGAAGGAAGTCAACAAGTGATTAAAATAAAGCTGTTATAAGTACAAATGCAAGAAATTCCTCTCGGCATGAAAAGGAAGTCATGTTTCCCTTACCTATTCTTAGTTATTTTCTATCCTATCCTACGTGTATGACACACAAATAATACGACCGTGTACTGCATCCTATATCCTGTCTGATCTAAAGTTTTGCAGGTAGCCAGAATAAACTTTCCTTGTTGTATTTTTATAGTTTACACTTTCTAGCAATTAAAAGTGCATTATAAACCTTACCAATATACTCCGTAACCCACTGACCTTAGGTAAGATTGTTTCTTTACCACCCCATACCTCAAAGTACCTCACAATTTTTACTTCGACTTTCACATTACCTCATTCATACATTTAAGTGATTCCTAGTAACACCTGACTCATATTTGCTCAGTTTTTCATGTCAATTAGATAGGTCTATCATTCGAACAGCAGATCACAACGGTAAGAAGTGATAGCAAGTCATAGTCAGATTCTAAAATTAAAACCATTTTATTTTTGGGTGTTCAAATAGTCTCTGTTTCGGAGAAAAAACAGGCTACGCATCAGAAGTAATTTAAACATTCCTTATAAGGTTGGACTACACTAATTTTTGCAACCTGTGGTCGGTGCCTTAAATTGCTGCAGGTCCAAAAATAAACTTTAAGTAACTAGTCCAAATAGTCTAAATCTCGGTGAAAATACAAACCAATCATCTCTGCTGCCCCTTGAATATTTGTTTTCACTTCATTTTGAAAAAAAGCTGCGATAATGCTGCTGTGAACAATATACACCTACGTATATGTATATATATATAATATATATATTAGAATACATAAACAATACATAAATAGTACATAAATATTGTATGTATATATATATTATATATATTTATATATATATATATATAGGAAAGGGAGAGAGAGAAAAGAAAGAGAGAACGGGAGAGAGACAGAGGTAGACAAGAGAGAAAGAAAGAAAGGAAGGCAGACGGACAAAGAGACATAGAGTGACAGAGACAGAGAGAGTTTTGTTACGAGCTTTGTGAGCTTTGGTGACAAACTGTTCCAATATTCAGAAAGACATCAAGCCTCAAGATAACAGTTGGAGACCATTAAAAATGTTCAAGTAGTAGGTATATGATCTTCAATAATTATTTCCTGGTAACGAAAATGTTGTCAAATAGCTATTATTCCTCCATGTGTCTGGAAAAATTCAATTCAATTTCAGTGTTTAAAGAAGCAACAAATATTTTCAAATCTAATACTTTCTATCTCAAATATATACTTGGGATCAAAAAATAAAACAAAATTAATTTGAAGACAAGAATTTTGGTATGTGTGTTAGGGTTAAGTACCCTATTGAATTAAAATGTGTTGAACATAGCATCTGCCAAAGTTAAAAAAATTAAGTCATAACCCAGAAAACACACACATATATTTATATATGGGTTATCAGCTTTAAACTTCTACCACACCTGCAAGGAGAAAAATAGCCCGCTTCCAGTAGTAAGCATAGAAGAATACTGATCAAAGTTTTGCTGACATTAGTGGACGATGTTTTAGATCCAAGCATACCAAAAACCTCTTGCCCTGCCTTGATCCTAAGAGGGAAGAAATAATCTCGAATCAGTATTCCCATTACACCCAAGCTACACCAACATAAAAACTCTCCGTTGAAGACACATACCATTAATTTACGGGTTGTCTGTTACATAAAGGAAAGCTATCAGGAACCATGGGGTCCTCAGGGACGTACAGAGGAGAAGCTTAGATGTTTCCAAACATTTGTTTAACCACATTCACTACTTTTTACCATCTGCCTCTTTCTACCGCTGTAACATTCAATCTTTATTTTTAATTATAACATGTTATTTTACATTTTTTCACTAAATCATTCCTCATTTTGTAGATTTTCTTAAAGCTGCCAAATGTGAAAATACATTTTGTGCTCATCGCTCTTTTAAATTTGTACCCCTGAACCCTTTACACTCGCCACGTGTTCAGCTATGCCATTTCTATCCTGGCATTTTTGTGTTGTTCTTCTTGTATAAGCAGATTATTTGTAACATAAAAGAAGTGTTGTCTTCTTGTATGTATCATCAGAGCTTTGGTTCATCAGTGGTAATGCCACTGGGTTCTGATCGATGTGTATTTTTACGAAGTCCTACTTTTCATTATTATCTTCTACAAATGTCGTTATTTTCAATATGTCTTTTCTTTCTTATCTGTATAGGTTGCTAATACAGTCATCCAAGTTTTGATTCGACACACAAAGCACAATAGTTTCAGTATTTGGTTTCCCTCGATATCATCAAATATTTCAAAAACGGCTGTAGAGATGACGTATAATAATGAGCACGGTGGAATAATTAGTTCAAAAAAATGCAATAAGGCTGAGAAAATTTAAATTATTATTGTAGTTTTCCATACAAATTTTTCTTTCCAGAAGAGTTCCGGTGGCGTATTCTCTAAATAAATGTTTTGTTCTGATATTCCGCCAGGAGTTTTATGCTTTCAGGTGTACAGTAACTTGTATATATATATATGTGTGTGTGTGTGCCTACTTGTCACCAGTGCAAAGTTTGGCTTCATTTATTCACATTTAGGATACCTTTTTTACTTTTCCCACTGCATCTCCTGTATCTTCTGTTTGAAACATAACTTAAACAAGCTTCAGGGTTTATGTGTCGACCTCAACCACTGCTTTTCCTGACCGGCATCGTTGTGACAGGAGGTATACAAAAATGGTCCTTTCAGAAAGGTAACAAATAGCACCACTGCAGTATGGTCCATACAGATCATTATGGGCAAAAGGATGAAGGTGTGTCATCATCCCTTAAAAATATTAACAGTATAAAAATGTGGTACCTTTATCAAGGCTATTAAAAATATGTTGATATGAGCAAAAGATGTGACATGTAAGAACTCATGCAATGAGGAATTTTTGCTAAGATTTTTCTTCACTTAAGTCTTGCATAATCTTTCTAGTTTATGTGTTTTATGAATCTTACCGGTGTATCTGTGATGGATATGAATACAGCATTGACAATAAATTTTCAAATATGAATTGAAGATCAATTTTACTAGACAACCTTGGATATTTTTCTTAATACTTGGACTTCAGATACCTGAATAACACACATTTGCTGTAAAGCTTTTTATAAATGTTATGTTCATAAAAACACCACAAATTTCCATAATTTATTTACTTTTGTTCTCAAAAAACCCCTCCGTTTTCCCCTTTATATTGAGTGTACATTTTCATGCAAGGTACCTCGTGATCTCATGTTTTTTAATTTCTAAAATGGAATAACGCTTAGAAAATTAATGCAAACCGAAGCTGTTTTTGCGACCAATATGGATACTGTTGCAGAAAATAAAACTTCGTAAAATGTACTTTTGGAATTGGAAGAAAATTATATACTCTGTTGTCTACTTGTCTACTACATCAGGCAAGTAGTTGTAAAAGAGAAAATTTTAAATGTTTATGTTTACTTATTTGCCTGGTTACATAAGAGGCTATTTAAAAACCGCTTTTTCCTTCATGTTCAACTTTCATAGAGGTATCGAATTCTCTTTTGCCGAAAATATTTATAATTTATGTAAAATTTAATTCCTACTAATGTTAGTCTCAACATGCTACTTTTAAAAAATCCTTATTAGCCATTTTTCCTCACTAATTTTGTTTTGGCATCCCAAAGGTCAGGTGCTTTTAAAATAAATATCATTTCAAGTATCATTTTAGGATTGTTTGGATTTTTAATCTACGTTTCACATTTTAATTGGTATTTCAGGGAAGATTTACTCTCAGTCCACTAGCTGACAGCTTCATAAAGTAAACATTATTATTTATTCGCAATATTCAAACAATCCTGCTCCATAGTCTTCTGAAATTCATGACACAGTGCATTCTCCCCGACCCCTCTTTCCATCCCTGTAGATGTGCACACAATTTCAATGTGGTATCAGAGATGAACCTTTCAAACATGTTCGTCAGGTGCCTTTCCTTTCCGAATCCGGTGGCGAGCGCTTTTCATACGTTAATGTCACTAGCAGTAATGATCAATGAACTTTTGCCTTTTACCTTCAAAACCTCATCGAGTTTTCAAAGTTATTAATCTTGTTGTCCAGTGAATAGATTAAGGCTTTTTTCCCAATTTGTGGTCCTAAAAATCTAATTCAATTTATACAAAATGTTTAACGTTAGTGTGTTGGCGACTAGAAACTTAGTGCATTTTTAGTAAAATTCCACTGTGCTTTATTTGTTAAAATTAAGAATTTGCGGCACTTTTAAGAAGGATCGTTTATGGTTTTTTGATAAAAAATAAGCACCTAGAAATTTTCTAATAATAGCCTCTTTTTTCATGGTTTTTACTTACTGCACCTTTCGTGAAAACCGCTCGATATTTATAGATCAGGAATAAAACGTTTAGTACAGGAAAAAATACAAATTTTGAGGTAAAGAATCGTTCGCTGGTAATACACATGAATTGGCGTTACAGCGGACAAAACGGTACTGCTGAATGTTCCTCCAGCTCTTTGTATCTTAAATATTCAAGTGATTAACTGATTAGCGGGTGCTTAATTCCTTTATCCCTGATTGCACTATTTCGACGGTCATCGAAGATCGAAGTGTTAATCCTTCTCTTTTTTATTTTGTTGCTTGTATGAGATGTTCACCATTTTGACAACATTCTTCTAACTAGTTACATTTCAGTTGCTTTAAATTTTTTCTTCCACCTATCTTTTGATATAGCAATTTTGATTCAGATGGCCTTACTGTCCTTGTTGGTTTTTGGCCTTTTATCATCTTTAATTTGGTACTGTAAGAACCCCTCCTTATCACCGATACGGTAGGTTTTCAGTCCTTACCAATTTTCATTTCTTTTTGGAAAACTGTCGGTCATATGTGTCTTGAACTTTCTGTCATATGTGTGTGCTGAAGTGTCTGTTATATGTGAGCTAAATTTTCTGTCATATGTATGTGTTAAAGTGTCTGTTATACTTGAGCTAAAGTTTCTGTCATATGTGTGTGCTAAGTGTCTGTTATACTTGAGCTAAAGTTTCTGTCATATGTGTGTGCTAAAGTGTCTGTTATACTTGAGCTAAAGTTTCTGTCATATGTGTGTGCTAAAGTGTCTGTTATACTTGAGCTAAAGTTTCTGTCATATGTGTGTGCCAAAGTGTCTGTTATACTTTTCGATCATCAGATTTATTCCGCGGTAAGGACTTTTTGTATATGCCTAATGACTGTCACCACTACACAATGTAAAGCTTGCTCAAAAAGCAATGATTGGAGACATAAATTAAGGGCATTCAGGAAAATAAAAATAATGATAATGAATTTATTTATGATGTAAACCATTCATTATGGCTAAAACGAGCGACTAAGAACTGATGATATAAAAAAAGCCCAATAAACTTAACATTCTAAACGACATCAACGACGCCACAAAATTTAAATGATTGAAGCCGCTCAAAGATGTGACTAAACAAACTAATGCTTCAAAAGCTCTAAAAACTAAGAGGAATTTAGTACACTATATTAATAAAAATATTAGAGATTCTAGGTCTCGGTGCCCTAGAATGATCTGTCGAAGTTTTATTAGGATGTTGTATATATCGGATGTATTTACAAGTGATTTTCAAAATAACTTGCACTCCTCGCTCCTTCTACAGACAAAACTAGACAAAAACTAAACTAGAAAAAAATGCCAAATTTCAATGTTAAACAGTCTTTCATATTTCCTAATAAAATCTAAAATTGTTTAACAGATGCAACAAATTCTATATTGTGTTTCTTTCATTTCGAAGGGTTTTTTTCACTAAAATTGCTTAAGAGGAAATCATTTCAAATCTAATGCTGGAATATAGAGTGACCACCATTCACCTTTTTTCATTCCTGATCCATATGGTGGTTAAAAAGGATGGTATGAAGCTTTAAAAACGTTACATAGAAACAAACCAACAAGATACCAATGGATCCAGTACAGTTCTAGTTTTGGGTAGTATTTATCTCTTATTTTTAAAGCTATTTGAATCGATGAAGGATTTACATGTTTCTAATTATTACCAGTACATTATTTACATTATTTAATATGAAAAGACTTAAAAAACGTATATTTTATAACATATTTTTTATCAGGTTTTACTGTAAAGAATTAAGGTCTTATCCTAATCTTATCGCACTGCTTTACCCAAAGTAATTTTCAAGTCGTAAATTTTACAAATGATGGCTTGCATACTAGAAAATTAAGTATTAGTGTTGGCAAATTTCAGCGTAGATGTGATGCCAGCTCCTTAACCCCGTACGCATTTAAAATCTACAGGTACAGAAAAACAACTTTTGCCTGGTATCACTCACCTTGTTCATCTTTTCGTTTTAAATAAATTCAATTTACCGCCTGTAATATCACAAAGTTTGTGTGTCTAACAGCAATCCATTCTGGAGGCCTGCCTTCAACTGTTTTATATCGTGGATCGTGGCCCTGCCGTTGTCTTTCGGTTTCTTTTCGACTCTCTCTCTCTCTCTCTCTCTCTCTCTCTCTCTCTCTCTCTCTCTCTCTCTCTCTCTCTCATACTCTTCCTTGGCATTTTCACTCTTAAACTCCTCTGGTTACATATTTTTCATCTTTTTCTTGCAACTGACTTTTCCAAGCAAGATTTTTCTTTCATGGTAAGTGCTACATAGAACTAATTTAACTTGGGTTTTTTTTCTTTATTTTATGATTCTTAATTTTATTCTCTTTTTTTACTTAAAACGTTTGCACGTTCTTATTAACACCTTCATCTCTACAACATGGAATTTGTCATCATTTTTCTCTCTCGTTTACCACAGCTCACATCCACACGTCATTGTTAAAAGATGGTCTTGTGGATCTTGTACCCAAATTTCTTCTCACTCTTGGAACCTGCTGTACTTTTTCAGTTAAATAGTGCATATTGTATTCTTTTTGACATTACCCTTTATTCTTTGACCTACTTCAAAAAATTAAATCTAAGTAATTGAAATCTTTCATATATTTAATTTTCTCACTTCTAGGTGTGATGGGATTCGTGCCCAAGCCATTGGGCAATATTTGATCTTCAGAGAACTTACACTTGGTAACTTGGTCTTTGAGGAGTTTTCTTTATATTTCAAGCTGTTATTCTATTCTTTTCCTAGTTATGTCTTGGTGTACAATGTCATCAGAAAATAGCATAACCCATGGAAAGGTTCTGTCTATTTTACCTGTAAATCATTTACTGTAGATATTATAAGTATGCAAAACTAGATGTTAATCCATCTTTGAGATTGTCGGATGTTCTAGAACATTAGAAATGTTTTGATATGCAATTCAGGCTTTGTTTTTTCTGGTAAGTCTTAACTAATTTCTTGTAGGGATCTGTCTATGCTTCAGGGCTGACTTTACTTCTGGTTTTCTATTGTTTCTTTACACTTCATTCCCCTTTCTCAATTCTCTGTGTTCCCTCACTAATATAGTTATTTTAATACCCCTTTCTTCCACTTAATTCCTTATTTTTTCATTTCTTAACACCACTGTGTTACATTTTCCATGCACTTTCTAATTCCCTATGTGGTCTCAGAAATTTTTTAGCAGCGTTAATGGTAGTAGTTTAAACTTTATCCCAGTTGCTCACTTAATATCCTCGGCTAATAATTAACTGTCACTGACCTTTCTATTGCTCTTCTCGTGTCATATTTGAGATCCTTATTACAGGCACAATTTAAAACACATGTAGAGAATGCAAGTATTAACAAGTATTGACATTGTTTTATATTTAAAAGTCTTATATTTCTGAAGTTAAACAACTGATTGCTATCTAATTAGATAAAATTATATTAAAAATGTACCTTTGAGTATTGACTTTTCCTAAGGCTACAACAGCTGTGACCATGTCAACAATTTAGTTCCTTTTTCCTTTTTTTTGTCCTTAAATGGGCAAGATGTGTACACAAATATATTCAAATATATTTGGCTTTTGTACTTAGTCACTCCTTTCTTTATCTATCATGTAAACCCACCAAAAATGGTGATCAATACAAAGTGAATGAGTAAATCAAATCCCATGTTTTCCATGATACTGTTCAATTTATTCGTACTGCAATAGAACTTGAAATTCTGCATTGACAGTAGCCACGTATTTGCACAGCTATGTCTAAAATGTTTCAGAACTTCACACACGGCAGATATAAATGAATGAATAGTTTCAGGGGCTTTGTTTTAAAGTAATGTTTAAAAAGAAATCAAACTGTCACAAAACGTTACAAAACATGGGAAAAGGAAGTATGATCTCAAGAATAAAAGTCCGACATTTAGTTTGGCACCAACAGAGCTTATTTTTTATCATTATTATTATTATTATTATTATTATTATTATTATTATATATTTTTTTATTTCCTCTTGTTACTTTTAATTGAAAAAGTTATTATATTTGATCACACTGTTGTTGTCATGTGTGATAGATCTACAATGCGATGTTCTTGGCTATGTGCTATTTACTGTAGTATTAGTTGGAAAAGAGTTTACATGTGTAAGGCGGCTGAGTTGAAAGAGCACTTACCCTCAAATTTAGTTTATCCTTATTTTGCTGATGGCATTGTTAAGTTTTTTGATAGCCTTTTTGGAGCGAAGTAGCTCTAAATATAGCTAGAAGAGTATAGAAGACAATAGAAGATCAGAAAACAGTTCTGTGTCGTTATTAGTGCCTCAAAAATGACAATGTATCTCCATATAAGCTTTCTTAACAACACCAACATTAACGTTCTAAAAATCAAAAGTGGATGGGTGCTAGGATATATGTTTTGTGAACGATCTTTTGTCTTCGATGAATGCGTGGCGTGGTGTTGAATGTCATCTTTGTCAGGTCCAGGCTGCACTGCACTGTACACAAAAGATTGGGAAATTCTAAATTTCCTTTTCCAAACCTACTAAGTCCTGAGCATTTAGAGCATCTGTGCATTCTGCGGATCGGAGTCTATCTCCTTTACTAAAGCTGTGTAAAAAAGCCTTGATGACAATTTTTGTTCTCGAATTGACAATGTTGTACAGCTTGGCTTTTTTTCAGGACCATTCATATCAAGATATGTACATGCAACTGCAGAGAAATCCAGTAAAACTATTCTGGGGAGTAGAGCGGAACTTTAAGACGTTGTTCGTAGTCACGAAGAAGAAGCTCAATCAGTCGCTCTTGCAATCCTAGAGATTCTCGTACATTAGAAGGACCAGTTATCACTCACCTGAGCTCAGAGTGCAACCCAGCTGGATCAACCTTTTATTGGTTCCACACAGTAGTAACTGGCAGAAAGTGTAGAAGACAGTAACTAAATGGCCATTTTTGGCATTATTTTACTTGTTGATTAAAATAAATCTGGATGATGACTACAGTTTTTTATGTTCTTAAATCAATGGGGTTATAGATGACTAATGGAAGGGAATGGTTGAAATTATAAATTAAATATAGTTGGATAATTACTTCGAGTTGGTTTCACAAAGACAGCTGTTGACAGTAGATTTAAGAAAACCGAGGTTGTGTTTCTTAGAAAAACAACGACCTGGCCATTTTGTCCCACAGGGAGAGGCTGCTCTGGAAATAATACTGTCTTTACGAAGATAACTTACATTTTTTGGTTCACAGAGAAAGTTAAGGATGGTTAACTATTATTTTTTTGACTAGTAGGATCTTCACCGAAAACTTATTTAGAAACGAAGTCAAGGCATCATTCTCTTTAGAGCAGATTCTGTTGAAATAACGATATAACAGAAAAAGATTGGCAATGTTTCCACCGCGAAAAAGACGCTGAATTGTAGTGAACATTTCATTTTCAGTTAAAAATTTTTTAGACGATTTTGCACCTTGTCCAGTTTGTATCCCAAATATGGTAACAATATTCCTTACGAGATCTAATCTGGGTTTTGGAGAGGCACTGGACAGCTTCAGGGGTGAGAAATGTTCTCGATCGGATTATCTTATTATGACCAATCTTATTGAACTGTGAGGAAGAATATTATTATCTTGTTTACACTAACGTTTTTTGTCTTAACCAACGTTTCATTTCGAGCAATTTTTGACTTACACACTATATTTTATCCATTTGGTATATCTTCCTTTCTTTCACCCAAATATCAAAACTAGTGTCAGGCGCTTAACACCCGGTTAGGTATAAAACTAAAAGTTGTTGGATCCTCCTCTCTCTGATGCTGTTTTCCCATTAATCAGGGGTCATCAGCTGGAGTCATTCGCCACCACCGGCTCCGGTAAACCACATCGTCCGACCGCATGCCTCTCTCCTCAATGCCCTTCTTAACTACATTCTTCCACCTCATCTTCTCCCTACCTCGTGTGCGTCTACCATTACAAGTTGGTAAAATACTTTCCTGGTTCATTCTTCCTCGTTTCGTCTCAGCACATGACACAGCCATCTCAGTCTTGCCTCTCTTAGTTTCTCTACAATGCTCGTTACTCCTGTGCTTTTATGAATTTCATCATCTGTGAGCCTCCAGTAGCGAAATTCGGAGGATCCACCTAATCATTCTCATCTCAGTTCTCATGAACAGATTTTCTTCCTGCTCCTTGAGGGCCAGAGTTTCTGCGCCGCACTATGCTGTCGAATATTTTCCAACAAATAAATATAAGATGGAGTCAAAATAAACAGAGAAGATTGACCTCTGAGGGACCAAAAATATAGGCTTTTTACTTATACATACTACTTTTGACAAAATAAATGAAGTAAAGAGGAAAAATATAAACGTAAGAAAAGAAAGCAAGAATACTTCTTTCTAACTGTTTATGTCTGTTCTATGAATTTATTTTATATCTATTTTCTTGAAATGAATAAAAATATTCTCTTTCACAATTTCAGTTTTGTCGACCAGACTTTCTTTTTCATCAAATATCCTTTGTTGATTTGTTATGTTAGTTAATAACCCTTGGTAAACCAGTCCAGCTGATTTCGTTAGTTGTAAACTACAGTTGATTCTCAAAGTACCTGATATCCAGCTGTTGTTGATCAGTAGATTTGTAGATGTCGTAAAATAGTTTTTTATTGGATAATACTGATGTAAAATATTAAAAAATGCAATGAAATTAACTAATCTTTACCTTTTCACTAATATACTAACCAGTTCAAGAACTCTATCATAGTTGCACACCCTTTTCAGAGCTAACAGAAGTTGCTTTATGGTTAAGAGTTTATATAGCTTTAATAAATTGTGATTCATCATTCAATCTTTCCTCTACATCCTGAAAAGGCTCTCTTGACTTTCTCTCCGTTTGTTTTCCAAACATGCCTACTCAAATTATGACCGGATACTTTAGCAAAAACGGTGATCTTTCTCTTTCTTTATCAAATTTGTTGCATTTCAGAGCCATAGCTAGCCCAACATATAGTCTTATTGCATATGATTTTGAATATACATTTTTGGATATTATTTCCGACAGTTTACCCATTACATGAACTTTCACACTGCCATTTTACTATGATATAATATGTAATATAATATAATATAATATTTGTAATATAATATAATATAATATGATATAATATAATATAATATAATATAATATAATATAATATAATATAATATAATATAATATAATATAATATAATATAATATAATATAATATACAAAGGTAGTCAATGAAAAAAGGCTAAACTTTACAACACTAAGACTTCCATTATCTGTCAAGCAAAAATGCAATTGAAACTGGTAAGCTCTATTGGTAAGCCTATTTCTTGTATTTTGACATCTTTGAGTCAATGTGTTTTCACGTTTTTCCATTACAATTCACAATTCTAGAAGGAAATTTTGTGCATTATATTTCACAATTTAATTCATTCTTATCTAGTTTTGTTCTGTGTGTCAGCAGGATTAAACTGTTAAATACTTTTTTTGGCAGAGGTAGTATTTCCAATGTATTGACGAAGTCTGGCATATTTTTGACTGCTGAGTGCTGATGCAGCCTTTTTCTATTACATTATACTATCAACACCAAAAAAAATGTTGCGTTTCAGTCATTCTGTTTACTGGACCACACAACTTCTCGTTCAGGAAATTCTTGCTGAAATAATCTTCCAGTGTCTCCTCACATAATTATGTGACCTTTCGTTCTTAGCCACTTTAATTGGCTCATCCAAAAAGAGTTTTTCTTTTTGTCGTTTTGATTGGGTAATGATTTTTTATTTCTAACAAACGAAATATGAAAATAAATCTTCATGATTTTCGTTAATTTGTAATGCTTATCTTTAGTGTATCTTGTGTGCACTTGTTCCTTATATGTGTGATCTGTACTTAACATTTTGTACTCAAGAAGTAGAGTTGCTAATTTGATAATAAATTTGTAGCGACGAGGGAGTAGGCTTCAATAATTTTACTACTCAATTAGAATTACAAGATATTTCTCTTACTTCAGGGCTTCTTTGTTGTCTTCAACTTGTTGTTGTTTTTGTTGTTTAACGACACGGTCAATATTCCTGTTTGTTTATCTAAACTTTGTGTTACCCTAAAATAATTGCCATCGTATTTCAACAGGGATAAAACTTGTCATTTTTCGTTCGATGAGAAGGGCTATCGGACCAGTTGTAATATGTCAAGCGGAAAACAAAACCACCAATTGTTGTTCTATAAATGGAACAGCAGAGATACTTCACTGAATTAAAGATGTGCTATTGATATAGATAATAGCGGAATAAATGCCACAAGGGAGTGGAGATAAACAAATTATGATAAGCAGTGACCTGAACAAGTATTACTTGACAAGCAAGGAACTAGATTGGACGGAACTAATCGACTGTGAGATAAAATGGGCGAGCACCCTCATAACCCATGTTATTGGAAGGTTGTTTATACTTGATAAGTACAAAATAGGTCCCGGCACCAATATATGTAATTCTTTATCCCTTTGAATTACCTTTAAACGAATAATTTTCCTTAAACACGCGTAAGTAAAAATATGCAGCTGTTAAACAAATCCTAAAGCCGCCAACATGCATCAACAACAAGCAGTTTTCCTTGAACGCCTTCGCAACATCTCTACAAATTTTTCGGTCTTTGATGTCACAGTGATCCTTTCCCTATAATTCAAGATTTCTGGTTTTGCCTAAAGGGGAAAGAATATTGCTTCGAGGAAATAATGCATGGGATTATTCCGTTTTGCTTTTGGCAGCAACCTGTGATTTCCCCCTTCTCTTTTTATTTTTGTTTATTTTCAGTTTTCACTTTTATATATTTACATTGCTTTCAGCATATCACTTCGTAGCTTCTTGTCCATTCCTTAATTTTGGTCATCTTTAATTCCACCCACCTCCCTTGTTGCTTTTCGTTTAAAACCTACTCTATTTTATCTTCTTTTTCATTAGATAACATTTTCTTTACCTTCTTTTTTCTTCCTTATTTCTTTTATTTTCCAGTTTTTTTCAGTCAGCACATCTCATGACCGATGGATAACACATGTATAGCAGAACAAATAGAAGAACACCAGTAGAATAAAGCGGTTTATACAAATGACGTCTACTGAACCTACTGGCCATGATCTGCCTCAGCACCCAAGGGTTCTGTTCAATAGACTTCGATTAGGGAAAGGGAAGTACGTCGACTCTTTCCGAGTATCAGTCTATCACTTAAAAAAATCAGTGTGCTTAAGAGACACAATCCGAGATATGCTCTGCTTTGGCAGACCGTCCGGGGTTTACGGGAACCTGAAATCTGTTGACGAAAGCTTGAACGATGGCATGTGTCGTTAAATTTGTGTTTGTACTTGTGACTATTTTGCGAAGCATTTGACTCCTTCAATTTAGTTCGTACGCGCACATATACACACACGCACACACACACACACACACACATATATATATATATATATAATACAATTCTTTTATCTCCTTATACTTCGGTTTCTCTTCAGTTATCTCCTTGCCTCGTTTGTCCTCTCTTTTTAGAGCTATTTTCCCTAGTCACTCTTATTTCTTCTTCTCTAGGCTGATTTTTCTTAATTCCTGGCCTTTCTATATTAATATAGTTTTTTTCTATTATTTTTCCATTTCTTTACTCTTCTTAAGTGCTAC
>RDPX01000095.1:1765913-1806150 GCA_003991215.1 Morbakka virulenta | reverse complement strand
AGATAGATAGATAGATAGATAGATAGATAGATAGATAGATAGATAGATAGATGGATAAGAACTGGCTTGATTTTCGTAACCAGGATGTGTGGGTTTTTTTCCCGTTGGTAACAGCAGCATGCTACAAACAGATGCAAACAAAATTTAGGCTTGAAGATACTGACTGTAGTCGACAAAGAAAACATGTAGGATCAAACAATATGACTGTTCGAAATGTCAGCAGAAAGCCAGAATTCATAGTGCTCTAAAGAGAAGGAAGTGTTGGCGTCGAAGAAAAGGGATCAATACCGTGAAGGGAGTTGGGGCATGGTTACTCTGGCTTCTCGATATTCTTGTTGTTTAATTTTTAAGGATTAATTCAAACGCTGTGTGAATATGTTTTGAAAAGAAAGTACATCATTTCCAGCATTTGCATGCTATGCCCCAATACCACAAGGGTAGGTTGAAATAACAAAAGGCCAATGGTTGAAAATTCTCCCTTTCTCTAAAACAATGGAAACAGAGAAATATGCTCGCTATTAATTGCATGCATTTCGTGTTCATTGTACAAATTTTACGCTTAGTGTCCCTTTCTCTCAAGGTGTACCAAACAAGATTTTTAATTGAGAATTTCAGTTTCTTAAAATAAGTTTTTCACAAATGTAATTACATTGTTCTTTCCAAAATAATGATTTACTTTATCATTATTGTATGCCTTGTGAAACATGAATTTGTTAGCAAGCATAAAAATTCTGTTGGGTACCTGCAAAGATGCTTCTATTAAAAAAATCTTGTTTTAGCATCTTTTTTTCACAAGCGTAATTCCCCTATTATTTATCACTCTGAGATAGAATACTGGAATACTGTAGTAACGCCACTTTTGTAACCAACGACATTTCTCTGGGATACGTCTCTTACTTTTAAGCTTTAGAAACATATTAAGTCGGTCTGAAGAAACACAGACGATTGTTTGTTAAATTCTATCAAGTTCAAAATTAAATTTTGTATGGGGTGCTATTGTGATCTTTGGATTTTATAATTACTAATATATATATATATATGTATATATATATACTTATATTTACCAGGCATTCAAAGCCCTTGCACAATTTAGCACCAAAGGCAAGTAGGAAATTTTATCATACATGGTAATATCTTCATGCTGATACGTTTTTTCACTGAAGCAACTTAACCCAGAACCTAGAAAGTGCACTGTATCTTGAAGTAGGGGAAACAAGACAATGGTACCAAGGAGGGTTAGCCTGGAAATCGGTGGTGTTCTCAGATCGACTGGTCCAGTTTTGATGAAAGGGGCATTGTGAAAAAAAGTGTTCAACTGTTTCTACTTGTGTCCATTTCGGATTATTGAGTACGTTGTTGCTTTCAAAAGATAATATTCATATCATTGAAAATAGTGTACCCTGAAAAGGAGTGGGGGTAAAAGGCCATATCTAAAATGTGTATGGATAACATCTGCAATTAAAACAAACTAACAAAGTGTTCGATGAGCAGGTGGGGACATTCATTTGCCTAGTTTTTTGAGGATCAGATTAAAAAAACACAAAAATTTAGTAATATTTTGTAATATCAATAACTAGAGTTTAGGTCTGGATTTTACTCATAACTCTACCCCCACTCCAAATTTTTCCACACCCTAGCCTGTATATTTTGAATCATATAAAATATCAAGAATTTATCTTACAATGATTCTGTGAAATTAGGGATGTTGTGAGTTACTTGGTGATACAGCGAGTAAGATTCATAATGTCTTTACTACCATATTGCCAATTTTGTAAACTTCATGGTTACTAGCTGGCAATCGTTATTAAAACCCTTGCTATCATCATCATTATCAAAGCTGTGCTCATTACCTTTTACTACCATTATTTTCTTTTATCTTTCTATTTATCTATCTATTTATGTGTAAAATGACTTCCCTACGGATAAATCAGATAAGTATGATCAAAACCAAAAAAAATTAAATGAGCAACTAGAAACAAACAAACTTGTCCTTTTTGGAAACAGTGTAACCTAACTAATAATTTCTCATTAAATTCAATTCGTTATGTATTTTCCAGTAAAACAATTCCTCCCGTAGGATTTATTTTTATGTAAATATTTTTTACTTATAAGTGTGTTTCAAACGACAACTTTAGTTATATCTGTTAATACATTGAGGAAAGGCTTAAAGTATGTTTGGAAAAGCCTTGGCTAAAGGCTTTTGGAATTGTTCTTTTTGTGTTTTTCACTACACTTACCTATTTATTTATGTATGTATGCCTGTATGTATGTATGTATGTATGTATATATATGTATGTATGTATGTATGTATGTATGTATGTATGTATGTATGTGTATACCTATCTGTCTATCTATCTATCTATCTATCTATCTACCTTTACATTTGTGTGTATAATCTTTATATATGATATATTTTAAACGTAGGTAAATAAAATGAGTTAGGTTTTACGTTTTGTATTATAACTTCTGTTGAGTAATCTATCTATCTGTCTATTTATTCATTTATTATCATCATGAAGGTCGTCATCGTTGTCATTATCACTATCACCATTGTCGAATGAGTACTAAAATCAATTCATATTATGGAAATAGTTTCGTTTACAGTATCCATTGTACATTGTATGTTTTTAACGATGCCTCTGAATGAGTTGTTAGTGTATGGGAGGATTCTTATTCCTCCCCTTGGGTAATACGAAATCCCTATAGTAACATTCTGACTGTGAGATACATAAGTATAATTCATTATAAGTATATGATGTTGTAAGTGTAACTGCCAAAATATTTTTAGCCTGTGCTGTTAATTTTTCAATACCTGTGGAGCAACTTTGATTTTGGAGATTATATTTAAAGGGAAAATGGAAGGAGGATGGCGAGAGGAAAATTCTGTGACTATTTTGTAGAGATTTTTAAAAATGGTTAATATACCAATAGCTCTTCATTACAAAATATGGTGAAAATTTTGGGATGACATTTTAAGCAGTTGGAATAATTACCAGAAGCATGCAAACAAAAGTAAAGTTTTAAAACTAAAAATGAGTATCCAAATATTCAATTCATTAGCTTTTCTTCATTAATCACTATTGGCAAAGAAACACCAATTATCTTTGCATAACTAGAACCATGGATAACACAATGATCTGTTTGAGAAACAATAACATTAAAACAAATACCAACAAAACAAATATGAACAAAACAACAATTCTAATAGTTGCATCCCTTAAACTGGTAATGATTAAAAAATAATGTAATTGCATCATTAACAATTATTTTTAATGAGGATGAACATATAACAGGAGAGAGTTAAATAGTTTTGGATACCAGGACAAAGTTATTTGGCATGGTACGCACACAACAGCGCTGGGCAGGTTTCACAGGATACTGAAGTATAAATGGTTAAGGCCAGACAAATGTAGTAAGAAAGAGAGAAATTTGGAACAGGAACTAGTCTGACAGAAAAATAAAATGCATGGTGCTGATTTTTTGAGGTTTGCTGGATGAACTAACTTCAAAGAGACTCAGGATTTCAGAACAAAGCTAGTTTAAAGGCAATTACATATGAGTAAAATATGATGGACATCTGAAAACGTACTCTGAGCATAAATGATGTGAAATTTTACCTATATAAAGCAGCTTTCTAGCCTCTATGTTATAAGTGCAAGAGAAAAGAAGAGCCTATTGATAAAATAGTATCCACAGGTACCCAATTTTCATAGCAAGGAGGAAATGTTTAATATGACAATGTGGTAAGAACCATAAACAGGATATTGTATGGAAAGAACAGGAAGACAAATATGTGAACCAACCTAAGATTGTAATCAGGGTATTGGATATTCAAATCTTTTGAAACTTTTAGTATGCATTGTGTTCACATCAAAACCTGAATTCTGTTGTTGTTGATAAACATACGAAAACCAGCAAAATACTGGGTATTGGAAATTCTCAGCAAAATTATTCAAAAGCTGGATCCATAAAGGTAACACAGGAAGTAGTTTCGAAAAGTCTGACCCGTTGTGTTTGAAAGATTAATTTAATGGCTAGTAAAAAACATATTAAAAACATACTGAGACAGCAGAAGCTTTAAGATATCGAAAATTTAGAAAAAAGAGCTTAATAGAGGAGAAGCAAAAGGGGTTTTGGAAGAAAGGGTTTCAGAAAGAAGATACCTTTAGTAATATACCATGTTGACTAGATGTCAGTGCTGAGGAGAATGAATGAACGTACACCATACAATCTTCGAAAAAAAAATTTCTTCTGACAGTAATTATAAAACTTTTGCTGGCCACATTTTCCCAGTATTTTATGTCATCTTATTACTGTATTATTACATTCAGTGCACCATTTCAGGAAGACCCCCTCCCCCTTTTCGGCATTGTTTGAAAAGTAGCTTTGTAACTTGGGATAAACTTTTCTTTATCGGAGACTCCAAATTGTTACTGAACCTTTACAGTAATGTTTTCTGACATGGCTTGGGGAACAATTTGTAAATACTGATATATCGTCAGATTAATTAATTTTGGATGAGTGATAAACTTGTTCATCAAAGATAAAAATGAATAGGCGTAAAAATGTCTTCCTGTGGTCTTATCAATTTCAATTAGAATGTGAACAAAAAACATATATGATACTAATCTGTTTGGAAGCATCCTCATTTTATCTCTTCAATTGAAACGATACATGTTTAGTGTGTGAATGACTGTGCTCAAAATACCTAAGGTGTTATGGGGCAATGGTTATTTAATTTAGGTAAAAAAAATTTGTTTTTTTTATTATGGAGTTGAATTTTCTGTAAACAAAAGTCAAAATATTATGGTAATGATAATTTGATTGTTTCTCAAGGAATCAGTTTAAGGAACAAAAAGAGTCATCATTCCACTTTCAATTTATATAACTTCTTTTCAGTGCCTCTTTGCCTGTTATTAATATGATTCAACTATGGGGGAAACAAACACTTTTGAAAGTCATTGTATTTTCAAGATGGCTGCCACAGCCATAGCAAAAAGCTATTCAGGCTGATTGTTCAAAACACCTTTTACAGAATATTATAAAACGTTCACGATAAAAACTAAGAAAAAAAGAGAAATGACTTGCTGAGTAATCCTAGAAATATTAAAGGTTGAAAATCATTAACAATTTTGAATAAGGAGACAAGGTGGTGGTGTTGATGAGGGGAGGGGGTTGTTAACTCATGCATGTTGATAGATAATGGCCTTTAGTAGGTGCCTGGTACATATATGATATCTTGATAATAATCGATTAAGTTTTGCTGGACGCACACAAATGATAGCTTGCTATTTTCCTATCCAGTTATGTACAGAATTTTTGAAATTATGGTAATTTTTTTTATGAACTTGACCACGAAATAAAAGCAAAGTTGTTTATCCTGACTGTGGACTTGAATATAACCCACTTTCTTACATTCTACGTTAAAATTTAAAGTAATACAAAGATAAAAAGATGGTAATTAAAGAAATTTCTGTGATTGTTTAAGTAACAAATTCAAATAGCACATAATCTATTTACTGCTTACAGACCCTCTATCATTCTCACAAATTAGCCTTTTTATGTCGAGGAAAGGTTAAGAAATTATTCAGCTTGGCAGTTTTCACAGTTACGGATAGCAGATTATTTCATAGTACTGACGAGATATGCCGAGCTTCTTTAGATTCAGTCCCATTATTTTCACAAGGAATTGACAGGGCTGAATCAAACACATTTTTAATCAGAAGAAACCTCCTATAATATAGTGCTATTATGTGCTGTTGCATAACAACATCACCTATACTTCTAAATAAACAAAAGTTAACCCAAATATAAATTTAAGATATATTTACTGACAACTTTAATTAGCATGGCTCTTACCATCTTGACAGATCGAAAGTGAGATAGGGGCAAGGAAAACAGGATATAAAGTTTTACGTTGTGTTATGTTCGGTGGCCGGTGAAAATGTCTTTGAAATTTACTTTTAGATTCAGAGGCCAGCCAAAAATAATATCAAACTAGCAATTTTTTATGCAACAGAATCAGACTAAAATTGTACAGTGATATTGTTGGTTGAATGCAAAATTCAGAACTTATTTGTATCAAGCATAACATGCTTTCAATGTCGCTTTGTCTTTCATTGTGTATTTTCAATATGATTGGTAGATAAAACAATTATTACATGTTAACCCTAGTTTCCAACTTCCGTATGTTGCGCGTTTCCAATGCATAATGTATATTAGTTTCCTACCCGGCCTTTTGCCCTGAAGAAGAGCGACAGAGAGTGAGAAGGTAGGTCTGTTCTCTTTTTTCCCGGTTTGGATTATAATGGGTTTTAGAGCAGTGCATATTTATAAACAATATGGCGGTTTACCAAACGTGTAGGAGGCGTTTCATAAGTGGCTGTGTTTGACTAAGTCGATAGGGAAAACTGCTAAAAATAACCAGGCCAAGCCGTTGACTTTTTGTCTTCTGATATTTAAGGTACTCTACAGGTCACTTTAAGGGTTGAAAGAGACTGCCAAACGATTTTATACTTGACCCTATTAAACTTTGAGGAAGTTACGTTGCTTCTTTAACATGCGGTCTCTCGATAAATAAGCTTGTTATTCTGTACTACATATGACACACTCTTTGCACAACAAGGATACAATACAAAGTGTCCATGAAACTAAACATATACATTTCTTCGCCTACTAAGTAAGCACTAATATGAAGACCAGTGTAGTAATCTCTTTAAATATTAGTTTAATATCTTCTTTGGTATCTTTACCTAGGATATGAGTAGAATGTCCCCGATTTGTTCTCGGTTATTGGTCTGAGTATACATAAGCGATTTTCACAATGTTCTGCCGCTGATTTGATCTGTTGGAGTTACTTTAAGTTTCTGTTTGCCCTCTTACGACACTTGATAGTGAATTCCTTGCACAAGCTTGCTAAGAGAAACTATTGGAATTTGTTTAATTTCTGGCAGCTGGCAAAAATCACCATGAAGAATTGTGTTATTCGTCAGGTGCTCAAACGTTAGGGGCTTTTTCTTCCATCTTTCAATATTAATCATATTGTAGGTTTTTTTTCCAAATTTGGGGGATAGAAGCGTAAAGGAAAAGGCATTCTGTTACCCAAATAGCGTCCCACTTACACTTCTTTAAAGCTTTTTTGTTATTTTTTCTTTTCTGAACTGCGAAATCTTTCAAAATATATTGTTATATGTACAACCTTGATTCCAGGTAACATTTTCTTTTACACCAGTATCTTAATCAAGGTTTTTCTGCAACTGCTTTTATTATTACTCCAGGATATTAAAAGATCCAGTCTGACCATCTAGCATTCGCTGATCTACAGGAATTCTTCCTTTTCCTTGCATACTTGCGTACTCTTGTCATATTTCGAAAAATGAGTGGGATGGGAACACACTTGCTGATTTTCAGTTAAATTTCAAAGTTTTTGCTTAACGATTTTTTTATCTGTTACCTGTTTGAAGTAAAATTATCTTTTGTGGCCGCTTTTTGGCTAAGGAGGTTCATAAAATCAATCTAAGTTGTACTGGCATTGAAAGGAATGACCACAGCATTATATGTATCTGATCTTACAATGCTAACTTTTCCGAATACCATCACATATTACAATTCAAAACGTTCGAAATGACTCTACCTTTTCAAGTATATTCACCTTGTCTTTCACAAAGCTAATGATAACGTTAGACAGGCACCTTTACGAAAATGATACCATCAGAAGTAAAAGGTATTATTAGTAAGAGCGACGTTACTATTAGTCTCCTTGAGTATGTGAAGTATCAAGTTGTTTTTCAGCACAAAACCTCGGGTGGAGGCAGGGTAGGTTGTTTTAGTCACTTGGTGAAGCTACCCAGACAAATCTAGATATTCCTGATGTGATATCAACTCACAGAATCCCTCTCTCTAACCAGTTTGATAAAAAATGTAGCAGTTTGGTTTATAGTGGGGCTACAGGAATTTTGATTCAGTTGATCCCTGTGTGATTAGAACCTTGTTTAATTGGTGTCATTAAATTATCACAGAGGAAACGTTTTGCAAGAAAATATGGGTTGCACTGTTCCCCTTTTTCTGGATCAAGAAGGTGAATCGCCTGCTCACCCTTTTGGTGTTGATAATTTTCTTAGTAGAAATGTGTTTTATAAAACTATCTGACAATGTTCTTTCTTGAGGCTAGGAGAAAGTTAGTGTGTAACAGTTATTTGACCAAAGATGCCTTACCCAGTCTTAAAATCTCAATCTACCTCCTCTTTTTGGAATTGTTTGCAAATCTGTTGGCATTCAACAAATTGCCTTTTTAAATTGGAATTATTAAGAAATGCTGAGTGTTCTGTCAGCACACATTACTTCTATTAAACAAGATAACCTTGAAAGAAGAAAATAAATGCCAAGGCAGCCCAATCCTAGCTCTAACAATATCTTAAATATCTGTCATAAGTTCAAAGAAAAACCAGAACAAAGAAAATTCCTTGAATAACGAAAAAAACCTTGCATTTGTTCTGGGTCTGAGAATTCATAAGATTGACAACGTGCCTGTTATGGCTGGATGAGAAATTAAACAGACATTACCTGCAAAGCACGACAGTTGTTTGCTGAAGGCATTCCTATCAGAGACATGAGATTAACAACCAAGACACACTCTTTATAAATCGGCTCTTCTGATGGCTGGGATTTATTTAAAGCTTCCTTTTTGTTTGTTGTAAGTGAGATCTATTTGTTTCAGTGTCGTTTGTTTGTTGTCAGAGTTTGGTGATTTTGAAAAATGCTACCTGTTAACATGCCAACAATTGTCTGGACTGTTTTTATCCCACACTAAATAGGTGGTTTTTCTTAACTCCAATAAAATGAATCTCGGAATAGCCATAACAGGATAAAGAATCAAGACATACTCATACCTTCTTGGATGATATAAATAAAAATTTATAGTTTATTTAGGGCAAATGACCCATCTGTGTCATTCTCATATTTTTTGGTAATTCGTATAAAGGTAAGAAAGAGGATGAAGTAAGTTTTTAATTAGTATTCCCACATCAGCAGAGCGTTCAAAAAAGAAATTTTATTACTCACATAAGCTTGTTCAACATAACTACTCGCTGTACACTGTTTTCGAATAGTCACCCAAAAACGAAGAGATTTGACAACTCATTCTTTGGGATAAGGAATTCATGAATGAATAATTTTGGAAATGGCAACAAGCTACAATTTCGTTTACGAGGCACGTAACTTAATAAATAACCAAGATGCTCTTGAAGGTAGAAAAAAATCATGTTTTTCTCCTTAAAAATTAATTCATAGCCAGGACGTGCTTTTGTTGGCACAATGCAAAAAATGAGCTCTTGCTCTTCCTTTAACTTTGCCGAAATATACCTTGTTAAATCAGTATGCGAGGTTAATAACTAACAAACTACGTAAGCAAATAAATTTCATACCTACTTTACTTATAATTTGGGCTACATTCTCTTTGCTGTAACACGACTCTTAGCAACACAAAACTAATAATAAATGGTGCAAGGAGAAATAAGGGGATGCAGTCAACTCTGACAGGAGGAAAACCTTCCAAAGGCCTCATTAGTTTAAGTTTTAAAGAATAAAAGTATATAATAATAATTACGTGAAATATAGTTATAATATAATTTTATTTATATATAATATTATTGTATATAATTATATAAAGTTGTAAAAAAGCTCTGTCCTTGTTAACGTTTTTAGGAAGCTTCTCAACAAGACTTGTAAAAACAACCCAGCTACCTCTACCTCCAACTCGAGCTTCTATGGAGATCGATACTTTGCACCAGGTTAAAACAGTACAGGGGCTCATTTAGTAAACTTGGAACGTATTCCCTTGCCTGGAAAATACCAATAAATTACACTTACACAAATTGAAAAGGAACCTCAACCCACCTTAACTATTTGTTCATACAAGTGTAATAAAAACCATTCAAATAAAAGCACAATAAAATTCTGTCAAACCAAAAAGAGCTTCATACTATTCATGTTCCTCATATATCATTTTTTTAGTGATGTGAGATTTCTATGTTGCTTAAGTTAATATTTAGCTAACAATTTTAAGTGAGAAAGAAAGAAGACAAACAAATATGGCCCAGGAAAAACAAAACGTGGGATATGCAGCCCCCTAACTTTGTAGCCCTGCATTGCATTGTATTTACTGACCTTTAAGTGCTTACCTCACAGTGAAGTTGTCCTGCGAACGTAAGGTCAAAATAGTCAAACAATAGCCTGTGTTTGTATTCTAGACTGGCAGCAACAATTCAAAAGAATCTTCCAAAACAGTCCCCGTCCATTTTTTCGTCCACAAATTTTGGTGGTGTCTGTAGCATTGTCTGCTTTGCAGAAAGTTGGGAGGATAAAGGTTAATCTGTTTTCCAAGAACGTAAATTGCGACACGCTAATTATTATTCGTCATGAATGCATGCCATGTTACAGTGGAGTTATTTTACCACCCCATGATATAATCAGACCTTGCATGTTAAAAAAGGAATTGTAAATTTGCATCAGAATTCTGTTAATTCATTCTTTATCAAATTGATGGACGTATTCACTCTGATCAAAATCAAATGTAATTCCTTAGCACCTTTGCCAAAACAATATATATTTATATGCTCCTCTACATCGTTAACACAGCATAGTCTTGTTGCACGAACCCTTTGATTTATTTAGCTCAAACGCAAATAGTTAAAAAGAGGTTCATGGATGTGCTAAAAAGACTATTCAACCATTCGTGTCTGGATCAATATCCACCTTGAATACGACTTAGATCAAGGGCTTTCATGTTTTCGCCAAACACAGCCAGTAATCTGAATGCCATTAAAATGTCACTGTACAGTGTTGAACAGGGGGTGAACAATAAGTTATTTACAGACGCATCGTTGAAAAAAGGAGATTCGGAAAGTAAAGAGATTAACACATGACCTCAAAGACCCCATTTTCCAGGACAGACCATCAGTGTTAAAGTATCTCCATCGTTGAGATATCAAAGTTCAGAGTTTTACATTTTGATATTAGGAAAAGATAATTAAGGAAATCTCTCCCTTTTTATGATAGACAAGGCTACCCTTTCGTCTCAGACAAACCATAATGTGTTTTTGTTTACGATCAACAAAACATTGACTTGTTATGTATTCGTATGAATTGACTTGTTAAATGACTTGGAAAGACGAAGGTCAAGAGGATATTTGTTTTATCAGACGAGGAGCCTGTTAACGCAGAACAGATTATACTGCATGTGGCAGTTTCATTTTATTGTTTGGCAAGAGTAGTCTTGAGTCAACACTTCGACATAAAACGCTTCACTGTGTATGAAAGAAGAGAAGAAATAAACATTCTCGGTTTGGGCAAGTTACGATATTCTAACATAGTCATTTTGGGGTTGTCCTGAGCATTATTTAGTCTAAATAACATTGGTATGTTTTTCTCAGACCGAGTTTTGGATTGGAAACAAGAATATGGATGTATTAACAGTCACAAGTAAAAGAAGAAGGAAGGGCAAGAAGAAAAGGTAAGTTCATTGTGAATTGTAGCACATTCGTAGTCAACAGGCTGCTGGAGGCAGTTCAAAGAGCAAAAATTGAATGTAAGACGTTGTACCTAATTCATCGTTATCAATAACAAGAACTTCGTCAAGAAGTTTAATAGAAACTTAGTTTGGTCATCTAAAAATTTGTCAATAAGTAGCAGAAAGTAACAAAATTAGTTTCCACAGTTTATCAACTTATTTCTTCTGCTACCTAAGGTATCATTTATTTCTGTGCAGCACGTTTCAGTTGAGTGTTTTAGTCATTTTTCAACACCACAACTGAACAAGAAGAGCACAGCCTGGTTTCAGTAGCAGGTGATAGTCGTCCACCATTTCACAAGTATTCAAGTTAACTTGATTAGCAAACAATTTATTTCGTTAAATATATGAGAAGATTGAAAAAATATTAATTGCCTAGTATACTCATTATAACCAAAAACAGAAAAAATGGTGCTATTTTTGAATTCTTCGAATCCCTTTTTCTTAAACTGATGTTGTGGAATGAGATATTTAATAGCATCTGACTGATATGAACTGGTTTTCAGTAATACAGTAATCTGTATGTATAGTAATCTTGAGTAATTAAATAATTGTTCAAATGTCAGAGGGCTTTTGGTAAATGGTTTATTAAAACATGTCCAAAAATAAGTTTAAAAAACTTTTTTTTTCTACATTGCTTACAAACATTTTACCGAAACCCACAAGCCAATCCATTGTATCGTTTCTACAGGTGTTTACGGTGACATGTGCAGTAATGCTAAACTTAGTATTTCATTCCTGTTTTATCTTAAATAAATAAATCAATAAATTTAGGACTCCAGTAAATTTAAGAATAGACCCCTCATGTGTTTGTACAATTGTGGAATTTATTAACAATAATAACAATGCAAAGAAAGTTCTTTTGGGTAGAATCAAGTACCCTTACATACAGTATACGTAAAAATATGTAGAATCTTACTCATCCCGCAGAACTGAGAGAAAAACCTGGGCTGTATTCAAGGATTAGATTTAATCGTTGTTAGGATATGCGCCTTTTAAGAGGGCAACTAGTTCGCCCCCAAAAGAAAACAGTTAAGTTATGTACGATAACACAGTTCTATTTTTCCGTGAACTTGTTATTTTTAAGACAAATGGAATATTTTAACGAAAGGTGATATAACAGGAGTGCTCGTTGACCTTAATGACGAACATGATCAAGCTATTAGAACGCTTAACTCGGGATTGATTGGCAAGTGGTTCAGAGCAGATTTTCATAAATTACCAAAGAATCCAGACTTTCCAATCTTGGTTTAACCATGCTCTCGTTAATTAATCCACTCTAGTCAAATCAGTCAATTTCAAAGTTAAAGGTTATTTTTATTTTATTAATCTCATTGTACACAAATGGTACTTGAACCATTTATAATACTGGACAGCCACAAATGTTTGAAAAACAGTTTCCCGTCACTTTACGATTTCAATTTTTCGAAGTTATATCAAGGTAAATTAACTTAGCAATGGCAGATAGACTTAAAAAACTACTGCGAGTTCAGATTTATTATTGTTGCATTGAAACAGGCCTTGGCCTTGTTGCTCTGTGGCAGTTTGAACTACTGTTTCTGGGTCAAGGCCCAGAAACTGTAGTTCAAAAGTCCCTTGATACTACGTGGGCTTTAAAAATCAGTTGAGTTGGATCGACTGAGGCAAGTTTAAAGTTGCTAGCCCATTGCCAGACAGATGCCTTCTTTTTCTTATTTCCTTATTAAAAAAGGGCAACAGAGAAGTTTTTCACAGTTGGTGTTCCTAAATTAGACACTATGTGGCAAGGAGGAGCCTTGTAACCCTACCTTCACATGCATTTTGTTTGTTGTAACTCGAGCAATTTTACATTTACAGGACAATGATTTTAAGGTCATAAAAATCTATTTTTCCCCTAGCATGCCTAAATTTACAAACCTTACCCTTACATTTATTTGATTTTGGTGCGACCCTGACCTAGCGTGAAAACGCTGTCTGATTACCAGACAGACGTCTTTTGCTATCCAGACAACCGCGTGGTCCCCTCGGTGTACAATGATGGCTTTGTCTCAGAATTTATCCCTGTCTGGTACGACCTTTGACCCATTCAGTGTTTTGATTTTGAAAATATGATAGTAAAAGTGAATCAGTTTAAAATGATCTTCTGGAACAGTTAAGATATTTCAGCCGACATTCCTTCTCAACTCTGCGTTTTTGGTAGCTTTTCGATCTGATGCAAGTTCCCTCAATTTTTTATTCTTGCACGCAACAACACATTGTCAGGGGGTAATGTCGTTACAACCGTTCAAAACGAAAAGCGTGTCTGGGTTTTCGATTGCTCTGCGACTGAAAATAGGATGTCTTTTGTTTGCAAACAAATTCATGGTTCATCGTGTCACGATTGGCTTATGGTGATGGATACCGCGCAACCACGCCTGCGAATAACTTGAGGGCCCAAGATTGGCCAAGAACAGATTTTTGCCTATTGTTTGATGACGGAAAATAGCTGACGGTGACATTGCTCCGGACAGAACTTAAGCCGTAATTCACAATACAATAACTTCAGAATAAGCACAAAATACCAGACACTATTGTCCCACTGTATTGGCAATGATTACAGTCGTCTGAGGGAATGCCAGAAGTTGAATGAACCTTTGTGCCTCCCTTAAATATCATCATCTTAATATGAAAGGTCAGGGGCAGTCGGTAATGAAAAATGGAGGCGAATAACTAACTGTATGGTTGTGATTGAAGAGAACATAATTGACATTCCACGTCAATTTGAGATCAAGATAGTTTTGCTGGCTTCCATTTTGTTTCTTATTCCCCATGCAAAGTTTTGAATTTTGTAAAGAAGAAACCCTGCTTGTTGTTTTAAATATTTCTTCTTTTTCTTCTCTTCTTTGTCGTTTGTTCCAAGTATCTCATACCTCCCAGTTATTTCTCTGAGATCCATATTGTTGTGTACTTTCGGTCGTGATGTCACATTTAGGTAATATATCGAGTTTAATGCAGCTAGTAATACGCGAAACAGCAAAACCCCCCGAATATTTCGAGGTCAAAAAATCTCAAGAGAATTAACGCTGACGGTCACACGTTTTAGGGGATGGGATACCTACCCTTCCGCTTACACTTAGCTAGGTAATTTTCCTACCAAACTTGCCCTACTTTTTGTTCAATGTGAGTTGATGTGCGTGTGTCAGTATATTTACTCTTCCACACCCTTGTGTTTCTAATCTTTTAATTTCGAATAGAAATCTTGTTGGTATTAATTAAAGTAACACTTTTTGAAGGTTTATTCTCGTCTACAGAAATTGTATTCGAATTATTTGAAAAGGTGTTGTACAGCTTCCACGTCAAGCAAACTTAATTACTTATAATTTTCTCTATTCTAATACTCTAATTAACATATATGACTTTAGTGCATTAATAATCACTTTTCAAACTTTGTGGTGATATCATGTTGGTCTCTTACACTTGCAAAGCAATTTTTAGGGGACGTATTCTAATAAACAGGACACACTTATCTTGGGATAGAATTTCCAAAGACAATTCCAAATGAAACGTCAGTTCTTTCGACCGCCTAACAGAAACAGCCAAAGCTTTTGCCACTTAAAGAAAAGGCTTCTGTAAAGGAATGGGACTATAGCATTTGTTTCACTGAAAACCTTGTGGTCATCTTAACGCTTGAAAACAGTTAAAAACTTATCAAGGTGCTGCAAAAGGCCCTAATCACCAATTTAATATTTGTTTCATCAAAAAACGTACGCTAATACATTCTTGTTCTTGCAGGAGAGAAAAACATTTTTTACAATTTGTGCTCTTGCTCCCCTGTTGTCTGTAAATGGAAGTCCACAAGACAAAATCTTTGTGGTTTGTTCATGGAAACTTTCACTTGGTGCAAACATACCAATTTTGGAAAACAGAAATTCAAAATAGACAATTCTGATTTGAAAAAGAAACGTTTATTTATAATATTGACTAAAGGAAAATTAAATATTGCTTACTTTGTTATAGAGGATAAGGACATAAAAACATTGAACTCCTTAGAGATTGGTTTTAAAACTGAAACCAATAATGGCTAATATAATACATTTATCAGCTCTGTAGGTAGCATTTTTAGAAATAGAGCTATTTGAATACTGTTGAAATGGTTAAGTAGTAATACAATGTACATCAGTGCTCAAAGGGTAATGAAAGTTGTGTGTCTCTCTCTTCCTCTTCCTCTCCCTCTCCCTCCCTCTCTCTTCCTCCCCCTTCCTCTCTCTTCCTCTCCCTCCCTCTCTCTTCCTCTCCCTCCCTCTCTCTTCCTCTCCCTTCCTCTCTCTTCCTCTCCCTTCCTCTCCCTTCCTCTCCCTTCCTCTCCCTTCCTATCTCTTCCTCTCCCTCCCTCTCCCTTCCTCTCTCTTCCTCNTTAATTAGTAATTCAATTTACTTCAGTGCAAAAAGAGTAATCAAAGTTCTCTGTCTCTCTCTTCCTCTCCCTCTCCCTCTCCCCCCCTCTCTCTACCTCCCCCTTCCTCTCTCTTCCTCTCCCTCCCTCTCTCTCCCTCTCCCTCCCTCTCTCTTCCTCTCCCTTCCTCTCTCTTCCTCTCCCTTCCTCTCCCTTCCTCTCCCTTCCTCTCCCTTCCTCTCTCTTCCTCTCCCTCCCTCTCCCTTCCTCTCTCTTCCTCTCCCTCCCTCTCTTCCTCTCCCTCCCTCTTGACACTTTCCTTATAACAAGCATGTCAGTACGTTGAAACTTTGACGTAAAACACATACTACTACATATCTTGTTGTTAGTTCAGTAAATAAAAGCAATTCTAGATTAGAATTGCTGAACTGCACTGTACCCTTCACTGATCATTTGCGCCACCAAAACAATGTACTTGTCACTTCATGATCCGCAGAAAGGCAACAGGCACACACACGCAATGTTAAGCTGCTGTGTGCGACTTTGTAAATTGCCAAATGGTGTTGTCGACCAACAGATCAGATTTGATTGTTTAAGTACGTATACTGTGCGTATGCCTTAGAAAGTAAACATAAAAGTCTTTCCTTTAACTGGCAGACCAAACAAGAGTGATATGCCCCAAGTTCTTCAAAAAACCGTAAAGTATATTGATAATTCTGTAAAAACTGGATATTCTGTTTAAAAATTTGTTATTGATTTGTTTGATTGTCCAGAAAACTATTGGATCTGAATAGCTGCATCAAATATATATATAGACATCTCGTTAGTGAAAAAAGGGAAATTTTGTTTCGTAGTGTTTAGTATAAACGGTTATTTTTCCACGTGCATGATCATAAACCTAGCATATACACAGTATTAAAAAAACAAAAACCTAATATGCACTACATATTTGTATTCGATAAGCAGCACACATTGTTTTTGTGAGCAATAATATATAACACAAGAAATTTGAGCATTTGTTCTGTTTCAAATCACTGACTTTATTGTCTAGAAACTCACTTAAGAAAAGTTTGTTTAGAAATTGAATGTGAAAGAGAATAAATGGATTTGCCCTTAGTTTAGTCGCCCATCAACCTATCAATTTTCTAAAAAGTTAAGAACTTTTTTATACTGAGTGCTAATACCTGTTTTCTCTTCGCATGGAAAGAGTTAAGAAAAACCTAATCAACTTGAGTGCCGGTTCTGAGCAAGGTTGCTTTTGAAAAGAAGTATTAACATTCTTTGGACCGCTCGCAGGTGACTAACAAATGGTTATTTTGGACAGTCAAATTTTTTTCTTTGGTAAGTCACATTTCCATTACTGTTCCTGAACAGCATGAAAGTGGGTGTCTTTCGAGTGAGTAATTTGCTGCAGTAAGTTTGCTTGCGTTCTTGGCTGGAAGGCGATTTTATTGTACAATTCTGCTGTTCGTTCAATAGCTAATATACGGTTACAAACAGAAAACTCTTTTCTACTGTTAACTCGGCTGTTTTTCATTTATTTCATTGATTTTTTTACCAGAAAAGACCAATTAGAAAATGTCTTGTGTTGCTAATAAAAGAACATATCTTATAATATAGGCATTCCTTTTCTGTTTAGACTGTTCAGCAGAAGTTACATTAACTGAATTGATTGGTTATTACTGAATAAAAACCTCCAAAATAGAAAAACAATTGCCAGTGGTACCATTTACACCGTGGAATATATTAATGAGCTGTTTAGAATAAACTTTAAATCGAATGATGGTAATATCAAAGGAATAAAAGAAAACGAATTGCAGGCACAAGGCATTCGCCTGTGAGGTAAAATAAGTTGGGAATATATGGAATTCATCAAGGCTATTATATACATGCACTTGTGTTTGTATTTTATTGTGATTATTCTAACATTGGCGCTAGCTTAAGTTGACAGTTATATATATCGCACGCAATACTCGTTAAACGTTTTGTCTATTCTATTCATGAACCTCATGCATTTATGGTTTAAAGAAATTGTGCATGTGATTAACATGGGATACAGAGATCACATAAACACACTATGTTTATTTCTGAAAGATGTGACTTGTTTATTCGGTTTTAAACACTGTCATTTGGAGTAGCAAAAGGGAAAAACTATGTATTTACGATTAGACTTTTGACTGATAAAGCAGCCTAAATTGGTTGACTTAACAGTGAAATAAAACTTTTTACCACTAAGAGAAAAAGTGACGAATAGAGACCAGGAGAGAGGGAGAAGAAGTGGAAGGAGAGAGAGAGAGAGAGACAGACAGACAGACAGACAGAGAAGGGGTAGGGGGGAGAGAAAGGCAGCGAGCCAGCGATAGAAGCTACGCAAAGTGGTGTCTATTAAATTGTGTAGACCTTTCATCATCATCATCATCATCACTAGCAGCACCACCACCACCATCATTATTATTTTATTGTTATTTTATCATTATCAATATTATTATTATTATTATTATTAATTATTTTTATCATTAAAAGGATAAAAAAATCCTTCCTAAACATGTTATTATCCCTTAAATTTCCATCTTTAACATTGATTCTTTGTAACTTTACTTTCAAATATCTTAACTCATCCAGTCATTTGTCTTTCTCCTTCAGTAGTTGTTGTTTTTCAACCAGTTGGTTCTGTGCTGATGCATTTTGATTTCCAATGATCTTCTTTTCTTTTTTTTTTACTTTTCGCCTGATCCTCCGATGTAATTTATTTCCAATTGTTGCTACTCTGTGCCATACATCTTTTAGTTTTACTTCAAACTTCCAAATTCTTTTATTTTCTCTATTATTTTTGTTGTTGTATTTCTTACTCTCTTTTTCCTTCTCATTTCATTCCCAGTCCTTTCTCAATTGTTGTTGCCATTACATGTACTGCATCAATCAGCCTGCAGATATTATCATCATTTCCTTTTAAGTACCTTTTCAATATTTTGTTTCCACGTGCTATCTCTTCTTTACTCAGTTTTGCTTTTATTTTTATCAGTCTCTCCATTTCTTTAATTTCTTATATTTTAATAGTAGTTAGCTTATAAAAGTTGTTCAAAAACCTTGTTCTCATTTCTGTTGTGTCTTCATCCTCATAATCCAACACTCTCCTCCGTTCCATTTCTACTTTCATTGATATTCTTCCTTTTTTTGCGCCCTTTCTTTACTATTAACACTTTTCTTATCCATTTTCTTTTGTTCAACATTCTCTGCTTTGTGCTCACTTTTTCTATGAATATTTTCTTCTATCATATCTTGCCCTTTCTTCACTTCTACAAGGTTCATTATTGCTTTATCTTTCTTGATAAGCGAATTAGAACACTGTGCTCTAATTGGTTTATTATTTTGTCTTCCATCCCAAGCCTCCTTTGAAAGTTGTATAAAACCTCTTCCTTTCTTTCTTTCATTTCTATCGATTTTTATCAAGCTCAATTTCATCTTTAATGACCAATTAGAATCATTGATCCCATTTCCGGTTTTTGCTGAATTATTTCCATTCTCAGCATTATTCTCATCTCTGTTCTCAATGTTTCCACTAATCACAGGATCTTTCTCTGCCTCCTTTTTGAATCTTGCAGTGTTATCTCATAAATTTTGTTCGGATATTCTTGCTTTTTTTGGACATTGGTTATCACTTTATCTTTTCATCCGTTCCATAAATCCATTACCTCTCCTTCTTTCTCCTTTTTCAACCTTGACAAAAAACCTCTTCTCCTCATCAATATAATTTGTTAAATGATGTCTAGCTGGAGCTTTTTCATATGAGTCAACATTTATTATATTTGCTACGGTTTTTCTCTGTAATGCTCCATTGATGCAATTAGTTTTTGGTTGAATTTGAATAAAATCTAGATCTCTTAAAAGTTCTTGACATAGCCAGGGGAAATAAGCCCATCCACAGTTGCCCTGCTCTCTGAGTATAGTTCTTACTGATAAGGGTTGTCACTTTTCACCAGATATCCTTCTTGAACTCATAACGCAGCGGCCATCCCCTCATTGGCACGATTAACACCTTGAGTTGTGAGTATTATTGTTTGTGTGCCCTTCACTAGACAGGTTGCCATCCAAGATTAAACGACCCTATCTACCTTGGTTTGTAGTCAGGGTTTATCTTCTCCCAAGTTGGTCGCTGACCAAAGCTAAAAAGCCCAACCTGCCCAGCGCACAGATTATTTAAAGGCGCCAGAAACTAACCTTTTCCCTTCTCCTGTTAGTTTCGAACAGTTCTGCCCCGAGAAGGTCAGGAGCTGGACTCGACTACCAGAGCCTAGATGTTCCGCTTGCTGTATGGAGCATTTTTTAGGCTTTGGATGCTCATCCTCCTTCGCCAATCTGGCAATAACAATCTTTTGAACATTATTTTTTTAATTTTTTTTATTATTATTATCATCATCATCATGAATATTATTATTTTTATTATTTTTACTATTATTATTATTATATTATTATTATTTTTATTATTATTATTATTATTTACAAATATTTATTTGCCACAGGATTACCATTGCAAGATTATGTGCTGTATATTATAAGTTGTTTTTCCAAGTGGGTCTTGTGGAATTTTTCTCCAATCAGTTAAATCAGTTGACCTATTTCTATTTCAAGTACAAAATCGCCCTGGAGTACCAAAAGTACCTAAATAAACTTGAAGCTGCCTATCAAACCAGAAATATTCTTGTAATTTCCATTTTTCGGTTTGAACGCTTCTGCCTGCAGAGATATGTAGGCCATGTCTTTCCGACATCTCTGTACAAATATACACCCAGTTTCTATTTTTCGTAGCCTTGTAGATCCATTTGAAATAGGTTCTCTCTTACCAAAAACTTTACCTTACTATACTCTAAGAAGGGCTTTTTGGAATATAATTTTTCATATGCTGCTTTGTTCATTGTATATCAGTGGGAGTATTTTGAGCCATATTTCCGTTTGAATTTCCACTCTTCATTTAGTATATTGTTCAATGCACTTGCTTCTACTGGTGCCAATAAATGATTACAAATGTTCAAGAGATTAAGTTTTAGTTTGTCGACAAACGACCAATATTCAGAAGCCTTTGCTTGTTTGTTAAAATATATTTGATGCTCTATACCACTTTCGTACTTTGAACATGCCGTTAAACTGAGGAGATTTGAGTTTTACCTTTCACCACGCCATTTTTATACGTTAAATACATCCTACCTCGGATTGAAAAATGACATATTCCTTAGGATTGTAAATTATCGGCACTTTGATCTTTTTTCTCTTTTTTTTCCTTCCTATTTTTAACTCGCTTTTGTCTGCCGCTTGTTCCCCTTTTTTTTTTATTTGAAGATTTTTAACGAATTGTGAAGGTAAATATATTGATAAGCAAATTACTTTCCTATGCTTTGCGTATTTTTGTAATAAATGGTTGTTGCATCTGCATATTTTGAGTAAACTGTCATTCATACAAACATGATGTGAGTTTGTTTAGGTCTGTGTGCATAAATATGCTCAAGAAAATATGAAAAAAACACCACTTGAATGCATGTGGTGCATTTGTGTATAGAAACATTCATGTCCACACATTTCACAACCTAAACAACACGTATGCATATATGCATAAAATGTCAATGTGTTTAAGTCCATTAAATATGTAAAAATAAAGTAATTGTTATTATCGCTGTATCCTGCATTAAACATTTTAAAATGTGTTTCAAATCTTTTGTTAAAAAGAACGTATCTTTTAAACGTAATATTTAAAGTGAGCCGTAACACGAGCCCCAAGAGGCATGCTGGAAGTTGATATTTTCTGAATGAGAAAAAAAACATTCTTGTGGAATGATGCACCCCCTAACCCTAAAATAACATCTGGCCTTCCTGACGCCAACCAATAACAGCCCAAGATGCTCACCACAAAGAAACTCAAATCATCTTCTTTCTTGTTGTGCTCTTTCAATACACGCTTTTTTTTTTATAAGCAACATCTTATAAGCAACGCCAGGCTCGAAATTTACGAAATTTTAAGCAACTGTTAAGCAACAACCCAGGCTCGTTTCGTGTACCGTACAAACTTATTTTTGAGAAATTCTATTTTCTACTCAACAGAAGAATATACTTCGATAAAAACAAGTTAAAAATCCTAAAAACCAATATAATAGAGTAGAATGATCTCTTTTAGTTCTTTTGCCTGTTCGAAATTTAAATGACGTCAGTGTCTGGCGCCATGTTCATGTACTAACACAGATNAAGTTAAAAATCCTAAAAACCAATATAATAGAGTAGAATGATCTCTTTTAGTTCTTTTGCCTGTTCGAAATTTTAATGACGTCAGTGTCTGGCGCCATGTTCATGTACCAACACAGATGTTCATCTTTAAATAAAACTATTCCTTATAGAGGGGAGGAGGGGGAAAACGACTTTGTTTAAAGGGGGAGGGGTTACACTGCTTTTTGGAGTTCAAACAAAAAAGAAGTGGAAATATTAAGCAACAGCTAAGCAACTAGTTAGGCTGGTTTCCTGAAAAACCTAAGCAACAGCGAGCCTGAGTCAAAATATTGCGTTGCTTATAAAAAAAAGCGTGTAACCGCAAAGGCAGAAAACCCTGGATCCTTCCTTACCCAATAGTATATTTTGTTTTCACAATATTTTAATGTATTTTTGAACGAAAATGTTCCTAATATGATTTTAAGCTATTTAACCTGTTTGCTACTTTTTTTCGTTGTGTTTATTGTAATCACAAATTTTATATTTTAGAGCAAGTCAGTAAGGTACTAGTTTTGTGGAAGCAACTTCTTACCAAAGAACTATTTTCCGAAATTGTGTTTATTTGTATGCATGCACGTATGCATGTAATTGTCCAGGACGCTGGAACAGTAAATCCTGGCAGATTGAGCTCTTACTTGCAACTAAAATTTCAAACCAGGGTAATCCAGTGCTGGCCTTAAGAGTCACTTGAGGTTTACCCCCTAAAAAGGAGCGCTGATATCTTAGTTGATAAAGGATGTGTCCATAATGGTTGAAGGTAGTGCTTCGAACCCATTTTGAAGCACACATACTTGTCACTTTTCTACAATATGTAGACTCCACAAACTCGGAAGAATAGCTCATTTTTGTTTGGGTCTTTTCACATCAGTATTTTACTGGCAATAATAGCTAGGCCTTTCTGTTATTCATAGCCTACATATGATAACTGTAGATGCTACGTCTTTTAAGCATGACTTTGACGCTTATAGTCTTAACGAATGAATCAGGAAATCATTATAAACTTTTTCTTAACAGCCTCTGCACCTTTTCCCAAGCTTGATATTATGGCTGGGTAAAACTCCTAGACTCAGACCATTTTGTTTCAGGAGTCTATGCCACAAAATATACAAACTGTCAGACTTGGAGGCACATCTTGTGCTAATAGCAATTCACCCAACTACCATACTTTGGAAATTTGCCTCCAATCATGTTCTTCGTGAGACCTGTAATTTGTTATCTTCGGCACAAAGGGACAAAATTTTTTTTGTTTTTTCTAGGTAATTGAATTTCTTCCATGGTTTTGAAATTAATTTTTTAGGCATGACTTAAGAAAAGCGGTCTATACTCAAAATTAGAAAATTAACTATTAATAGGCCTTTTACTGAAATGGGCCTTATTTGCTTAACACAATTCAAATACACAAGAATTATATAGTGGTACTGTTTTTACAATCAAGGTAAAGAATGAGCTTTTTTCTAATAAATCTAAAAATTGGAACAATTCGGATACAATCTGACAGCAGCGAGCTATGATTTCTGTCGCACGTTGCTATCCAGGGAATTTCCGTATTTTCGTAAGAGGCAGTCTGGTTGATGTGTGTGACAAAATGACCACATTGCTGGTCGATGGTGTTAGTATTTTTCCATCAGGATTGGCGATGTATTTCCATTTCTGTTTGATGATAAATCACTACGTGTCTTTTGAGCAGCCATTACATCATGGAACATGTTCAACAGACCAACCAGCTTAAATAAGGACCAACTGTTAACAGTGAGAAAGTGTTCCTGCGTTTCATCACGATTTTAATCGCTTTAGTTGTTTAGCACGTGTGACTAGCCAGATTTATCGGGTGGTCGGAACAGTGTTAAATGTTCTCAAGTTTGATAGTTGGGGCAATTCCTGCTGCCTTGGTTGGCTGATTTTACGAAGATCCTTCACATAACGAAGGTATCTTCTAACTGCACAGTGGACGTTTGAGTTTATCATTTTGCCTTGCGTCAAGTCATTTGACTTAAAATTCGTCCTCCATGCGATTCTGCCGAGTCCCTTTCAGAATGCCAAAGGCCATGTGATATCAGATAAATCCATGAAAAAACGTGCCAGGTCAAAGTTCAAACGTTGCACGTGACACAGTGATGTCATTTACAGTTAAGATGTAATTGTGTTAGTTACTAAAGAAGACGATCACTTTTTCACATTGATCATCTTTGCAATTTACAGATAATACTGTTAAACTGTAATTCAGGAAATCGTGACAAAAATTTCAGTCATCCGCAATTTTCACATTGAAACCACCATCTTCTTTACTGCGGCCACCTAAACACGGTGAGATTATAGAAGATAAAAATCCTGTTCATTCCTGATTGGGTACCCTCCAGCGTACTTAAAGAAATAGTCATTATGCTTATGAAGGATTATCAGTGCTGCCAAGGCCGCATTCTTGGAGTTTAATAAAAGAAATTTTAAAAGCTGTAATTGGCAGAAGATGAACCCGTACCTTTTGATAGTTCTTTTAAACAATGAGGGAGCGTTCTTTTGTTTCACTGGCTTACTATAGCTAACACGTTACAGTGCATTAATGTTTTGTTGCACGTAACAAAATGTCATAAGACTAACTCTATTTACTATCAGCCGATCAAGGTGAACTTTAATTTTTCACCACTGGTGCTCTCCTTGATAGCACGTGTGCCTAAGAACCGTACATTTCATTCATTCGTTCATTCATCCATCCATCCGTTCATCCATCCATACATCCATTCATCCATCCACACATCTATCCACACATCTATCCACACATCCTCCCACACATCCATCCATTTATTCACGCATCTATGTATCCATGCATCCATGTAGCCTTTTATTATTCGAGGTGAACTAATCCAGTTAGACGGAGAAAGGGTAATGACAAGACCACATTCTTTGGTTTCCTGGAGACCAAAGATGCTGTGCAGAATTTTTCCAACGATAAGAGGGTCAAGCTGCCTTCCTGTCGCTTACCCAAGCATTTCGAAATTATAAGGCCCAACTTTCAGTTTTCGTTCCGCTTTAAAAATGTTTTCGGGCTATACTGACATGATCTCTTGCATATGGCAAGAGATTATTATGTATGATTGTTTTAATCATCGGAGTTAATTAGTCTGCCCTTTCAACTCCATTTGAGTTGATTAATTTTTCTACTGGATTTTGAATGTTACCAGTAACGTTTTAGTAAATTGTCTAGGAAAGTGTCTTGGTAATTATATTTCCCTTCAACAAAACATACTAAAACATAATATCGAAAAAAAATCTTGTGGAAGGCGTTGCCCTAAAAACGTTTTTCAGGGATTTTTAATTGATGCGGTATAGAGATAAAAGCTATGATTTTAAGAAGCATGAATATGCATGAATATAGGCACAAAAAGATGATAAAAACACATGTTAATTTGTATAATGTATTGTTCTTTGGAAACAGTTTTTATTTTGAGAAAGACTGACAACTTTATTGTTTTGTTTTGGCCAAATTTTTTGTTTGTGTTAAAGTATAAAAGAAACTCTGCCAAAGTATTTTCCATGCATGCTGAGGCGGAGATGTTTTCTAATTTTATTCTTAAACTGCAAAACATCTGATACCTCATATTCATATTAACTACATTCTTATTAAAATGTGTAGAATAATATAATATATATTTAATATGTTGTTAAATATTAATAGTAGTAAACTTTCACATTCTTAACATTGAACGGAAGAGAATATTCATTCCTCAATATTATCAATTTGGATTTCATCAGCAGGTATATTTTCCATTATAACTAGTTGTTTGTTACAGAAACATTCTGATATTTTGTGTTTCCGTCAATTACAACGCTAGTACAATGTTCGAAAATAGGTTCTGATCAGAATGCAGGCATACCTGTCTTGAAAACTATTTTGTCGTTCTTTTTAGCAATCATCTTTTATTCAATCGATGTATTTTTCATCATTTCCTCAGAGTCATGTAATGTACCTCCTCTTTTTTTTAAATAGAGAAAATCATGTCAAGAATCTTTTCTATGTCTGATGGAACAAATTAAGAAAATTTAAGACATTTGGACTAATTTGCTTCAAAAAATTGTATATTTTGTTGTTGCAATTTTGAAAACAGAATAACACCACCTACAGTAAATGCATAAATTAATCCAGGAATAGAAGTGACGGTTAATGAAATTATGAGTTTCAAAATCATTTTGGTTGCAAAAGTAGGAAGAATAAACAAAGAGGTTAAGGCGAAAATTAGTTTTACGTACTTTTAATGCAATAGTAATGTAAGGGTCTGTATTAAACAATCCAATGAATCATAACAAGCCACAAAGACCCATTCAATAGAACACATTAGCACAGGACGATCCACATAAAATCACATTATTAACGAAAATTTTCCACAATGATCCCATGCTTTGGACAAGATCAGGAATATTTACTTACATACTTATCAATCAAGTTCATTGACAACATGGGATGATGACCAACACTATGGAACAATAACCAACATCACAAACATCTGAACTACAGTAATATAGATAGCATCTGTATTTGATAAAAGATACTTACAGATGTTAAAGATAAAAATAAAAATTTAAAGGCTGTAGTAGAGAGAACCAAAATCATTGTTTTATGTGAGGAGTTTCATTTTAGCGTTTCTTTCTCGGTATTAATAGCACAAGTTGCATTACGTTATTTCTTCTTACATCATTCCGATTTTACATTTTAATTGAGAAGTGAAGAAGGAAAACAATGCACTTGCATTCATTTAAATTCTTAAAACAGTTGACATGATTTTCATTTTCCGAGTTAGCTTCTGTTGTCACTAGGTACCAGTCCATTGTGAGGTACATTGCCATGGCTTTTCCCTTTCTGCGATTTCTCACGTCATGTAGCATCGGATTTGTTTTCATTGCATAATCTGCCATGGACGGAAACATCATTCATTTCTGTCTTCCTCTCACTTTTCTGCCTTACATCGTTCTTTTCATTATGTGTTCCATCTTCTCTTTCTGTACAATATGAACTACAAATTTTGTTTACCTTTCTTTAATGTCTGACCATAGTTCTTTTTGCCTTTGCTAAGTGGTTTACTTTCTTTTTACAGAGATATTGTATTCAAGAGATTCTTAAAATTCCTCAAAGAAACCATATTTCCGCGTCCTCCAGTTGCTTCCTTATCGTAGGTGCTACATTCTAGCATTCATAACCGTATGCGAGGATTGGAGTAATGTAACATTTTAGAGTTCTTATTCTGGCTTTCATATCGATTTTTTGTTGATTAGTATGCTTTTCATTTTAGAAACGGCATCTTTTGCCATACCTGTACGCTTATTGATATCCCTGCCACAACGTCTATCAGATGTTATCCAGTTGCCAAGGTTGCAACTGCTTTCTCGCTTTATGACTTTTGTACCCATTTTGAGTCTACATGGTAGTGGAACTGCTTTCTTTGAAATAACCATCCACTCTGTCTATTTGCAATTTTTTGAGGACATTTAGAATACTTTCATGTACTATCTTGTCTAGTATTTGGTTTCATTTTTCGTAGATAATCGATATGAAAACCGTGTCATCAATATATCTAATTTTATTTCTGGTCTTTCCATCTACAATGATACCTTCAGGATCTCGTATTTCTCTAAGTACCATCTCACCATATAAATCAAAGAGATCTGAGGAAAATACGCAATCATGTTGACCTACTCTTTCTGTGCTTGTGTATTGACTTAGATGTTCTTCCACACCCAATGCTGCCGTTTGTTTTCTATACTATGTTTTCTATATATTTCTAATAATCCTAATGTCCTTTCCTTCTAAATCTAGTAATTTTAGCTTCATGAGTAATTTGAAGGTGTACTTTATCAAAACTCGTAGAGTAATCTAGAAAGCACAACCATAGATCCTTTTGCATTTAAATTGGTCATTCTGCAGGTGCTCACAACAGTCATTTTGCATGTATTTCTATCTTTCTCAAGTTTACAAATGTATACTTAACTGGAAATCACATAAAATAAAACGTAGCTTAAAAAACCCTTTAGAAGTACAGTTTTCTTGTTTTTTGCTCTAATTTATGCTATTCATTCAAGTGTACCTTGGATATTGAATACACACGTAACGTACCAAATGTTTATTTGAATTGTACAAGAATATTTCTTAAAGTTTTCTTTCATTTAATGATATACCATGCAAAATAGGGCAAATTATGAAAAGAAACGTTATGATAGCTATAGTACACAAAATACATAATGGAGATTTATTTCGCTGTTATGTAAAAATGATGAAGGCAATAATGTTCCTGTGAAAGAAATCAGTTCTTCAATTTACCATAGCATCTCACTATTTTCCATTGATAAATGCTTTTTAGTTGTTTTGTTTTAACACAGATGACTCTGCAGCGTAAACAAAGTTTGATAAGCAGTAACTCAGCCTAAATATTATCTTGCGAGTGATATGATATGGTTTCTTGTTCTGTTACCCCATGCTTGTCCGATGTTAGTGTATGTTTTTGTATTCTAACTATATTATGTTACTGTGGACCAAACTAAACATCTTCATTCTTCTCCATGAGTTTAGAAATATGAAAGGACGCTGTCATTCATTAATTGACATTGGTGGTGCCAAAGTGCTTGAAAATTCCTTATTTGTTTTTTCTGTAATTATTACAATATGAACCACCAGTTTTCTAACCATCCATGGCCTTGATAGCTTGTGATGCACCACCACACATTCGTAACAATTATTCAAGTTTTTGTACCGTTAATATGCGTATATTTTGATAAGTCCAAAGAATGCATTTCGGTCTTTTGTTTTAAATAATACCTCAAAATACTTTTCAAAAACGGTTCGAAGGCTGTAATTAAATTAAACATTTATGAACAGACTTTCAAAGGTTATCTTAAACTGAAAAATGACACGGGAAGAATATCTTCAATGAAGCTTTGAACAAACTTCAAATTATGTTCAATGCTTACGTTTAGTTATTTAGAAACGTTAGCATATTTTAAACAATATATAAACGTTACCAATATTTTTATGTTAGTATGCTACAGAATCAAATGGTCCATTTTAGTGAAACAGTATTTCTTTTTTTTTCAGTAATTTTATTGTCATTTTCATTTCCTTGTAAGGCACACAGACTTAAGATGGTGCATCAGAAATTAAAAACACTTGAATTTGGCTAAAAAAGTAGTCCGAAATCGTGGAAATATCAAGTGGCATAAAGATAAAATTCAATTTCAAAGGCCTTTCAGACATCTAAATATTGGCATAGCTGTAGTGATACCCAAATTTATCTTAATGATTTCCTGGTCACAAGTGTGAAGCCTAATTATTTGAGGCACAAAATGTTTTTTGGAAAAGATGTGTAACGGGATACAGGTTTAATGTTTAGCATCAATCTTGTTGTATTTCATTTTAATACGTTAATTTTAAATACCCTGTTAGACCCTAGCATTGGAAAGAATGATGTTTTCATTCCAGTCTGTGGAATTATTTGGTATGGTGCACTCTTTCCCATAGATCTTGTAGGGCACCACGTGAGTATTTTTTCCTGACTCTAACTTACTTTGTTTGAGATTCCCTGTTTTGAAAAGCAAACAACGATGTAAGGTTATAAATTTGGTCATTGTATGAAGCATGCCCTATTTGTTATTGCATTGGTTCCTACTTTGGAATTAAGACAAAACCAGACATTGTACGTTATAAAAGCATGTACTGTACAGAAAAGCCGGTATTATTAGTATGCATCGAGGAAATAGGTTTTAAATGCTAAAAACTTTGATTCTTTTGAAAGACAGAAATACTAGATTCTTTAACTGGTAAAAGTTTCCATCCTCCTCAAGATTTTACTGTTGATTTATTAGGATTAGAGTTCTTTGTTATTGGATGACAGCACCAATAACATATTTAACTTAAGCAAGCTGAGACTCTACCTCCTTTTCTAAAAACGCCTCCTTTTAAATATTCTTGTGAGAGAGGTTTTGTAGAAACTGCTGGCGCTCATATGAAGAAGGCCAAGAAATTCCATTCTCTTAGTGCGCCAATAGAGAAAGACACGCTTTGTTTGTTAACAATCTTGGGGTGATGGGATCCTACAAACATTGCTTATCATAATGTCCTGTCTTTGCCTCTCTGCAGGGCTTTGGAGGATCTTTCTTTGTAACTACATTTGTAACCATATTCTGTGATGTCCTCCAAATACATCCAATTTTTAAACCATACTTTTTAATACCTCAGGCATCAGCCATCCTTCAGACCACAGAGAAAATTCATTACTTTCTTTTAGGCATCTCCTTCATTAAATGCCTGCCTTCACATACTGTTTCCACAATTTCACAACAGTATCTTCGGACATAATGCTATTATGACAGATCGCAAGCACTTTCACGCAACATCACGTTTCAAAATTGTTAATAGCTAGATTATATATTCCTCCCCAGGGTGATGTTTCCTAACATGACATTTACCCAGTTTACAAAAGTACATTATGCAACAAAGTTTGAGAATACTGTACAATTACATCTTACATGTTTTCCATAAAAAGGTGACATTCTTCATTATTTTAATACATGTATAAAATTCATATTTCATACATGTACAGTATTCTCATTCATATTCATCTTTCTTTCGGACATACCCAATCTGTGCGTCACTGGTGCCATCTTTGACAGTGCGTTCGGCAGACGCGACACATCAGCCTTCGTGTCTGCAAGTAGATTTTCCAGCTAACTAATTTAAATGTCATTAGTTACTATATGATGTTACAGTAAGATAAGTAAAGCTAACAAAAAAGAAGTAATTTTGTGAACTGTTGGAGGAATAAAATACACATCCAAGCTAAAATTGAGAAAGAATAGATAAAGCATACGAGGAATAGCATGATAAGAAGTATAGCTTTTCGCAAAAACCAGAATTTGGAGGACTTTTAAGTGACGAGGTAATGCTTTCTCTTCAAGGACTGCTCGGGAATTTTAGTACAAAAATCAACAATCAAGCCAGAGAGTGTAGACCATTTTGATTTTTAAAAGAATTAGGGAGAAAGAAGTGGGTTTTTTACATGGACTTGCGAAAATCAAAGAAATTTAAGAGCTAAAGTTACTACTTTTGCCGAAAATCGCCAAGTAATTAGACAGACGAATAAAAAACACATGAGTATATTGAGTAAAAATCTCCAGTTGGCTGTTGAAGGCCGATTTCAGTTTACACTGAGAGAACATTGTGTATTGATTGTTATTTCTTTCTTCACTGCAATGCAGACCTGTGACCAGAAGTAGGAACTCTACGTGAAATTTGATTTCTGGAGTTTCTAAAGTGGTAACTACATGCGCACCTAAGCTCGTAGTCAAATAATGCATTAAGTTTCGATATTGATTAGAACTATTATTTTTATAGTTATATCAACACATGATATAAGCTCTCCAACCAAAAAATGTTGATACGATCTTTTTAAAAACTTCTTTCACCCTATGAAAGGATTCAGTGCAATGATTTGGTATTTTTTTCTTTGTGCGGTTTTGAAATCTTGGCACTTGTTGGTTTCTTTCTTCGTACAATTTTGTTTCCAGAAAACACTCAGAAATAAGCCACTTGTAACAGAGACGTAGCTGATACTTTAACCGTGAACATCGGGCATGGTAAACTATTAATTTCTTACTCGGGCTCTGCCTTTCATCCAAAAAATCTCAAATGACAAGAAAATTACGCATCTGCATTGACGTCAACGTTGAAAATTGTGTTTGGTGATTTGCAAGCGGCATTGCGCAAACATTAAAAATTGGTTTATACTAAGTCATTGGTGGTGAATTCCTCTGTCTCTGCCAAACTTTATGCCAGAATATAAAGGTATTCTCAAAGTATCCGTGTTAAAAGAAACAGGCTGACACATACACAGACGCACACAGACACGCATACCCCCAGTTATGATATAGATTATTCTTAGTGGTGAACCACAAAAGCCAGCTTACAACAAAGCAAAACAGACCCTTTTAACTTCACACAAAATGTATCGGGACAGGTGCCCATGGTCTTTTTATAGTTGTTACAAAGTTCAATCTCACGTTTGGTCTCATAGGTTTGCATTTGTTGTTAAATTTTTCCTCACAACTTTTAGGTAATTATAATTTCTTTTTCAGTGTCTCTATTTCTCCTGAGCCCTGCAATTCAGCTCTTTGAAAAGCATTGTTTGATTCTAATCGTAAAGTAGATTTTGCTTAGCCAGAACTAAAAGAAGGCAGAAAATGTAGCGTTATTGCAAAAATTAGATTTTTGATGAATTGGCCGAAAGCACCATTTCGCTTTTAAAAATACTGTAAATACTATTTTATGAAAATAAAAAAACATAAAAGTTGGATAACTACGTTTTTATAATTGAAAAGAATTTGTATGCTTCAAACGAGATTTGTGTGAATAAAAAGACAATATCCAAGCACCAAAATATAAGATATGTGAAAATATAAAATAAGTGAAAAAGGTTGAAAAATGCTGACATAATACAAAACAAAAAAAACCACGAAGAAAAGCAAAAATTTACTTAAAAGTACAACTACAAATCCGTGAAGTAAAACAATTTTTAAGGACCGAAATGATTAGTAACTTTCCATAACCTATACAGGATAGCCTAGAAATATTTATGTACAACTTTATAAAAACCTTTGTTAGCTACAAACGTTTTGACCGCACACTATTCTTGCATGAGAAATACTGTTAATGTCACTATATATTGTTGTAGTTTCTGAGAAGGTTGAATATAAGTTTAAATGACTTGTTCCGGATTCTTTGCAGATATAAAGCACCTAGAAAAATGGAGGGTTTTTTTCTAGACGATTTTAGTTTCTGTTCTGTCACTTCAATGTATTTAACTAAACATCTGTCCGGTTACAAAAAGGCCATTGAAGTGATAAGAAAAATGTGAATTTTGGATCTTTTTTCGGACATTGAAGTGGGTGTCATAATGAAGATTTCTGAAGTGCCTTTTTAGTGAAATTATCAAGCATTTTACTCTGTTTTAAGTTTCGGCTCATTTAAAATGTCATACAATTAAAAATTTAAACTTACTCAGTTGTTTCTATATTTTTTTATAGGATTATTATTTTTATACTGTATTAATGACAGGAATTAAAAAAATTCAAGTTGACAGAAAATTATCCAAAAGGCGGCAACCCATGCAAGCAAGATAAGCTAAACTTAAAATTATATTTTGCAAAAGACATACACTTTTTTAAAGCAGATTAGCAGGATCGTTCTTTCGTTTTTGATCTGAAAGTTGAATCAGACGATCACAGTTGGAGCTCCCACATACTGAAAGAGAATAAATGATTTCGTTTAAATTGGCGCTGTTTTCATTTTTTAGCTATTATGGTTTGGGAACAAAGTAGAAGGACTTTTGAATGGGCATTCAGGTACAGTTTATTGGGTTGGCATTTTGTAAATCTTTTCTCTGTAAGAACCATAACCAATACACCTTTCTAAGAATGAGACAAGAGCATTATAACCAGCCTTGTTTAGTGAAATACATTATTCGTTTGTGTGTGTTATCCATGTGATGTCAGTCTAACTGGATGAATGTATGCCCCATACCCACCACAAGCTCTGAATTCTATCCTGATCACACACGTGGGACCAGTATTACTATGAAACTCATAAGTAAATCAATAAAAAAAGGATGAAACAATCCAATGAAAAAATGTTGGTTTATTACTTTGGTTTTAGGGGACGTGTGTGATATATTTTTTAGATAAGGAAAAATATTGCATTTCATTGTCATTTTTACCTAGGTGTGCAAACCAAAAAAGAGGAATGGCGGTTTTACTACAATGTGTGACCGCTGTTCTTTAGTATCCAAGAACATATTGAGTTGGTGGGGTCTAGGGATCTGATGAGTTTATAATATTAGAAGCGTTTAAATTCTGGCTCGATCCTGATTCACAGAAGGCAGTCAGATACTTTTGATATTATTGGTAACGTTTTTCCTTTTTTGTTGCTTTCATTAAAATACTGAAAGTGACAGTATTGACAGTATATGACAAAGATGGTAGATTAACATTTATTATGATCTGAATTCTTAATCAAAGTGACGTTTTTAGATTGTTCTGTAACTGTTACCTTTAAGGGAAGCTCGATTGTTTTAGGAATATCTGTTTCTGTAGCAAAACAGTATGCCCAACTATTAAGCAAGAATCTATTTAGAGTTACGTTTTAAATTGTCAGGTAAATACAGAGTGCAAGCAGATTTTTCAAGGCGTTATTGTTAAGTAAAATGGTAAAGAATATCCTGGAGAGAGAACAAGGGTAAATTATGAAATAATAAAATGTTTTTTGTATTACTTTGCCAGTCCTGGTGGTTCCATTAATGTAATAAAGGAGGTGAAAGCTCTATTTATTTGTGAAGTGAGTCCCAGTTTTAGTGAGTTGGCTTTCTCTTTGATTCATTTTTTCTTAGTCGCCTTAAATCAGCCACCCTTTTCTTATGGCCTATTCCCATCCACCTTTTTTTTCAGACGTTTTTCATTTCATCACCTTTTCTTTTCCTGTCAATCTTCCTTCCCATTTGCTTGATGCACTATTTTCTCTTTGCCTTCTCCATTAAATCCCCCTCTCCCATTGTACTTTCTCATATAAATATTTAAATATATATATATATATATATATATATATATATATATAAATGAATATGTATGTAAATTTATATATAAATGAATATGTATGTAAATTTATATATATGTATATATATTTCTCTTTCTCTTTTTCTCTCTTTCCCTTTCTTTCCCCTGTCTCTTCCCAATTTCTTAATTCATTCCTCTCTCTTTCTTCATTTTCTCGTTTTCTTCTCTACCCACATTTCCTTGCCTCCTTAATTTTTTCTCTTTTCCCACTCTACTTTTTGCCTCCTTTCTCTTTTTTATCATGTTACTTTGCCCTCCCCTGCCCCTTCATTCCCACCATTGCGTGTTGATTTGGCATGTTCTTTTCTGAACACTTTTGGGACTCATGTAGGAGACTTTCCTTTGCCAGCCATAACAAAAGCGAATAACATACATTTTTTGTGTTAATTGTTTTACATAATGTGAAGAGTGATGCAAAATCGAGTTCTAATAAAATTTTTAATGGACGCACGATATCTTGTGCTCATCAAAAAAGTGCTGTAGTACATGTTTTTTTCCTATCATTTCCTGAATTGCATTATTAACGACTGTTACTATTAACGGGAAGGTTTGTTGCGTTGCTGACAACGGATAGAAATAGTTGAACCATAGAAAGCATGGTTAAGCTTTTACGCACAGAAGTGGTAAAGGTATATGAGCCAGTAAAAGCACTTTTAAGCTTTTCTGAAGACAAGATTTAGAATAAATTTTGAATTTACTGATTTAGAAGTTAAGAGAAGAGGTTAAAGCTTTGCGACACCAGAACTGAGACCAACATTTCGTAAGTTTACTGGTCCAGGCACCCATACTGGAAAGAACAAATTGTTTTAGACCTAAACAGTACAAAGTATTTGTCTGTTGGTTTTATTATTATTATTATTATTATTATTATTATTATTATTTATTGATATTTAAACAGGTTATTCTACATCAGTATAATATATTTAATATACAAATATATAGCTTCTATTATCAACGAGAGACCTGTAGTAATAATAATAATAATAATAATAAAAATGCAGTTGGTATTAGTAGGAAAATATTATTTGTCTTCTATTTGAAGTTTAAAAACCTAGATCAGCATTTAGTGATGAACCTGGTGATCATGGAGAAATTGCTTCTGATGACAAAGTCTGTCAGACCAGGAACAGGTTACCCATTCTTTTACTTCTATCAGCACTGGATCTTTTGAGTAAATGGTATGAGGTCTTTCAGAAATGAGAAATGAAGAGAGTTTGGAAAAATTACCAAAAGTGTGCTTAACAGTTGTGCCAGAGTTCAAGGTTTCCTGCCAGGGTTACACCATATATATACACCATGGGAAGCCTTGTTTCCCATGGTGAATTGGAGGATTTCTGCCCGACTTTACTGATTACTGTCTCCGTAATGTACTGTCTCCGTAAATTTTGATTTTGTGAAAAACAATATTTTGTCAATGTTCACCAGGGGTGCCATCCATGAAAAACCTATATCGCTTTGCCCAGTTGCATATCAGTTGTTGGAAATAAGTAGATATGCATCCAGCTGCCAGAACAGACGCGTTGCTTTGCAGCTGCTCTGTAATTATTATAGGTGCTTTAACCAATGTTTGTCCTTACTTTCATGAATTCCCTCTATCATATTCTCTCCTTCTCTATCTGTCTGTCTGTCTCTGTCCCTCTGTCTCTTTCCCTCTGTGTCTCTCTTTGTCTCTCTCTCTCTCTCTCTCGCCCTCGCCGTCGCTCTCTTACACACATATGTAATTTATATAATTTTATATATATCGTTTGTGTGCATATCTGCACAGAGCATGTTTAATGCTCTGAAAACAAAGCTGTAATATCTACAAATTCCACTCATCTTCTGCGATCTTCAAGCACATATACATAAAAAATACTCACAACACAGAACAAGTCATTGTTTAAGTAGGTCCTTTGTGAGTAGTTATTAGTGTTATAATTTACTGGCAAAGAATTTATTTTTATAAGAACAGTTTGTATATCATGATGTTAGCCTACGTGGAAACATAACTTGCATTTTAGTTTCACACAGAACTTGATGATGTGGCTTCTTTTCTGCATTTCCTGTTTTTGAACGATTTAAAATAGTTTCCACATCTAAGCTTTTATTCTTTTTAACCAATCAGATATAAGTTTCATAGGTCCATTTTGAACAGTAGCTTACGCTTGGCAAATTGTGTACGTTATTTTAATTCAACAATCATACTTTGATTTAACGACTGCTTGACTTGATACTGTAGTGGCCAAGTGCAGTTGCACTATAAACAAGAAGTCCAACTTTCGATTACCAAGTGGGAAAAGTTCTGGAGTTTTACAACAAGGCACAGGTTTGTGTCAGATATGGCACCGTGCAAAGAGATTCGTCACTGCTCCATGAAAATCCTACAGAAGGACGCTGCCTGAACCTAGAAACTGGGGGAAAGGACCTTTCAATTGATTTGTCTTATCATCTAACTTGATTTCATCAAATGTTAACTAAAGATTTGAGAAGCAATCCTGTGCTGTGTAATTTTACTAATATTTAAATCCATATCGCATTTGCATTAATTAGTGGGTACCACAACTCTATCGTTACTATGGTTACCGAGTTCGTAGGAGTAAAGCAAAAGAAGAAATGTGTATCAACAGGATTATTAATTATTACTTATTCTATTACCGTTTAAAACCAGAAGAACTAACGTCACAAGTCAAATTTGTTGTAAGGGAGTATTTTAATGATATTTCTATGTGTTCATCATAATTTTTTCCAATTTAATCTAGTTATTTAGCTATAATAATTTAAGTTCTGGCAGTTTCTTGACGTTTTGAACAATTCAATATATATTTTATTTACACATCTCTTTCATATGAAAATCCCTTCTATACTTAAAAATGACGATTGAGAACTATTGTTGTTACTCTTTTGGAAAATATTACCCTACAGAATGCAATTGAACTGGAAAATTTTTGCCTTAATAAATAATGGAGCACACTTTACTTTTTACAGTTATCACTGGAAACGTAGTCACAAATCTAAGAGATCTTGCAAAACATTCATTTCGAATTAAGGGGTTATTTTGCATTCAATTTTGATGTCAAGAGACGTTTCCAAATATCAATATGGTCTGTAAGAGGCCAGTTTTGTCCATCGTTTAAGAGCATTTGCAGCATTTTCCCTTTGACATCAATCAAGGAAAGAAATGGAATAAAACAGGACACATAAATGCTTTTATCCTTTTCCTTTTGCTACAGAAAACTGCACAATGATATTGAGCATTTTGAGTTAGTATCCCACAATAACTCGTAAACCCGTCCAAATTGTCATTTGCCCTATTGTAAGTTTGATTGACATTGCGGATCCCGTAACTGAATTGCTTGTTCAAGCCCAATTTTCCTCTTTAATTTTTATGATGATAAAGATTGTTGTAACCAACTGTTTGATTGAGTCCAGTTTATTTTGTTTACGTCTATGGCGGTTAGTTAAGACTACCTACGATTTGCAGAGTCAGACTTTGGTTGGGAAGAACAGTGGTGTCGTAGTAAATATTAATAGCTTTTGAAATAATTAAATCATTTTTTTAATAGTTAAATTACGCATTGCATGCTGGTAGTCCACATGATACCAAAAAAACTAGTTTTTCAGCTGTTCAACTTAAGCAGATCATTACTATCAAAAGGTGATGTTTCTTTCATTAAACTCAGTCTGATAAACATTTCCTATTACAGCTATGTAATATCAGTATTATCTGGAAGGAGTACAAAAAACTTGTACTACTTCCAGATATTATAATAATCTTTTTAGCAAGCTCTCTAAACAGTTTTTATTCACTCGACAGTAGAGACAAATTAGTCTTTTCCATTGAATACAAACTAGACACGAGCAATTGATTTTCTTGTTTTCGGCGTGACCCATATCATTCTAGACAAAATTGCCCAGCTTAATACACAAATACCTGTCACTCAGGAATCACAAGCACAAGAACCACCGTAGTGACATATTGTGGATATATTGGGTTACAGAGGTAAAAGCACTCAATAAGGAATGGCATTTCTAAACATGAAGAGAAAAACTACCAAATGCTAGTAAGTAACCCTAGTAATTGACTCATTGATCATCAAATACCCTTGCAAAATAAGTCTCATATTAAGCTGTTATCATAAATAAGGAAGCCGAAATGAAACTGGCCTGTTCTTGACGGCAAAAGTTGGAAAGTGATCTGAAACAAGTTCAGTTAATCTTATCAACCCTGCCCTGTTGTCCTGAACAGAAACTTAATTTTGAATGAAACTGCCCCGTCATTCAAGTCTTGGAAATTTATTTCATTTATCTGAGCACCCGAATGCTCTATTTAGTCTGCAAGCTTACTTAGAAAGATTAGATTTTCAAGATAGCTGGTTACTTTTATGATGTGATGCAATGCCTGTGTATCTTTTTGGCAAGGTTGGGAATTAGGTTGAGCAAACACTTGAACTGGAACTTTTAAATTGTAGTGTTGAAGAATGAGCGCGAAATTTGAGCGCATTTGACAATAAATTTTTGAGTTTAAATACAAGGAATGTGGGCGCCCAGGGTTTTATTATTCTGTTTTTAGAGGCATTTACTTTTTATTCGATGAAGTTTAAACTATTACCCCTGAGAGAGAAGATAGCTCTGTATCGTGAGACTTTGGAAACGCACTTATACTTCAAAACAATATCCTATTAGACTGTTACTGTTACATTTTTGAAAAGCTGAACCAATCATTTTCATCGGAGGTAAATGGTATACCTACCACTTGGTAAAAAAGCTCTAGAATGTATCTACAGTTGTCTGGAACAGTAGTACAGGATATTTTGAAATGTCAGCTAAGGGCATCAGGGTCGATTTTTTCTGAGATTAGCCCCTGAGTATGCCAGAAACCACTTATATTTCAAAAGGATTACCTTAAAACTACACTACGTAATAGAAGCATTAATGGACGTAATTTCTTTTTCGTATAATTGCCCTTCAGGGAACTCCATAACAAAAAAGATCCTCAAATCTAACTTCTTAGAGAGTAAATACTTTAGTTTTGTGCTTCCTCATTAGATTTCTGGTTTTGAAATGTGACTTACTTTCTAATTTACAACGGAACTCGTATTTCTTCTTCTTCTTCTTCTTCTTCTTCTTCTTCTTATTATTATTATTATTATTATTATTATTATTATTATTATTATTATTATTTTGGTTTTACTTTTCTCTCTGGTTGTATACAATCCCACTCCGGGTCTCTCCCAAAGACCTGAGGAAATGGAAAGGCTGGCTTCAGACAGAAAGGCTGGCTTCAGACAGATAACATAATTGTATAGTAAAATAGTAAAAAGGTAGTTTTATCATGATAATGCTTTTCGTAGTATATGTGCTGTCCCATTAAGCACTATTTTTTGTATTTCGGCGAGCGAGTTTGTTCCAGGTAGGTTTATTATTATTATTATTATTATTATTATTATTATTAT